>CM069906.1:85414238-85753392 GCA_036172215.1 Camellia granthamiana
TAAGGGATGTTATCTTTCAAACTCAAGGTCTTAAGTTCAAATCTTATGCACTTCACTTTATAATTTTTTTTTTTTCTTTTTTGATATAAAAAAAATTCACTTGACAAAGAAGAGAGTAGGTTTTTAAGAGATTAAAGTGAGTTGTTCACATATATAATAGCGTAGATGTTTTGATTTGATATGGGTTTAACGCGATAACTACAAGGATCGTGATTACAAAAGAGCTCAGGCTCGAGGCACCCCCTCAGTTCAATCTTAGCCACTCCAACCCGCTGTCATCCTTTCTTCTCTACCTAAGACCACCACAGAACACCTTTATTCCTCCTATTTTTCTCCACCATTGTTAGTCTAAGAGGAAAGAAGAAATAATAAATAAGAAACATAAATTAAGGGGTTAGTTTGAGATAATCTATATAAGTGTACTTTTTAACTTTTTAATTAAAAAAGTGGAGAAAAAATATATGTTTAGGATAACTTTTTAATTTTTTACGAAAAAATATATAATAAAATATTATAGTAAAATCAAAGTGACCATTCTATCCTTGTTGACTTTTTGATTTTTAACTTTTTGACTTTTGGGTATTTGAATTCAAATGGCAAAATAATAATTTTGTTCTCTAAGCTTCTCTCACAAACTTCTCCCAAATGGTATGAATTTTTTGATTTTTTTAATAATTTTTTTAACTTTTTAAACTTTTATAGGTTATCCCAAATATCTATTAAGAGTATTAAAATCATTTTAAAATTTTAATAATTTAATTTTTAATTAAAAAATGATTTTTTATACATGTCATGTACGCGTCGTTAATTTTGGCCGAAAACATCACTTTTTCATTTTGGTATTAATCGCCCGCGAGGGGGGGGGTTAATGTCACAAATTAAAGTCTGGGGGCCATTGTGTTTTTTAGTCAAAGTATGAGGGGGTAAAATGTAATTTACCCAAGAATTTAATTTCTTATAATTAGTGTTAATTACAAACTCTAATTTTTGATGAATTGAATAAAATATCAACTAGTTATTTGATATGTTCGTTGAAAAAATATTGTACAATATTTTAATGTCAATTTCATCATAGACATTTTTAATCACATAAAAAAGTATCAAACACAATAACTCAAGATATCTTACTTTAATATATAAATTATTCTATAATTGTTATCCTTTTTGACTAAATGTCGATACAAAAACTATGCTATTTGTGGGGGTATATTTTGTGAATGACAACACGTGGCCAAGATGACACTGAAGTGTCAACGAAGGTGCTACGTGGCATGGTCCTGACGCCGAGGTTATCTGCGAAGATGCCGGAATCCGGAGTAAGCAGATAAGGGACAAGAGTCCTAGAACAAGGGAGGATCTCAATCTGGATAAAGATAAAGCTCTTAGGGAGTTTATCTCTATCTAGTTGGGAATCCAAGATGAGCATTGAGCCAAAGTCCATTGAAAATAGGTTTCTACAGGGATCAAGTTAGTGCTGGCTATAAAAGTAAGGCACCCTTGTGGGTTTAAGGTATGCTTTTTATGCTCTGTCTAGTGAGTTAAGCACTATTGGCTATCTTTGAGAGATAATTACTAACTTGATCGTCGGAGTGCCTTCGGGTAGACGAACCTCCGCCAGATTCTTATCTTTCTGTAAACAAGTTGTTCGGGGCTTAATTTATTTTGCCAGTGCTCTCCTGCTGAGTTTCTTGTTTGGTTGTGTGGTCAAAAATCAACACCCATAATTTGGCGCCGTCTGTGGGAACGTAAGGAGAATAGATAGCCAACGACAGGCAGAAAGAAAAGATCGGGGACAATATCCCTAGTGGGAGTGGTAAGCATGCCAATCCAAACATGGAGGAAGAAAAACCATAACGAAAGAACACGAGATCAGAATCTCGAGAACAAAAACGTCGGCCAAAAGGAGACCCCACCAAAGAAAGTAAGCCGAGAGGAGTACTATAACGAAAGCGACCTCCAAGTACGGAAGATAGATGCCTGAGGAGAGACGGCGAGATGAAAGGAATGGAAAAACAAGTTGGCAGACCTACAATCGGTTGTCAACTTCATAATGTAGAACAACGTCATGCAACCACTGTTTCCATTGAAGGACACGCCAATTCCAGCGCCAAGAACAACACCCAGAAATGGGGGCAGAGAGCAGTCCCAGCAGCTGTAGACACCCCATTTTTTGACCGACCCTTAAGACTCAGACGTCACCAGTTGAGCGCTCGGTGATGTTGCATATTGTGCGCTCGTTCAGAAGTCTCAGGAGTCCGCGGCCGTGAGCCCTCCCTCCGGACTTCCGAACCCTCTTCTGTGCCTTGCCTCGATTTGCGAATCAGACTCGATTTTCTCTGTTTCTTTTCCTGAGGGGAGGGAGAGGTCCCGTAGACCATCTCTCAGTGGCCGTGGGCTACATTTCGTAGCCGTAGGCCATTTTCCCATTTCGGAGCCCGGTTCCCGATTTTCAGAGTCGTCAGGCCGTGTGCCTCGGTTCGGGACCGACTAACCATCTCCGACTGCTCCAGTTTTTGGCATGCATCTCATTTACTCCCTTGTGAGGGACACTGAGGCCTGAGAGACCCACTTCGTGGTCGAATGCCACTTTCGGTGCTTAACGGCCTATTTTCGGGACCCCGAACTGCGTGTTTTGGCCCCCGAGCATTCGTTTTGCATCGGTTTTCGTTCATTTTTGGCAGGTACCTCTGTTTTATCACCAGGAAGGTCATTGAGGGTGGGAGGCCAGAAATTGTCTCAGTAACCAGTTATATTCCTCCGGCGCCCTCCGACGCCCGTTTTTCTCACTTCCGAGCCAAAGTTGACCACCCTAGGGCCACTGTCTTCAATCCCAAACCACATATTTGTGTTGTGCACACATGGGAGGACCCTAATATTACATGGCCGGCCAGAAATTCAACTTGACCCTTTTGAACCCCTCCTAAAAGTGGCTTGTTCTCTCTCCTGTTTTACATTTTCCAGATTTGAACCACAGGGTTGTGATGAGGGGGACATGGGAGGACACCAATATTTGGTGGCCGGCCAGAAAATCCAATTGACCCTTTTGACCCTTGGCCGCCGGCCATGGGGGGTGGCCGGCCGGCCACCTGCAACCAAGATAGTTGGCCGGCCATGATCTTTGCAGTGTGTGCATTACAGCTGTATATCTGTTTTCCCCCCAAAATATCTGTATCCAGGGAAAACTTTTGGAGGGAAACTTGATGCAATTTCCCTCCACTTTTTCCCTCCTTTTTCTCCCCCTCTCTTGTCCATAAAACCAGCCTCCCAGGGTCTGGTTTTAGGGTTACAAAAACTTTCCCTAAGAGCCTTGCATACATTTCCCTCCATTTCTCTCACTTTCCTTCAAAAATCCCGAGTTCCACCTCATTTCTTCATCACCACCAAGCACCACCACCACTACTCCATCTCAGCAGCTTGGAGGAGTTTTTCAGAGGCCAAGGGAGCTGCAATTTGGTCCAAGAAGCAACAAAAGGGTTGGTCTATAAGGGTAAGTCCATTTTCCCTCCTTTCTAGCTCTATTTTACCTCATTTTTCTAGCCTATTTGCTTGCTGTTTTGGGCTCCGACCCTAACTGAAAGGGTCATTTTTTTGAGCCATTATTCATGTTTGTTTAAGGGGCCAACTCTGTTTGAGCCCCCCATTGTGCACTTGTTTCAATACCCTCTTGTATGCCATTGTTTTGCATAGTAGTTCTAGCCTATGTGTGATCTGTTTTTGAGCATGACATGAACTATAAGTAGGCTTATTTTGAGCCCCTCTTAAACATTGAAGAAGGGCTCAACCTTGTTTGGGACCTCCATGTATGACTTGCTTCATTGCCCCTCTTTGGTCCCTATTTTTGCATGATTTATTAGCCTATTGAGCCTCTGTTTTTGGACCTTGGTCCGAACTGAAAATAGCCCTAAAATGACCCCCTTGTCATGTTTTATTAAGGGTCTTTGGCTTTTTGATGAATATTTTGCCTACTTCATGTTATACCCTCTTGTGGCCTCCATCTTGCATTGCATTTTGAGCATGTTTACATACTGATTTGGGGGATGTCATAAACTGTAAATGTTCATATTTTTGGTCCCTCTTCAGTGTTTTAGAAGGGTATTTTTCTGTTTGGGCATTGCATGTACCACTTCCTTCATTGCCTCCCTTGCGGAGCCATTTTTGTATGCCATTTTTGCCCTACTTGTGATTCCTGTTTGGCCTTGATTTGAACTGAAAAAATGTGAGTTTTGGGGCTTCCTTGCTTCTTATTTTTCATGTCATGTACCAATTATGCATGCTTCGTTAGCTGTAAGCCATTTTCATGTACCTAGTCTTGCATTTCGGGAGAGATTCCATGCATCGGGTGTTATTTCGCCTCATTTCGGGGCTGTTTTGCCCCTCATTTTGCCACTGATTTTTGCATGTCTGCATGTCATATTCCATGTCTTTTCCATGTCTCATTAGAGTGGCATTTCGGTGCCTGAGGGTCCGTCCTCGGTTTGCGTGCACGCATGCACGCATTTCGAGGTGTCTTGTTTTCATCTAATGGCCTCCTATGTGAGTGTGACTGAGGTTCACTTGTGTTGGTGTAAGCCCATACTGCATTGCGTATGCCATTTCATCCATAGCATTGTGTATGCCCGGTTGTGTATTACCTCGTACAGCGTGTATGCCATTCCATGACATTGTGTATGTTAGGATTGTATATTAGTGGCATTTCATGCATATCATGCATATTGCATAGTGTTCGGGATAGGAGTTAGCCCGGGCACGGGAAACGAGGTGCGTTTCGTACTCCGAGTGACGGAACGTGTCTCAATTCCCCAGTCACCGACACTCCGGATCATCCATGATGGAGTTAGGTTTTGTTGTGTTTTCATGTGCATTCATCTCATATTGAGTTGTGCAATTCGGCTCCTCGGCCATCATGCATCGAGATGCGGAATTGGTGGCACGAGGATCGAGGCATGCATATATTTGTGAAATACATTGCTATGCCCCTTTCCTGCTCTCTGTTGCAGCAAAATCAAGAATCAGCAGTCTTCCGAGGCTTGGCGCGCTCTTCAAGAACTAATTGCAAAACAGAGGCTAATCGGGGCATCGCCGTAGATTTCCGCGCAAAGGCAGCCCAAACATACATCGTTCATCAGAATCAAGGCAGCCCCTGGCTTGCATGCCAGTTTTACAGCTTTCTTAGTTAATTCGTCAATTAATTAGGAATTTGTATTATTTGGGACTGTATTATTTGGACTGTACTATTCTTTTATTCGGGACTGTATATTTATTTGGACCCTCTGTGCGAGGGCATAATTGTAATAAGTGTGCGTGAGTGTGATGTATGTCTTCCAACCCCACGTCTTTCTTCCCTTTTATTTACCTGCTTATGATGGTTAGATTAGGGCATATTTCAATTAGTATACAGTATGACAGCATGTTTGCATTCATTCATCTGTTTTGCACGCACCGGGCTCGGCGCATCATACTAACTGCATTGTATTTCCATTCCAAGTTGAATACATGTTAGCTGTAGCATTTCATATGCCATGTTTAGAATAGCCGAGCCTGCTATAGTTTGCATTTTCGCATGTGTTGCATTAGGCATTTCTGTATAGTTAGGATCATGCATGATTTCTAATGTAGTTTCTGTTTTGGCTTGGAGTACTCGGTGAGTTTTTATGCTTTAGCATCCTTGCATGCGTGTGAGTGACTGCCATGATAGCATGCTTGCCATGAGGCTATTTGCTTATGTGATATAACTGCCTGAATGCCTGTGGGTGAAGGTTGAGTTATTTGAATTGGAACAATTCATCAAATGTTTGTTTTAAGCCCACTAGATTGTGGCAAAACCATGTTTTCTAAGCCCACCTGAGGGTGGCAAATCCACGTCTTAGCCTACCTGCGGGTAGCACCATCAAACCATTTTCAAACAAACAAACATGAAATGTTTTGTTCCAATTCAGGCGACTCAGTCTATACTTGTATGCTGTGCGCATCACATGGTAACCCAGGCTAATAACCGGAATAAGAACACATAATGTTTTCAAAAACAGATATCATGGTTAGTAGAGGCCGGTCTTTGACCGGGCGAGCGGGGGTGCTCACGAAGTGACCTTCCCCAATCGTACCCAAGTTCCCGAGCCGAGGCAACTTTGGTGATGACGGACACGTGGCCTTTGGCACCAAGTCAGGGTTTCCTAAATTTCCCCATAAAAAAATATTTAGGTGGCGACTCTGTAACTGGCAAAGCAGTCCATATTTGGCACTTCTTTCAAAAATCTGTTTTCTCAAAACGATTTGCCGGATTTGGACTCTTTGGTTCGAGATTTAGAACCGTGACAATCGAGTCCTTGAACTGCAGTGACCCCAATATGAACGGAACGGGACTTAACCCTCCCGGGGCATTCGGGGACGTCTACAGCAGCCCCTCAGCATGACAAAACGAAAGAGCATTTACATCGACCTTCTAGGGAAGTCGGGCGAGGAGAGTCAGTAAGATGAGAGTCTCAAAAGACACCTCGTACAAAAGGAACCTATGTCAGGGAACATCGGCATGTTCAGGGGAAGGAACTTTGTTTTGACACGGCTAATGAAGAGAAGTCCAAGAGGATTCATAACGATGCTGGGAGCAGCGCACCAAAAAGGCTGAAATCCGTTGACAGCCAAGCTCTTGGTCGGACCAAGGAGGATTTGAGGGACTACCTCCAGAGGAAGTGGCAGAATGCCAAGGTCACATCTCCGGTCAAGCCGAGAACACCATTCTTGATGGAGTTGGATAAACTTGAGGCCCTAAAAAGGTTCCATATGCTAAGGTTCCAGATATACAATGGTAAGTCCGATCCAAACTTTCACGTCGGCTTATATTTGAATTCGATGGCACTGTATACCGGGAACGAACCGTTGCTCTGCCAGGTGTTCCTCTCATCCTTTGGGGAAATTGCATCGGATTGGCTTCACAAATTGTCGAAAGGAACTGTGAAGAGTTGGGAAGGCCTGGCCAAGATGTTTGTGGCTAGGTTTGTTACAAACAAATTCCAGCCGTTAAGGGTAGACTCATTAATGGCTCTAAAAATTGGCGAGGGTGAAAGCCTCAAGGCTTATGCCAAGAGGTATTACAAGGTATTCAACCGAATACCAGGATGCAACCAAGAGTTAGCGGTCGTGTCTTTTAAGAACAGCCTGGAGGATGACTGCATGCTGCGAAAGTCACGAGCAAAGACTTTGCCAAAGAGTATAAAGGAACTCATGGCAAGGATCGAGGCCGAGGTAATATAAATTTTACTAGACAAGAAACAGGACTGAAGGTTGCACAGGCAATCACCACTGTGTTCCGGATCTCGATTTATAAAGTTCTGGAAAGAATTAGGAACCAGCCGTATTATAGAGCACCAGAGAAGATTCCTGGCGAATTTATGGGAAGAAGCCTTAGGAAGCACTGTGCCTACCACAATGAGGATGGGTACCTGACTCAGGGGTGCAAAGCCCTAAAGACGTATTTGGAAGATCTGGTTAGACAAGGTTACTTAAGGAACCTAGTAGATGAGGCTAGAACGAAGGAAGAGCAGGTAAGGCTGCCCCAAGCACCGGCAACACCACCTCTACCAACACCACAACCATAAGCAGATGGACCTTGAGTGATCAATGTGATTCACTCGAGGGTCAATGAGAACAAGGTGCATGGAGAGACTCAAAGGGTGAAACACTTACAACACGTGTATCAGGTCTGGCAAAAGAGGCCTAGAACAGACGAGTACCAATGACCAATGGTATCCTTTACTGAAGCAGACCTAGACATGGTGCAGCATCCACACAATGATACTCTGGTAGTGACCCTCAAGATTGGAGAATGCCAGGTAAGGCGTATTCTAATTGACCAAGGAAGCTCTTGTGACATCATATATGTCAGATGTTACAAGGAGCTCGACCTTCACCGAGATGATTTTGAGTAGTCTGACAGCCCGATAGTCGGGTTCAATGGAACGCCGACATGGCCCCTGAGAGTAATAAATTTAGAGGTGCAGGCAGGCACCAAGAAGGTAAGCACATAGTTCACAGTAATTGACACCCTCTCCCTTTACAATGTTATCTTGGAGAGGTTATGGTTGCACGCAGTAAGGGTTGTTCCCTCAACATTGCACCAGTTATTGCGGTTCCCAACAAAGCATGGAATTGAAGAGATCAGACGGGATCAAGTGCAGGCAAAGAATTACTCCATAGCAGCAATGAAATCCACCTGCAACATGCGAGAAGCAGAAACAATAGAGATTGAGAAAGAGGATATAGAGGTCCTGGATGACGTCGGCAAAGAGTCGGCCAACAAAAGCGAGGAAGCCTTAAAAAAGATCCGGATCCAACAAGGAAATGAAAAGCGCTTCTTCCTTCTTGGCTCAGGCTTGGTCGAGGAAGAGGAAAAGGAGTTAGAGTCATTCTTGCGAGCAAACATAGAGGTGTTTGCCTGGACGTCATACGAGATGCCTGGCATTGATCCCGAGGTCACTTGCCATAGACTAAATGTAGACAGGTCGGCTAAACTTGTCATTTAGCGAGCAAGGAGGCCGACGTTGGTTCATATGAAGGCAACAGAGAAGGAAATGGACAAATTATTGGAGGCCAGAGCCATTCAGGAGGTAAACTACCCAACTTGGTTTTCAAACACAGTTGTTGTGAAAAAGAAGAATAGGAAGTGAAGAGTCTACGTGGATTTCACCAGCCTGAATAAGGCTTGTCCCAAAGACAGTTTCTCACTCCCCAAGATCGATCAATTAGTGGATGCTACTTCAGGGCATGGAAGGATGAGCTTCCTGGACGCTTACAGGGGGTACCATCATATAGCAATGTACCCCCCTAATGAGGAGAAAACTGCATTTATCACCCCAAAAGGGCTGTATTACTACAGAGTGATGCCTTTCAGGTTGAAAAATGCAGGAGCAACCTACCAGAGGTTGGTAACCAAGATGTTCAGACATCTGATTGGCAAAACAGTGGAAATGTACATTGATGACATGGTCGTGAAGACCAAAGAACCTGAGAATCACCTGGCCAAATTAAAAGTAGTTTTTGATATCCTTAGAACATATCAGCTCCGACTCAATGCTTCGAAATGCACATTTGGAGTTGGGTCTAGTAAATTCTTGGGATACTTGGTTACCAGAAGGGGCATTGAAGCAAGCCCAGATCAAATCAAGGCTATCCTGGACTTGAAAATCCCGACGTCGTCCAAACAAATGCAGATGTTAACAGGAAGGGCCACAGCCCTGAATAGGTTTATAAGCAAAAGCTCAGATAAATGTAAACAATTTTTCAGTTTATTGAAGAAGGCCACAGATTTTTTGTGGACAGAGGAGTGCGAAGTCGCTTTGGCCGACTTGAAGAAATACCTGACCACAGTTCCTGTTCTGTCAAATCCAGTACCTAGAAAAGAGCTATTTTTGTACTTGGTCGTTTCAGAGCATGCAGTAAGTGCAGTGATAATCAGAGAAAAGAAAAGAGATCAAAGGGCAGTGTATTATGTGAGTAAAACCTTAACAAGTGCGAAGACTAGGTACTTACCCCTAGAAAAGTTAACACTAGCCTTGGTGATGGCTTCAAAAAAACCGAATCATTACTTCCAAGCCCACAAGATTGTGGTGTTGACTGAGCATCCCTTGAAGTCCCTGCTGCAACAAAGAGATCTGACAAGAAGGGTAGCTAGATAGGCAGTAGTGTTAGGCCAGTATGATTTAGAGTTTAAATCCAGAACGCAATCAAAGGCCAGGTTCTGGCTGACTTTGTGGCCGAGTTCACACCTGATGCCATCCCATGTCGGGCTCCGGTGAGCTGCGGCTTAGGATGTCCAGGGGAACAAGAAGAGACCTAGCTAGAAATGAAAAACCCCACAACAGAGTAGTAGAAAAAAGAAAAACCCAAGCCCTACAATATTTACATCGACAACTCATTCCGCATGTTTGTTGATAGAAGTTCAAACCGTCAAGGAGCGGGGACAGGAGTGGTGTTGGTATTACCAGATGGGCGAATGTTAGAACAGTCTATTCGTTTGGGATTTAAGACCTCAAACAATGAAGCAGAATATGAGACACTAATCACAGGGTTGAAGTTAGCAGTAGCAATGGAAGCCGAGGAAATGGTAGTCTTCTGTGACTCCTAACTTATTGTGAACTAGGCAACAGGCGAATATGTAGCTCGAGATGAAAAATGATAGCCTATGTCAAAGAAGCTGTTAGATTGCTAGCCTTGTTTCAAGATTGCCGACTACAGTAGGTCAGCCGAGATGACAACAGCCATACCGATGCCTTGGCTAACTTGGCTAGTGCCATGAAATCAAGAGAGGTAAGGACAATAATGGTTGATTATTTGTCAGGCCCAAGTGTGGAACCACTAATCACAGAGTATGGAGCAATGTGTATGGAGATGAGTCCAAGTTAGATGGATGCAATAATGATGTTCCTTAAGGACGGCAAGTTACTAAATGATCACAAAGAGGTATACAAGACCAGATTGAAGTCGGCAAGGTTTAGCCTAACAACAGAAGGACATCTCTACAGAAGGTCTTTTACTGGCCCCGTTTTGAGGTGTGTGCACCCCTCTCAGGTTGAACACTTTTTGTATGAAATACATGAAGGGGTATGTGCCAGCCATGCTAGAGCAGATCACTTGCTCATAGGGTCATTACTCAGGGGTACTGGTGGCGCTACATGTAGAAGGATGCTGAAGCCTACGTCAGAAAGTGCGAGAAGCGTCAGAAGTTTGCACCTTTGATACATCAACCAGCAGCAGATTTGAATCTAGTGTCCAGCTTTTGGCCATTTGCCCAATGGAGCATGGATCTTGTTGGACAATTGCCTCAAGCAACTGTGCAAAAGAAGTTTCTGCTAGTAGCAACTGATTATTTCACAAAGTGGATAGAAGCTGAACCCCTTGCAAAAATTCAAGACATTGATGTAAAGAACATCATCACCAGGTTTGGAATCCCAAGGGCAATAATAGCAGATAATGGTACACAGTTTGACAGTAAGCTAATCAAAAACTTCTGTGCAACGTACAAAATTAAGAACTACTACTTTACTCCAAGTTTCCCTCAGAGTAATGGTCAGGCAGAAACATCTAATAAGACTATCTTGGATGGGATCAAAAAGAGACTGGAAGCAGCAAAAGGAAAATGGGTGGAGGAATTGCCTAATGTACTCTGGGCATATCGGACTACGCTGAGAAGATCAATTGGGAAATCTCCGTTTGCCATGGCTTATGGCACTGAAGCGGTTATCCCACTAGAAGTCAGCATTCCAGGGATCAAAACTCATGGAATGGAAAATGGCACTAATGAGGCATATCTAGCTTGAGATCTAGACCTACTAGAGGAAAAAAAAAAAAAATGAGAGAGCAGCAATTCGGCTGGGGCATACCAACAACAATTTGCTAGGGCTTACAACAAGAAAGTCAACCCAAGAGAGTTCAAAGTGGGGGACCTTGTGCTGAGAAAAGTGGTCGGCAATAAGAAGGATCCTAGGGAGGACAAGCTAGGCCCAAATTGGGAGGGGCCTTATAGAATCATCTCGGTCGTCGGCAATGGGGAATATCGGCTTGAGGACAATGATGGCAAAGAGTTGCCAAGACCCTAGAACACTTGCAACTTGAAGTTTTTCTATCATTAGATTTTTATTTTTTCAAAGTTTATGTCATAATTTTATCAGTCGAGGTAGTAATAAAATTTTAGTTTGATGAATTTGAAATTTGTGTAAAAGGACTGACCGGTCCCATGGCGATGTTTCTAAATGAAACATGACGAATAACTTAGACTTATTATATGGCAAAGTTGAATTATACTTGCATATAATAGAGTTGAACTAAGTTGGCGATGTTTCTGAGTGAAACATGACAAATAAATTAGACTTATTATATGACAGAGTTGAATTATACTTGCATGTAATAGAGTTGAACTAAGTTGGCGATATTTCTGAGTGAAACATGACAAATAACTTAGACTTATTATATGGCAGAGTTGAATTATACTTGCATATAATAGAGTTGAACTAAGTTAGCGATGTTTCTGAGTGAAACATGACGAATAACTTATATTTATTATATGTCAGAGTTGAATTATACTTGCATATAATAGAGTTGAACTAAGTTGGCAATGTTTCTGAATGAAACATTACGAATAACTTAGACTCATTACATGGCAGAGTTGAATTATACTTGCATATAATGGAGTTGAACTAAGTTGAAATTAACCTGGACTTGCCATATCAGTAGAGTCAAACTTAGAAGAGAACTAAGTTCATTAATAGAGAAACCAAGGTTGAAACACCTCGGAAAATCTTTGTTTGAATCTGACTCCGACGAAAGACCATAGACACATGCTTAATGTGAACTTAAGTGGAACTTAGGTTCACATTAGGGGGCAGAGAGTAGGAATCATAAATAAACCTGAGAGCTTGGCACTTGTTGGAATTTTTAGAATAGGCTTAACACTTGTTGAAGTTTCAAAAAAAATTACAAGTTGGAGTTGGTCGAGTTAATTATGAATGGAGTATCCGAGATACGTATTACCCGAGTTAATCAACCGGGTTATCAAAGCTTAGAAAGGGTGAAGTCTTAATAAAAGACAGCATATGGAGGTAAATAAACAATGCTTGACTGAATAACACTTGTAAAAATATTTTTATGTTTTTAAATGTTATCCAAGGCATTCCAATTATTGGCTGAGGCAAACAGTCAAGGATTGTATTCGAGGTATTATACCCCGGAGTTATTATACAACTAAGGTATACTTTGAAGAAATGCAAAAATATTCTAAGTATGGAAACAGTAAACATGCATAGAAGAAAAGAAGGCATACATTTAACACTTGGAAAAAAGACTTGCATTCAGAAGATGGAACTTGTTCACAGGAAAAAGGCACTTTGGCCTTGTAAAAAGACAACTTGTTCGGATACAAAAGAAGGCACATCGGCCAAATTGAAGCTTAGAATTGTTCAGACAAAAAGTACAACTAAAAGAAAAAAAGTTCAGATGAAAAGAAAAAAAAAATTCTAAGATTGGAGACATGGGCACTGGTTTCAAATTGCTCAACCCCGACTATTAAAGTTGTATCGGCCCTGGTTGGCAAAGTGTCTTCCTTCTCAGCCGCTATCTCGGCATCAATTTCTAGCAAGGTTTGGTCCAAGCTCTTCTCGGTCGCCTGGACCTCGGCCTCAGAAGTTGTTTGTTTGGGGGAGAGTGCCTTGGAAACCAAGTCTTCCCCCTCATCATGAATCAAGGCTATGACTTGATCATTCAAAGTGGGGGACTTGACCCCTGTAGTAGTTTCCTCCTTATCAGCATCATCAGCCTCGGATTCCTCGTCATCGGCCTCATTCTCTGAATCCTTGAGAGCTAGAGGGAATGGCAATTTGAGTTGATTAGTATCACAGAGAGGAGAGTCCACAGGGACAGACAGTTTGTTTAGGGTTGCCGACCAGCCAAGAAAAAAGCCTCAGTTACAGGCTTAGGTAACCTGGGCCTTGTATGCATCACGAACAGCAGTCTGCCCCTCCGTGAAAGCCTTTTCATCGGCGGCTTTGATTTCGGCCTCCTTCGTGGCCAAGGCATCCCGAAGCTCTGCTTTGGCTTCAGCGGTTTTTGCTTTAGCCTCCTTGGCCTGGGCTTTGAGAACCTCAGCCACGGCCTTAGCAGCCTTCGCTTTCTCCTCAGCTTGATCTTGAGCCTGTTCGACAACCTTGGCTTGATCCAACAACATTTTCATTTTTGCCTCAGCATTATTAAGGGAGGCGAGGAAGCCAGCAGCCACTTTAGTCTTGCGGACCAATTCTTTCTTCATGTCATCAGCTTTCACTATGAAGGAATGAGCGTGTTGGATCACCTGAGAAGAAAATAAATAAACAAGTTAGTAGACCTTTGAAGTATAGAACAAAACTTGAAGTAAACAACTAAGAGTTTCAAGTGTTGAGAACTTAACAGGACAGAGTGTTGCATCATCAAAGCAAAGTTTTCGTACCCTGAGATCTCGGCCATATGATTTAGATCAATTGGGAGAAGAACGACGGTGGAAAGAACGAAGCCGACGTTAATATTGTCAATAGCACTGTCACCAGCCTTGACTGGTTGGTCCCCAATCGTGATGGCAGGAGCCCAAGGATCATCGACTTTAAAGGCACTTGGGCTTGCGATCGATTGGGACTTCGGCTTCTTCAATCGTGAGGTGTTGGTTGGCTGGTCCTCGGTAGGCCTTTTCTCGGCGTTAGAGGCACTCTTTTCAACCTCGGCCAATTTTGAGATTGGCACTGTATCATCAGTATCAACTTGGGTAATTTTGGCCTTTGCCTTAGCCCTTTTTACCCTCTTTGGTTTTTGCTTGGGCTGGGATTCTGATGGAGAAGACTGAACGAAGACAACTCCTGGAAGGTCAGCCAAAAGGTCCTTCACAATGGCTTTGTTGCGACCCATTTCTTCGACGGTTGCAGCAATGGTGATTTTGGTACCAAAATGAATTACTAGCAGAGCAATTTGTGGGTTTGCTGGGTCAAGTGCTGATTCTTCAAAATCTCGTCATCTGTGACTTCGGGTTCTGCCGGCAGGAACATTTGGTAGAGCTCGACCTCGGCGTAGGCATTGTGATATCGGGATGAGTTGGGGGGCAGAGGTTGATGGCAGCTCAACAGGATCAGAAGAGAAAGCCTGATCAATTCTTGGTGAGGAAGTGACTGGAAGGGTTGAAACAGATGGTGGAATTAGACTTCTGCGGCAAAGCCGACTTGTACGTTGGGATGTAATTAAGTAGTAAAGGGGCTTTGCGCTTGTTGATGGGCAGACCGAGAAGCATTTCAAGACCTTACTAGGAAAAAAGTTTGTTGAAAGTCCTTCGCTGGCTGGGGAAGAGCTACAAAAAAGAACAAGAAAGGCAAAAGTATTCAGACGAAGATAAATGAGTTGACAAGCCCTAACATAAATGTGATTAAAAGAATGACTCAGTTGTTACCATCAGCCTCTTTAAACACCGTTCGGCGTAGAGGGAAGAGATGAAGATCATTATCAGGAGCAAACTTCCAGTTGCCCGAGACGATGAGACTTTAGGCCACACATGGTGTAACAATACTGAACGTCGGCCAATGTTATCCTAGCGTTTTCTCGGCGAGCTAGGGCAATTATACCATTAATAACCCTGTAGGAATTGATAGCTAGCTACATCGGGTTGAGTTTATAGTAATGAAGGATTTCCCTGAAGAGAATATTTAAGGGAAGCCAAAGTTCGCATTCTATGAAGGCCACAACAAGGAAAGGCATGAAGTCTCCATCTGGCATGATGGAGTCCTCCTTTCCGAGTAACCTAATCTGGATGTCAGCGGGGATAGAAAACTCTCTCTTAAAATATTCGAGTTTTTCTGGGTTGTCAACCCTCCATCTGAACATACCCATTATCTCGGGGTAAAGGGTTTGATCGATAGGGTAATGGTTATAGGTTTGAACACCTCGGCTAAAACCTAAATTAGCACTGGAGCTATGGTTTTCTCAGATCTAAGGGGAGTTTGTTTCAATTTCTTCTAAGTGTTTGGTTTCAAGGCAAATCCCAAACCTACAAGCTAAGCACGAAAACAAAGGTGTAAGGGAAGAAATCTAGAAATACAACAAGAAAAACAAAAAAAAAAAGAGCATGATTCAGAAATCAAGAAAGCGGCCAAGATTCAAGAATAAGAAAAGTCACCAATTTGCAGAACATTAAGTAAAGTATGTGTGAGGCAATATGCAAAGACCAGAAGCAATATGCACACATTTGAAATCAGGAACAAGTTGTGATGCAATTCACGAATGTCAAAACATAGAGATAGAGACAGAAAAACAACAAATAATATGCACAAATGGCAGATTTAAAACAAAATCAAGAATGAGAGACTAAAATTTGAACAGATAGAAGTTAAGAACTTACCAAATAAAACTGAGGAATCGTGGCCGGAGTAATGATCAGTAAGATGGCAGAAAACGCTGGAGCGAAACAGTGAAAAGAGTGCCGGAGGAGACGATCAAAGCAGTTGCAAAAAGCTCGAAGAAGCGGCAATGGTGGTTTGAGAGTTTTTCTTTTGCTTTAGAGAAAGAAAATTTGCGAAACAAGGGAGATTGTTTTTTGCAAAAGTGAATAGACGAAGAGAGAGGGAAAAGTTTTGTCAAAATCCCGAAAAGGCAGGAAACCATAATGATATGTCTTGGACGACATGTCTGTCAGGCGGCATGCGTAGAAGCGACGTGTCAGGTACGAACTAATGAGAGAAGGACGCGTGGCGGAAACGGTTGGGAAAACTGTGCGTGATAGCTCATAAACAGATAAAACTCTTGGATATTTTGATTTAATGAAGCAGAAACATCGGCTAGAGGAACGATCTCAGTTAAGATACTTAAAGAACTTGGTTTTTGGTTCTTGATCCCTGATAAAAATAGACAGTTAAGTACTAGGTACTTAAAGCCGATGAGTAATTATCTCGATCAAAGAATGAATTTTGACTGACATAATGTATGAATAAGCAGTGTAGGTTCCATCACCTTAGGGTACCGAGGTAATAGAACCTAGGGGACAGCTGTGGGGGCATATTTTGTGAATGACAGCACGTGGCCAAGGTGACGCTGAAGTGTCAGTCGAGGTGCCACGTGGCATGGTCCTGAAGACGAGGTGATCTCAGCTACGCCGAGATTATCTACAGAGATGCCAGAATCCAAGGTAAACAGATAAGGGACAAGAGTCCTAGAACAGGAGAGGATCTCGGCCTGGATAAAGATAAAGCTCTTAGGGAGTTTATCTCTATCTAGTTATGAATCCAATATGAGCATTGAGCCAAAGTCCATTGAAGCTAGGTTTTTACAGTGATCAAGTTAGTGCTGGCTATAAAAGTAAGGCACCCTCGTGGGTTTAAGGTATAATTTTTATGCTATGTCTAGTGAGTTAAACACTATTGGCTATCTTTGAGAGATAATTACTAACTTGATCGTCGAAGTGCCCCCAAGTGGACGAACCACCGTCGGATTCTTATCTTTCTGTAAACAGGTTATTCGTGCTTAATCTATTCTGCCAGTGTTCTCCTGCTGAGTTTCCCTGTTTGGTTGTGTAGTCAAAAATCAACACCTACACTATTTATATACATTTTTATTTTATTTCCACTTCTTACAAAAAATTGTATATATATAATTACCAATAGGTCCTAATTATTAAACTTAATTCTCATCAAATCTTACTGAAAATAAGTCGTAGTAAAATCGTTGCCAAAATAATGTTTTGTAACAATTTTTTACACATGTTACTAAAAATTGACAATTAGTAATTTTTTTATCATGATTTTTATAAATTATCTCTAAAATTTACAATTAGTGACGTTTTTTTGTAACAAAATTTTCGAACTATTTGAAAGTTGAAAATTAGTATGAGTGTAAAAATGGTTTGCGGTTCGAAGCCCGCCCGCAGCCCGGGTTGGGCCCCGTCCGAGCCCTTAGACTTGGGCCTGGACCAGTCCATCAGCCCGCTTAAGGCCCGACCCGCTCAAGACTCAGTGTTTTTTAGTGAAAAATAATAAAATTTTAGTAAAAAAAAATATAAAAAAAAATGGACAAGTCCGCCCAAGCCTAGCCCAAGCTCGAGACCAGGCCCATGCCCATTAGACCGACCCTGCTTAAGACCCGAATACCCTTGGGGTTGGGCCTGGGCCTAATTTTTTGGCCCATGGCCCGGCCCGGGCTAGGCTGGGCTATATTTACACCCCGACATGGGTCAGGCTGGGCTAGATTTACACCCCTAAAAATTAGTAACTTTTTGTGGCGATTTTTTTAAACTATTATTAAAATTTATAATCAGTGACATTTTTAATAACAAAATTTTTAAACTATACTAAAATTAATAATTAATGACTTTTTTAATAATATTAAATAAAAACGTTATTAATTAGGGTAAATTACACTGACACCTCCTGAGATTTATATTTATTACAATTCCCCCATCACCTTTTGGAAATTACATCTCCCCCCTGAGGTTTAAAGTTTTATTATAGATTTCCCCCTTAGCCCTTTTAATTTTTTTAAATTCCAATTTTACCCTCATTGGGTAAATTACATTGACACCCCTCACATTTTAGAAATTACAATCCCCTCCCTAAGGTTTAAAGTAACATTACCAATTGTCCCCTCGGTTAGTATTAGTTGGAAAAAAAAAATTAATTGAAAAAAAAAATTATTAGTAAAATTTTTAAATTTTTGTTTAAAAACCAACGTAAACTCATTTTTTGAATTTACGTTTTTTCCTCAAATTTACAAACTGAGACAACCATTTATAAACCAAAAAAATTATCAAACAAGTTTTTATGACAATTATTTAGATTTTTGTAAATATAAATTGAAAACTAAAAACGAAATGGTTACCAAACAAGTCTCAGATGGTAAAAATGTCGTAAAATTAACAAATAATTAAATAAGTTACCAACGTAAGAAATAACTTATCAAAAGATTTTTAGATTATTTCTTAAACGAAATGAAAATTATTTTTTAAACGAAATGAATTTTTATTTTTTATTTCTTAACCAAATTAATTTTTAATTTAAAAAAAATTCTAAAAATCAAACCATACATAGTTTAAGAATCTTGTGATAAGTCATTTCTTACGTTGGTAATTTATTTAATTATTTGTTAATTTTATGACATTTTTATCATCTGAGACCTGTTTGGTAACAATTTCATTTTCAGTTTTCAATTTATATTTACAAAAATTCAAAAAACTGTCATAAAAACTTGTTTGATAATTTTTTTTTTGTTTATAAATGGTTGTCTCAGTTTGTAAATTTGAGGAAAAAATGTAAATTTAAAAAATGAGTTTACGTTAGTTTTTAAACAAAAATTTAAAAATTTTACTAACAAAAAAAAATTTTCAATTAAATTTTTTCTAATTAATTTTTATTTTTCAATGAATTTTTTTCCAACTAATACTAACCGATGGGGCATTTGGTATTGCTATTTTAAACCTTAGAGAGGGGATTGTAATTTTTAAAAGGTGAGAAGTGTCAATGTAATTTACCAAATGAGGGTAAAATTGGTATTTAAAAAAATTAAAAGGGCTAAGGGAAGAATCTGTAATTAAACTTTAAATCTCAAGAGAAGATGTAATTTTCAAAAGTGAGGAAAACTGTAATAAATAGAAACATTTGGGGATGTCAATGTAATTTACCCAATTAATTATCATCAGACGTATTGAATAATAACTCGCCCATGAGGACGTGGTATCGTTGTATTGTATTGAATTTCTCTAGACCCTCCCCACCAAAACCCACCTGTTCGTTTAATTTAAACCGTTAGAAATGTTGTCCGACTGATGTGATTTATGCCATGCGCCTTGCACAGCGCCTCAGGCTGTTCCACAGCACCTGCTTGTCCTCCCGGCAAACTCAACCCACCATTACCGAAACTAGAACCTCCAACCCATCTCCTTCAGCAAAACTATCTTCCAAACAACCACCCAATCAATCATCCTCATCCTCATCCTCATCCTCATCCTCATCCTCATCCTCATCCTCATCCATTACAGAGTCGGACATAGTGAAATGGAACATCGCGATCACCAACCACATGCGCAATGGCCAATGCGAATCCGCTCTCCGCGTCTTCAACACCATGCCTCGCCGGAGTTCTGTTTCTTGGAACGCAATGATAGCTGGGTACTTATCAAATGGCCAGTTTGATCTTGCTCGAGAGGTGTTTGAGAAAATGCCCGTAAGGGACTTGGTTTCTTGGAACGTGATGATCAGCGGCTGTGTTCGGAATAGGAATCTTGGGGCTGCCCGGTTGTTATTTGATCAAATGCCCGAAAAGGATGTTGTTTCGTGGAATGCTATGTTGTCGGGTTATGCACAGAATGGGTATGTTGACGAGGCGAGGATGATTTTCGACAAGATGCCCAACAAGAATTCAATCTCGTGGAATGGGATACTAGCTGCATACGTGCAGAATGGGCGAATAGAAGATGCTCGTCGGTTGTTTGAATCGAAGTCAGATTGGGAGGTGGTTTCTTGGAATTGTTTGATGGGTGGATATGTGAGGAAGAAGAGGTTAGTTGATGGGAGGCGGGTTTTTGATAGAATGTCCGTTAGAGATGAAGTTTCATGGAACACCATGATTTCTGGCTATGCCCAGAATGGCGAATTGTCCGAAGCACAGAGATTGTTTGACGAGTCTCCAATTCGGGATGTGTTTACATGGACTGCAATGGTCTCTGGGTACGTGCAAAATGGTATGCTGGATGAAGCTAGAAAATTTTTCAATGAAATGCCAGAAAAGAATTCTGTTTCGTGGAATGCAATGATTGCAGGATATTCACAATGCAAGAGAATGGACATGGCAGGAGAACTTTTTGAGGCAATGCCTCGTCGGAATGTTAGTTCTTGGAATACAATGATTACTGGCTATGCTCAGAATGGCGAAATGGCTCACGCTAGGAATTTATTTGATAGAATGCCGCAACGTGATTGCATTTCTTGGGCAGCAATAATTGCAGGGTATGCTCATACTGGTCTCAGTGAAGAGGCTTTGCGCCTATTTGTAGAGATGAAGAGAGATGGGGAAAAGTTGAATAGGTCAACCTTTACCTGTGTTTTGAGCACATGTGCTGATATTGCTGCTTTAGAGTTCGGGATGCAAGTGCATGGGCGGCTTGTTAAGACAGGTTATGAGAGCGGGTGCTTTGTGGGGAATGCACTTCTTGCAATGTATTGCAAGTGTGGAAGCATAGATGAAGCATATGAAGTATTTGAGGATATTGCAGAGAAGGATGTTGTTTCATGGAACACAATGATTGCTGGTTATGCAAGGCATGGATTTGGCAAAGAGGCTCTAATGGTTTTTGAGTCAATGAAGAAAGTGGGTATCAGACCTGATGATGTCACAATGGTAATTTGCAATTATCTATTTATTTTCATGGGTTTCATTTTATATGATATTAGGCATTATATAAGAACATAGGATCCTACTTTATCCCATCAAGCTGCGATGCCGCAGTGAAAAAATATGTGAATTTAATTAATTTAACTGAGCATATAGCCCTTTGTAGAGAACAATGGCAAAAAAGGACCTATGTAACCGACCTCACTTGATTGGAACACAAGGCTTTGTTTGGTTTGGTAGGTTGCAGCATCGGTGGACAAAATAAATCAATAAACTGAGGAACCATTTGATAAGATTTCCCAAGTATAGTTACTCTGAGATTTATTTTTTTATATTACTTCATCAGATGTAGATGCAGTGGGTGATAATAATATAGGACAATACTCTCTCTCTCTCTCTCTCTCTCTCTCTCTCTCTCTCTCTCTCTTCCATTTGAGGGTTGATAAGTTGTTATTTTGTTATTAATTTTTACTTTATATGTGCATATCTTCTCTCCAGCTAATGGTTTTTAGTTTTTCACCTTCAATTATGTTTGTGTTTATTTTAGGTTGGTGTGTTGTCCGCATGTAGTCATACCGGCTTAGTGGACAGAGGGACAGAATATTTTTATTCAATGTATCAGGATTATGGCATTACTGCAAACTCAAAGCACTATACATGCATGATAGATCTACTTGGTAGAGCTGGGCGCCTAGATGATGCCCAAAACCTAATGAATAGCATGCCTTTTGAACCAGATGCTGCAACATGGGGTGCTCTCCTCGGTGCAAGCAGGATTCATGGCAATACTGAATTGGGAGAAAAGGCTGCAGAAATAATTTTCAGGATGGAGCCTGATAATGCTGGTATGTATGTTCTTCTCTCAAATTTATATGCAGCTTCAGGTAGATGGGGCGATGTTGGTAAGATGAGAGTGAAAATGAGGGATACAGGTGTAAGGAAAGTACCGGGGTATAGTTGGGTTGAAGTGCAAAACAAGATTCATACATTTTCTGTTGGGGATTCGACCCACCCAGACAAAGGTAGAATATATGCCTACTTAGAGGAGTTGGATTTACGGATGAAGCAGGATGGCTATGTTTGTTCTACAAAATTTGTTTTACATGATGTGGATGAGGAGGAAAAGGAGCATATGCTCAAATATCATAGTGAAAAATTAGCTGTTGCTTTTGGGATCTTGAATATACCAGCTGGGCGACCAATCCGTGTTATAAAAAACTTGCGGGTGTGTGCAGACTGCCACACTGCAATCAAACACATATCTAAGATTGTGGGAAGGCTGATAATCTTAAGAGATTCCAACCGCTTTCACCACTTCAATGGTGGAGTGTGTTCTTGTGGGGATTACTGGTGAGAGCAAATAGATAAATGAGACGATCAAAATTTAACTATCATCTAATGAAATGCATTCAGGTGAGACTACTCTTTGACTAGCTATCCAAGCTGTGGTTAGGAACCATTTTATGAAGATTCCTCTTCCAGGATGTGACTCGGGGAAACTTCAATCATGAATTTGTCATAAAAAAGAGAAGGGTGGAAAAAAATTCAGTTGATTAGAAAGAGGTGCAGAGGTCTTGAAACCCTTTCCAAATCCAGTTGAAGCAACGGTGTTTATTCCAATCTTCTCTTCATCAATTAACAGCCATTTCTGTTCTTCTCGATTGTCACCTAAGAGAGTTGTTGATTTGATGTTTTGGGATTGACTCGGCTTGTTCAGTGGCCTGTTTTATAGTGGTGCCATCTCTCAAATTATTTGGATTCTCTGTCTCAGTGTCTCGCACTCTGTAATATTTTGGAAGATCTAAAGGCCAGTCTGCCAGCAATTGATGGTGGGTCTGATTATATCACATTTTGGGGACGACTTCTCACCTAACATGTTTGGGTTTATGTCTTTCATTCTATAACGATTTACATTTTTGGTGTTGCAGCAATTCTATGCTCCTTTTGAGACCTGGCACTTGGAAGCACAATCAAGTTCTACCTATAAGCTATAAGCTGATTCTTGGAATTTTATTTTTCGTGTAAAAAATAATTTTGATAGTACTGTAAACTGTATTTCATTTATAATTACCAATTTATTACTTCAAATTCCTCTGCAGTTGCTGCGGTTATGAATTGACTTGCACTTTAGTTATATTTGGAGTTTCCAATTGAATTTAGAGAAAAGTGAAGTGAGGTGGTTATGGCCACTGGGAAGAACCAAATCTTGAATTTTTGCTTTCATATTTGGATATTGAACCTTGTAATTCTTAATTTTTCATATTGTTTACAATTGTTATATAGAACATTCGAAACAGGTCCATTTATTTGGATCTTCAATTTATAGAGGAATTTGTGAAAATAAATGAAAAATGAAAGAAGAGGATAAAAAAATATATTAATAAACTTCTTCTTCATTTCTAACAAATTAGAGATCAAATTTCCATTTGGAAACTAAAATTGTTTCTTAAATTATTTGGGTTGCCAATTTTAATTTATCAAGAAACATTGTTTTGTGGGGCAAAAAATGAAAAATATATAAAAATAAAAATAAAAACTTATTTGGTACACACTTTTCATTCCAAAAATTTCGGAAAATTTTTAACCAAATTCTAATTTTCCCTAAACAAAAAAATACGCTACACAAATTTTGTAACCGGTTTCCCAAGAAATGAAAAGAAGAAATGAAAATGTTACCAAACGAGAAATCAGAGAGATGATTTCATTACCGCCGTTACGCATTCTGAAGTGCAAAGTAAATGAAAGTAATTCTTTGGGAAGCAAAGGAGTGTATGCCATCACAAAGATAACCAGATCAGCATCATACATCAATCAAAACATGAGATGGGTTGAACCAGATCTTTAAAATCTTGTATATGTGGGTAAAAGGTCCATTCTTTCTCACCATATCAATTTGGTCATCACCATCATTTTGAATAAAAATACAATAATTTTGCATCTCCAAACCATAAATAGAGGGCTAATTGGAGAGCATTTCCTCTTCCTAGTATTGTTATAAATATAACACAAACAAATGGCAACAACAATAAGGGTCCTACTGTTGGCTTCTACCTGAAACAAAGAAAAGAAATTTGATGGTGGGTCATCATAAATCTTCGATGAATGAACATAACAGGAAAACTTGGAGTCGTGCACAACATGGATCCAACTGATTCTATTCAAGTTATAAAAGTGAAGTTTGAAATCAGGCACAGAGAGCTGCTACTTTTTGCGACGAGGCATCAACCTCCTCGTTTTGCTCAGCAATTTGTTCTCCCTGTAATGAATAAATAAATAGATACATAATTTGAAGGAAAAAAAATGGTAAAATAAAATAAATTGTAGATCAAAACATCAAAAGTTGCTAAAAACAAAAGATAATTGCACTTGCACAGCTACATGCAATTACAAAAAAGACAACTTAATCCTGAATTTTCTCTTTTATTACTCTGCTAATCCTGAATTCACCAATTTTCTCTTTTATTACTCTGTTAGTGTTGTTACAATTTTCATTTATTTTCTTTTAATAAGTAAATAAAAATTTTATAAACAAAAAGATGGTAAGGGGGTCAATTTCTACAAACATTCTGATTGTCCTTGTGAGGAAGTGTATTTTATCGGTGAACATCAAAACATCAATTTCAATGAATGATGATTGCAAAATGAACAAACAACAACAAACATTTGATGCAACTGCATACCTCTGAATCTTTTCTCCCTTTGGCACCTATACACTTGGAAGCACTGATACTAGCACTCTTTAATAGGCTACGAGCGCTGTAGTTTGGCTTGCTTGGTCCATTTTGTGCATCTGTATTTGCATTTTCTGATGGAGGACTATTAAGAGTGGTAGCAACAGATGCCGTAGTTCGCACTTCAAAATCATTATTTTGGGAAGTAGCTTCATCCTTGGGAACACAAACGCGTTCTCTGAAGACAGGAAAGCAGAATCTTACACCTCAAGCCAAATATGCAGGCTAGCTTAATAGTAATCAGAATTGCATAAATCGGGTTCAGCAAACCTAAATCTTATGGGTTGTCTGGAAAATCATTGAAAAAAACAAACTTATATCACACAGAGAGAGAGAGAGAGAGAAAGAGCTGGATTATAGTCAAATGGCAACAAATATTTGGACCAGTGGAACCAATTTTGTTAACTACCAAACAGCCAACTAACAATACTTGTAAGAAAATTGCACATTTATGTTCGACACATTACCTAGGCAATGAAGCATGCTGCCTTTGGAGAGGAGAACTCCTTTCACCTTTACCATAATGCTCCTCGAGATGGGCAAACTGTCTCTTGAATCGATCAACGCCACTGGAAGCACATACCAATTAAGATGGGTAAGAACTCAGCAAATTTTAGATAGGGAAAACTTCACTTTACCCTCCTGTGATTTCTGGACCAAAGCTCACCATCAACTTTTCTATCTAAATTAACGGAATGTGAGGCTCACGCGTCTAGAAGGAGAGTAAGTGAATTTTTAAGACTAAATTACCCCTCATTCATCTTCAAATTTACAAAAAATACCATTCTTCTTCCTTCTTTCTCTACCGTTTCTCTCTCTATTCACCCCCCCCCCCCCCCCCCCCCCCTTGCCTTCCCCATACCAACGTCCCTTTCCTCCTCCTCTTACCTTGCCAAACCCACCTCCTCACCCCAAACCACTGATCCACACAAACTTTCCATCAAGAGTAACGTATATATACAATCAGTATATATATATTCTTGGGCTAAACCTGTAAATGCATATATATATAATCTGTATTTTTATTATCACATAATTTTTTAACATAATCTCATATTAACTAATTAAATTACATATTAATTCAAATATCCCTAATTTATAATCTAATGTATTTAACATTATTACTTGTTTAATTTCATTTCTAATTATACATATATATTTACAGTATCCATACATATATACATGTTATATATCACAGTCGAACAAATGGTAGGGATTAAAAAAATATATAAACATATACGTAATAGATAGGGCCATCAATGAGATTGTTTCTGGGTTGTCCATGTATAAACATATCTGAACATAATTTTGTTTCCTAGTTTCCATAGTTTGATTATTATCAATGGGATTGAACAGATTGGGTTTTCTACTGCTCGGGAAGAAGGTGGTAGGGGTGCTATAGGAAGGAAGAAGAGGCAGCAACCCTCATCAGATCAGACCTTTTCCGGCAAAGCAAACCGACAGTAACAAAGGCGGATGAACAGCAAGAAAGAAAGCAAGAATGGCAGAGGCACACGGCAGCGGCGGCAAGTCAGGCCTGCCACAGGTGCATAAACATCGAAGAATCGTGGATACGAAGACGCCAGAGAAGGGGGGCTAGCTCTAGCGCTGATGGGCCAAACTTCAACACCGGCAAAGTTTCACCAACACCGGAGATGGCAAAGCAAAGAAACAACAAGAGAACAATCACGCCGTGAGGAGTGACATGCGGACGGATTGTCTCAAGTAGAAGATGATCAGAGGGGGTGTGGGCTGTAAGGGTGATTGGGATGCAGTGTGTATATATATATTTGCAGGTTCAATTCAAAATCCAGAAGAGGAAGAAGACAAAGGCATAAAGGTCAATTTACATATTCTATTAATAGAAGTTAGCGTGCATTTTGGTCCAGAAACCACAAAGGGGTTATGTGGTTATTTCCAAACGTCAGGGGGGTAAACCACACCCGGCCCAAACCACAAGGGATAAAGTGAAGTTTGCCCTTTTAGATAAAAGAAGTTCAATAAAAATAGGCAAACTGAATTTATATATATCAGTGAAAGCAGTGGAAGCAACCAAAATGTGAAATTGTAACAACATTTGAAGCACCAATGCCATGACTAAAATTTGGTATGGAAGAACAGAGGGACATGAATTTCTCATGCAATGGAAGCTCCAGTCCAGTGCAAGACATTGTGGTCCAGAGTTAAACACCAACATTGATATGGCAGTAAATATATGCAGGTTGAGAAAAGAACAGGACAATAAGCATAAGATACATCAGAGTATACATTGATAATGGGGTATCAACACTAACAGAAACGACTTAACTAAATGAAAATAAAAGAACAGACCTTCGGCATAAGTAGTTAACTAATTACTTTGTTGTGTTGCGTGGGTTCGCACATTATTTTGGACCTAGTAATCCCTGATTGGTTATAGATGAAATTAAACTGATTTCTGTGGGCTGCTAAGCTCAGAAAGATTGGAGCTTTTGCATGAGAGAAGTACTGACATGAGTCACTGTGATCTTATTCCTCTTAGAAACCCAGGGAGACAGTAAAAGTGCAGAAGATAAACACAGTAATCAAATAATACAAATACAAAAATAGCACAAAGGTCTATGACTAAGGCCCCATTTGGTAGCACTTTATTTAGCTTATTTGCTATAGAAAAAAATTGACTAAAGGTGTTTCTTTGCAATTTTAAAATATAACTTATTTAACTTCATCAGCTTATTTGATCAAAAACAGAGAGATTTCTTAAGCTACGATTTGTAGCCTTTTCTAGCTTATTTGAAACTCTTAAATACATATGGACGAAAGAGCCCACTTCTTTTTGTCTTAATCACTAGTGTAACAAGATTTTGAGGACATTCTAGAAATATGCACGACAAAAAAGACATGTGAGAGCTTATTTAACCAAACAGATTGAACTTTTTCTACATATAAACAAAAGCTGCACCAAACAAATATACAATTCTTTAAACTAATAATCTAAAAAGCTAAATTCATAAAAGCTAACTTACAACAAGTGATACCAAACGGAGTGTAAGTATCCTGAAGGAGAATTTTTTTACTCAATTACTGACAAAATATAATAATTAATCGTTTGAATATCCCGACCAAAAAAAAAAATCAATCGTTTGAGTACTTTCTGTTTTCTAAACACCAGTAAATATCAGAAGCAAACTAACATATGGTACCCAAAAAAATTTGTTTGAATAACAAAAATAAGTGCGAACCTTGGGTACATGAAGCTAGTCTGATCTCCACCACGAAGATACTCCTGGTGCATCTGAGGATGATATTCTAAAATCTGTTCACACAAGACAAGATCCAAATATAAGTTTAGCGATCGAACAAAAGCCACACTTTTATACCAAAGCAACAAGCATTGTGTTAAAAGACCATACCTCTCGATAAATCAACTCTCTAACATCATCTTTTGCCAATTTTCTCCTTTCAAACTCAAACTCAAGTTTTGATATGGGTTGAGTGGCTGGTTCGCGGTCCACATTTGCCAAACCATGAAAGTAAGGATCAGCTAATGCCTGCAGAAGCAAGCACAAAATATAACAATATATTTGGAGCAGAATATGAAGATTTTTCTGACAAGGATAATATTAATTAGGAACAGTACAAGTGGTAAAATATTTGAGTTGTGAAACACCACCTCTTCAGCAGATGGTCGATCTTTAGGATCAAATGCTAGCAACCGTTCCAGAAGGCAAAGAGCTAATGGATCTACATTGGGGAACTTCTGTGTAAATGGAACTGGCGGTTTTCTACGCATGCTACTTAGGTATCTTCTTGCTTTTTGATTTCTTATCTGCCATTGTGAAGGAAACAACAGAAAAAGTAAAATAAACTAAAGCTCCTCATCATATCAATGCAATGTGGTAAAATCACAACAGCAAAATTATTTCAAGTTCCTGAAAGCATTTAAGAGATAATATGGAGCTGTGGTTTTTGCAACAGCAACACAAAGAATAAGAAATCAAACAAACTAGTTTAAAACGCAATAATTAACTTTAATTTAATTGGTTTTTGCAACACAAAGAATAAGAAATCAAACAAACTAGTTTAAAAGGCAATAATTAACTTTAATTTAATTATAGAAAACAACAATACAGCAACATGACAACTAACCCTAGCAGTGGATTCTGGAGAAGGAGTGCCAAGCAAATCAGTCATGAGATCTAACTGGTGCACCACATTTTTCCCAGGAAACAATGGTTTTCCCGTAAGCATTTCTGCAAATATGCATCCAATGCTCCATATATCAATTGCGGGTGTATACTGCAACAAGAAAATATCTTGGGTCATGAATTTATAATTTAACAAAAATCGATAAATAAAAATCTTGTAAATTAAAGAAATATTGTATTGTAGTGCCCACTCTTCAATCAATCACAGAGATAATTGAATTGAGCAAAAGAATTACTTTATCACACATCAAAAGGATTATGATGCACAGACCAGTGCTCAAAAACATTAATACCAATTCTATAAAATTTTGGGCCATTACAACAACTGGAAATTGAAGGATACGAGAATAGAATAGATTGTTATGGTACAATAATTAAGCCAGCTTACTTTGGAGAAAAAAGAGCCACAGAGTTCAGGAGCACGATACCATCGGGTAGCAACATAGTCCTTTGACATATTTGAAAAGATAAAAATAAGTTAATTACATAATCTCAGATAAGAAGTCTACATAATCAAGAATTAAAAGACAAAGAAGTAAAGAATGTCATATGTTTTAAAACGTACAGTCCAGAAAATAGCTGATGGAGCATCATTGAAGGAGACACGAGCAAGCCCAAAATCACAAATCTTCAACTTGCAATCCGCATTAGCAAGTATATTTTTTGGTTTTAAATCTCGATGAAACACATTCGCTGAAAGAGATCAAAGTGTATGGCAATGATCAAAGAGAACATAGACTACAATGATATCACTGAGATGTTAGCAAAAAGGGAAGACCACAATGACTAAAATATCAGTGAAAGGTACAAACCTGTGTGTATATATTTTAGTCCACGAAGAAGCTGATACAAGAAAAACTGATAATGTTCAGGAGTAAGATCATCATTTGCCTTAATCACTTGGTGGAGGTCAGATTCCATTAACTCAAATACAACATATATATCTTTAAATTCTCTTCGAGAAGGAGGAAGCATGATATGCTTTATTTCTACAATATCCGGATGACGGAGCAGTCGAAGGAGCTTGATTTCTCTGAGGATCCTTGTGGCATCAGAGACATGCTCAAAGACATCATTGATCTTCTTGATTGCCACCCTCTCCCCAGTGTGAGTATCAATAGCAGAACCAACAACACCATAACTTCCTTTGCCAACAACTTCCTGAATTTGATATCTGCTTGCTTCCCCATACTCTGTGAAGAATTCTGTGTCCAGAGTACTCTGAGTAAAAATGAAAAATTAGAGGGGGGAAGAAATAGCTGTTAATTACACATGAAGGTTGAACTGAAAATGATGAAGTACAATAGAATACAAAATATTAAAATAAATAAAAAGAAAGAAGAAAATTACATGACTTAGTTTTATTTTCGTGTTTAATTATTCAATCCTAAACATATTACTAAGAGGTTTTGGTCTCTGTAGCACATATAATGGATAAAAACACTATTCTTTGATGCTTGGTTGGGAAGGGGAGCCAAATCCCCAAGACCAGGTTCTCCATAGCTGAAAATACCATAATGTTGATGTTCTCTTGAGCATGATTCATAACTGCCAAAGAGAAAGTACTACTACACTTGGGAGACCAGTGCAAGGAAAATAGGACAACTAGCAGTATCTCATTTGTTTCACATGATGTCAATATTTCAACATAGGATATGTGGGAGGCATTTTTTCTTGATCACACTGCTCAGCATAACCAAGAGGTTAAATGGCCGAGTAGAACATGCAGTCAACTATCCAGTGGATGGGTAGTTCAGACAGTCAAGACCCGGGCATGGAGCGGAACTCGTCAAGAAATAGTCTATAACCGTTTGGGTCATGCTTTCTAGTTCCTTGATCGCGGTACAAATGGGGTACAATCTCGCTTATAAAGGATCAATGTGTGCAAGTATACATATCTCTCAATGTAACACAAGCAGGTATAAGAACTGTGAGAATAATATTAGTATAGTATATATTATGTGAATATTATTTCCCATTTAGGATTGGTTTAGGTTTATTTGTTTCCTATTTAAGATTGGTTTAAGTTTATTCTTGTTTTCTATTTAGGATTAGTTTAGGTTTATTCTTGTTTCCTATTTAGGATTACGTCTAGAATTGCTATATATATTAGATGTACATATTGCATTACAACACAATTGAATATACAGTTTTATTCAGAAAATTAACATGGTATCAAAGCTTGGTTCGAAACCTGAAGGACTCGAAACCCTAGCAGCCATCTCTGATTCTGATCTCTGGTCTCACGAAGTCAACCTATCTGAGTTGGGTACTTTGTCTGGTCGTTTCGTCTGGTTCGTCTAGTCATCGTAGTTCATCATCGCAATTTGTCTAGATCTTTAGTGTTTGTTTCGCTGCCATTGGGTGTTCATCGAAGTCATATTTGTCACCAGAATTGCAATCTGACAACACATTGACCCATCTGGTTTGTGCGAGGGATCTTTCTCTCTCTCGTTTTGGTTCGCGAAGGTCTCTCCCTGTCTCTCTCGCACCTCTGTCTAACCTTGTTCTTCTTGCTCGACTTCTGGTTCTCTCTCTGGCTATGTCAATCGAAGCTCTTCGTCATTGGTCTCTGGTTCTCTGCTTCGCTGGACTTTACTTCAACTTTTGGTTCTCTAGTTGGTTCACTCTTCCTCAGTTTTGCTTCACGATTAAGCTCCATCTTGCGACGATTTGCTTTCTCTCTCTCGTTGGTTCTAGGTCAGATTACGTGACCCATCTGAGGTATTATCTCTCTTGGTTGACCCATCTCTTCTCTGGTTCGCTACATTTGTTTTGGGGAGTTACGCAACTCCTTTTCTAGTTCTGTTTGGACATGTTTGACCCATCTGGTATTGGTTTATTAGATTTTGCCCTACCAGATTTCTGTTTATTATCCTTTGACCCCTGGTTTGGCTATTTAGGGTTTATTACACTTGAACCCCTTAGCTTTCTGGTTATTATGATGTCTCTAGCTCCGGATAAGTGTACCTTCTGCCATCAGAGGGGCCATTGGAAGTATTACTGTCCCAGGAAGGGACGTCTGTTTGGCTCGTATTCTCAACAGTCTCAGACCTAGTTTTGCCCTTCTTCTTCGAATAATTTTCAGACTTTTGCCGGTTCTACTGCATCTGCTCCAGCTCCTGATCCTGACTTGGCTTCCTTGAGTGCTCAGATTAGTTAGTTTCAGCATACACTGTCTACCTCTCAACGATCCCTGTCTGCCTCTATTGTTTCCTCTCTTCATTCAAGTTTGCTTGGGTCTTCTTCAGGTATCTCTTCGTCTGTCTGGATTTTTGACTCTGGTGCCTCTCATCAAATGACTCTCCATTTCTTCTGACTTCAAAATTGTACTCTCCCTCCTTTTCATATTACTGTTAATGCTGCTAATGAGTCTGGTATGTCTGTTATATCTGTTGGGTCTGTCTTACCGTCTGCTATGTCTGTTGTCTCTATTTCATCTGTCCTTTATGTTCCTCAGTTATCTATTAGTTTATTATCTATCAATCAGCTTGATGCCTCCGGTTTTGATGTTATCTTTTCTTCTTCTATTTGTTCTGTGCAGGATCGGATGTCCAAGTAGCAGATTGGGACTAGCCGTAGAGTTGGAGACCTCTACGTGGTAGAGAGCTTTCATCTGGCTATGACAACTTTTCCAACTGTTTTTTCCTCTTTTTAGTTAGATTCTCTATCCACTCCTTTCTACTTGTGGCATTCTAGATTAGGGTATTTGTCTGCTGACCGCTTACGGTCTTTAGCACAGTCAAGTATATTAGGTAAAGTTTATCTTAGTGAACTTACTGAATGTCGGGGGTGTAAACTTGCCAAAATAACAACCTTACATTTTCGTAAAAGTACTTTTATATCTGATACACCATTTTCTTTAGTTCATACTGATGTTTGGGGCCCTTCTCCTGTTCTCACCAAAGGGAGTTCTGCATACTATGTGTCATTTATTAATGACTGCACCCGTTACACTTGAGTTTATTTTATGACTCATAAGTCCGATTTCTATCAAATATATCGTACCTTTCAGTCTATGATTACTACTCAATTTGGGTCTACAATTAAAGTGTTACGGTCTGACTTGGGTGGGGAATATTTTAAAAATGAGTTCTGTGAGTATTTGGCCAATTTGGGTACCATTCACCAAACTATCTGTACAAATACACCTGCCCAAAATGGTCGAGCTGAGCGTAAATACAATCATCTCCTTAAGACAGCTAGGTCTCTTCTTCTCTCTGTCTCAATTCCGACTCCATTCTGGGGGAAGGCAATTTTTACTGCTACTTTTCTTCTCAACCGCATGTCTACTCCCCTTCTTTCTGGCCGGTTTCCTTATAAGGCTTTGTTCTCTCAAATTCCTAACTACTCCCTCCTTCGTGTTTTTGGGTCTGGCTGTTTTGTCCTTCTTCCCTGCAAAGATAAGACCAAACTTAGTGTCCGGTCTGTCCTCTGTGTCTTTTTGGGTTATAGTCCTACTCAGAAAGGCTATCGATGTTACGACCTTATTTCCCGTCGTCTTTATGTCTCCCGTCATGTTCCTTGTCTCGAATGTCTACCTTACTTTCAACTTCCTCCTCTCACCGCCCCAGTTTCCAAAGAGGACTTGGTTCATATTGATATGTTTCCTTCTAAAGTCCCGTCTGATGAGTACATCTCCACAGTTCCTCATGAGCTTGTTCCATCTTCTCCTCCTACTTCTCCTCCAGTTGCTTCTCCTCCTTTGGTTTCTTCTCCTCCTCCATTGTTAGTTTATTCTCGTCGCAAGGCTCCTCCTCCACCAGTTGTCTCTACCCCTGCTGCTGATCCTCCTCCTGCTGACGACTCTGATCTTGCTGCACACCAATATCCTACTCGAGCGCATCATCCTCCAAACAGGTTGAGTTGGTCTAATACATGTTTTTCTACTTCCTATCGTACTTTTTTGTCTGCTATTCACTCTTTTTCAGAACCTCAGCCTTACAAGGAGGCCTGTCAAGATCCTCATTGGGTTCAAGCTATGGAGGATGAGTTGTCTGCTTTACAGAAAACTAGTACTTGGGAGTTGGTTCCTTTGCCTGCTGGTAAGAATCTGGTTAGTTGCAAATGGGTCTACAAAGTCAAGACTCATTCTAATAAGTGTTTAAAAAGGCTCCAGATGCACCGAGGCGATAAGGTCTCCTGTAGCCTAAGCGCAACGTGCGAGGTGAGACGCGCACCTCACCAAAGCGAGGCACACATAATAAAAGCAAAGCAAAGCAAAATTATAAAATAGGCAAAATTTTTAACATAACAAATATATGTAGTATATCAAAAAGTATAATATCCAACAAATGGTATAAAGTTTGACATTCACATCCATCAAAAACCTTATGTACTAAAATCATCATCCACATAAACTTCAATGCAACTAAGCTTCTAACTTGTGGTTCAAAAAAGAAATTAAAATACATAAGTCCTATAGTTGCATAATTGTACTCAAAACTTAATAGACATCATCATCAGCGTGAAGAACTTCATCTCCTCCATCATCATCATTGGATTTGTATCCATCCACATCCTCCTCTTCAGCCTCATCTTCATCTTCCCATTCATCTTCTTCATCTACAAGTTGTTGGTGTGTTGTCCTAGTTGTGCTTGATCTAGTTCTTTAGTTACTCTCCTCAACTCCAGCAGCTACAGCAACATCATCCCACCCTAAAGAATCATCATCAAACACAAGCTCATCCTCCATCCTCCCAATCAACCATTCATTGCTCTCATCAATATCTTTCAAAGAGATGGGATCAATATTGGCACATTTCATGTATTGACGCTTCAATGCTCTATTATACTTCACAAACACCAAATCATTGAGACATTTTTGAGCCAACCTATTTCTTTTTTTGCTGTGAAGCTGCAATAATAAATAAAAAAGCATTTAAATTTGTATATAACTGAATTTGTTTTTGGAATTCACTACTAGATTTGACAACGGGTACTCACATGTTCAAACACACTCCAATTTCTCTCACAGCCAAATGAACTACAAGTAAGACTAAGTACTTTGATGGCAAATTTTTGCAAATCAGGAGTTTCATGACCAAAAGAACTCCACCAATCAGCTAATCATGATAATTAGTTAGCACTTAGCAAACATTTCGAAGTAAAAGGTATTGACTACTAGAATAGAACATTGTAAATGATTACCCGGTACCCTTGTACTTCTTTCTCTAATTGCCATAGGAATCTGAAAAAGTTCTTCAGCCTTCTCATACTTAGCTAATTCTACACAAACTTTATCTTGGACCTTTAGTGTTGGGATCAACCTTGATATACATTGATATAGGCTTGTCACGATTTCTTTGTCCTTTGCAGCATTTGGATCTTTGTAAAACAAACTAGGATTTAAATAAAACCCAACAGCATGCAAAGAGCGATGTAATTGAATGTCCCACCTTTGATCAATGATTTCAAAGATCTCTTTATACTTCTCTTCCTTTCCATCGAATATATTTGCAATAGCTTCTTTAGCCCTATCCATAGCCTCATAAATATATCCCATTGGAGGCTTTTCTTCACCATCAACCATTCTTAGTACATGAACAAGAGGACGTGAAAACTGAAGGGCAAGGTGAACATGATTCCAAAATGAAGGCATTAGCATTAGCATTATTTGAGCTGTCTTCTTACCCTGTGGCTCCTTCGCCCATTTTCTTTTGGTCCACTTTTCCGAAGTAAACATCTTCCTCAAGTTGTTCCTTTGTTGATAAAGTCTGTGCAAAGTTAAGAAAGCTGTTGCAAATTAGGTTTTAGCAGGCTTCATTAACTCCTTCAATTGAGTGAAACTCATCATATTCAACAAAGATGGACGATTATAAATATAACCGTGTACCCCAATTGCCCTTTCAAATGTCTTCTTAAAATTGGGTAATTTGAAAATGTCTTCCAACATTAAATCCAAGCAATGGGCTGCACAAGGTGTCCAATACAAGTGGGGTCTCTTTGCCTCCAAAAACTTCCCTATAAGATTACAAGTTGCAAGTTTATAACATACCAGTTTAAACAATTAGAACCAAAACAAAAGCACACTATTTGCAATAGAGCTAGAGGATTTTACCTGCCAATACATTTGCTGCAGCACTGTCGGTGACAATTTGGAGCACATTAGCTTCTCCAATTTTGTCAACAAACTTGCCAAGCAAGTTAAAAATCTTGTTTGTATCCTTTGAGTAACTAGATGCATCAATAGACTCAAGAAACATGGTTCCTCTAGGACAATTCACCAAGAAATTAATCAAAGTTCTATGCTTCCTATCCGTCCACCCATCACACATTATAGAACATCCACACTTTGCCCAATCCTCTTTGTGCTCCTTCATCAACTTATGGACATGATTCACTTCTTTCTTGAGATAAGGAATCCGTATCATGTGGTAACTTGGTGGTTTCAAACCTAGACCAAATTGTCCTATGGCTTCAATCATTGGTGTAAAACTTTCATTATTGACTATATTAAACGGAATTCCAGTATCATATATCCATCTTGCAATTCTGACATTGGCCCTCTCCATTAACTCTTTCCTATAAGGATCATTTTCATCAATTTTACTTTGCTCTCCCTTGCCTTGTTTTTTTTTTTGCACCACTAACTCTGACTCAGGTGTGAAGAAACAATCCATGAACCCTATCTTCCTAGGCTTTTTAGGTTTCAATTGAATAGAAGTAAAGGTAGTTTTTCAAGTAGAAGCTTGAATAGGAACAGGCTGTTTACCATGTGGAGAGATTTCTACAACATCATCCTCATCCTCAAAATCTTTTTCATTGACCATTTCATCGAAGTTAGGCATCAAGTTCAATTGATCCTTCAGTTGCTTTTTTTTTTTGCCATATAATCAGCCACCTCATTACTAACCTCAGTTAGGCATCTAGGATATTTAATTACATTCCTATACCCTCCAACAAGATGTTGCTTAACTCGGTAAACACCCTCATTCATCTATTTCCCACAAAAATTATACTTGAACTTGCTTAGATTTTCAGGATTTACCATCGTTGCATACTTTCATGCCAGATTTTTTTTCCACCCTCGAGTGTTGTCATGTATTATGTATGTACCTATTGAGACTATAAGCACTGATTTAGTGTTCATTTTATTATTATTATTTTTTTGACAGGGAAAAAAAACAAAGTAGAACAGAGGAGGAAAAAAAAGAGAGCAAGAGAAGAAGAACAGATAAGAGCAAAGCAGAGAAGAGGAGAAGAAGACGAGAAGAGAAGAAGACCAAAAAAGTAAAGCAAAAAAAAAGAGTAGAATAGAGGCAGAGAAAAGAACCAAAGAAGAGAAGAAGAGGAGAAGAGAAGAATAGTCAAACTAGAAGACAAGAATGAAGCAAAAAAAACAAAGTAGAACAGAGGCAGAGAAGTGAACTAGAGAAGAGAAGAAGAGAGAGAAGAGAAGAACAGTCGAACCCAAAGAGAAGAATGAAGCCCAAAAAAAAAAAAAAAAAAAAAACAGAGTATAACAGAGGCAGAGAAGAGAACTAGAGAAGAGAGAGAAGAGAAGAACAATCGAACCAGAAGAGAAGAATGAAGCAAAAAAAAAACAGAGTATAACAGAGGCAGAGAAGAGAGGAGAAGAAAAGGAGAAGAGAACCTGTGTGTTTGGTGTGTCGTATACTCTTCACAACGTCGCTTCTTCTTCTTCTTCTTCTTCTTCTTCTCCACTAGGGCTTTTTTAAATGTTTTTGCTCTTGTGACCCACATTTGTATCATTTTATAATGTAAATAAGATGTCATCCCATGTGGGTATCCACACAGTAAACAAATGGGGCTGTTGGAGTGAAATAAATTCGAAGCACATGAAGCGCACGCCTCGAACTTCATAATAAAGCGTGCACTTCGTCGCCTCATCTGCGCCGCGCCCATGTCGCCTCACCCCGCCTCGCCTCGCCATGCTTGAGGTGCAAAGCTGCGCTTCGTCTCACTTTGGGCTTAGGTGCGCGCCTAAGTACGCTTTTCAAAACACTGATTCTGATGGTTCTCTTGAGCATTGCAAAGCTCGTCTGGTTGCCAAAGATTTTTCACAAGAGTATGGTATTGATTATGAGGAGACCTTTGCTCCTGTTGCCAAGATGACTACTGTCCTTACTTTGATCTCTGTCACTACTATTCTTTCTTGGCCTCTTTATCAGATGGATGTTAAGAATACTTTTCTTAATAGTCATCTCACTGATGAGGATTACATGCGTCCTCCCCTTGGCCTTCACCATTCCTCTATACAGGTCGCCTTCGGCGTGCTCTATATGGTCTGAAGTAATCTCCTCGTCCTTAGTATGACCGCTTTCAGACTGCTGTTACTGAGCTTAGGTTCATCCTTGTGCCCAGGACTCTGCTTTATTTCTTCTCTACACCTCTACTAGATTTGTTGCATTATTACTGTCTATGGATGATATAATCATCACTGGTTCTGACTCTTCTGTTATATCTGAGATCAAGCAGCAGCCAAGTATGCCAATGAGGTTATTCATCGTGCCGGTCCTACTGACACTAAGATTTCTGATATCCCCATTGAGCTTAATGTAAAGCTCAACACTACTGATGGTGTTCTTCTGGATGATCCTACCCTATATCGAAAGCTCGTGAGTTACTTAATCTATCTAACAGTTACTCGTCCTAATCTTGTCTATGTTGTTCATGTGGTTAGCCAGTTTGTCTCTACTCCTCACTCCACACATTGGGCTGCAGTGGTTCGAATTCTTCGCTATCTCCGATGTACTATATTTCATGATTTACTATTGTCATCTACTTCCTTTCTGGATTTAGTGACCTATGCTGATTTTGATTGGACTAGTGATGTTATTGATCGCAAGTCCACGTCTGGTTTCTGTATGTTTCTTGGCGATTCCTTGACCTCTTCGAAAAGCAAGAAACAAACTGTTATTGCTCGCTCTACTGCCGAAGCTGAGTATCGTGCTATGGCTCATGTGATTTCTGAAGTTGTCTGGCTTCGTTGTCTTGTCTCTGACATGGGCGTTCCTCAGTCTTCTCCGACCTCCCTCTATTGTGACAACCGCAGTGCTATTCAGATTGCACATAACACTGTCTTCCGTGAGCGGACCAAGCACATTGAGATTGATTGTCACTTTGTTTGTCAGCATCTGCAGTTTGGCTTTATCTCGCTTCCTTTCGTCTCTTCGGCTCTGCAACTTGTTGACTTCTTTACCAAGATTCATACCACTACTCGGTTTCATTTTCTTCTTGGCAAACTCTCAGTATTTTCTGCCCAAACACTTTAAGTTTGAGCGGGGGTGTGAGAATAATATTAGTATAGTATATATTATGTGAATATTGTTTTCTATTTAGGATTGATTTAGATTTGTTTGTTTCCTATTTAGGATTGGTTTAGGTTTATTCTTGTTTCCTATTTAGGATTAGTTTAGATTTGTTCTTATTTCCTATTTAGGATTAGGTCTAGAATTGTTATATCTATCATATGTACACATTATACTAAAACACAATTGAATATACAGTTTTATTTAGAAAATTAACAAGAACAACCAGCAACCAGCAACCAAGGTTCAGGTACATGCTCACCAACACTCAAAAAAAGTATAGTGATATCGTGAGAGCTGCTTACAGCTACTGAGTTAAGCATTGGAGTGCCCCCGGCTGAACACTCCAGCCGGCAAGTACTCATTGTTCTCGTGGTTGCAGACAGCTTTAGCAACACCAGAGTTCGTACTCATCAACCTCAAGCACTGTGATCAAATTTTTCCCCACACAAGATACAATGTTGTAATCATAGTGCTGCATATCCCATTTTATCCAAAAGGGCAGGTGCCCGTCTTTTACATGAGTTTTCTTTACTTGGGCAAACATAGAGTATGATAAGTTGGTACACTAGTTAGAAAGCACACTATTTATCGGCTAGATGCACTTTCAAAACTCTCCAATGTACAGGCTGCAGAAAGCAAAAGTACCTATGTCATCATAATTAAATATGTTGTAGATGCAAGAAACATATACATACAAATATAAATTTTAAGATCACGTAGACACCAGTAAACCATATAACGGAAATTAAGCAAATAAATGGCTCTCAGTCATATCATAAGGGACATAAAGAAAATGCCGTTCAAAAGAATAACATCAGATCAATAGATTGTACTGGAATATTAAACCATTAATTTAATCAACAAAACTACTTTCAAAGCAAGAAATAACAAATCAATTAGATTAAAAAGAGTAAAATTGGGAAAGAAAACCCAACACAGAGGGGATCTGGAGAGAGAGAGAGAGAGAGAGAGACCTTCTTGTGAGGATCCATGGAGGTGGGAGGGAAATGGAGTCGGTTGGGCACTTTGATTAGCTTCAAACCCAAGTCCTCGTGTTCTTCAAATTGGTTGGGCAGTACTTGGTTATCATTGTTTTTGAGCTTAGGAATATCGTTAATGCTATTATTAACAAAGACCGTCGATGATGATGATGATGATGATGAAGATCGACGTTGAAACCAGCGACGAACACCGTCCACGAATGTTCCACTCCCCATACATACACACACGCGACACGAATACCCTAAACTTTCGCTCCCGATGGATTAATCGTTCAATCACCAACCAATCGATCCCGGCATTGCCCGCTTCTCTCTCTCTCTCTACACTTTCTCTGTCTATATAGATATATATATATATGTATATGTATATAATTCCTATTTTCTCTGTCTCTACAGTTTTGTATATAGGTGTCGAGTTATGGTAGGATACCATATAATTTATTAAAATTTTTACCAACTTTCTTCTACGAGTGTAAAATTCACGCACATCTAAGTTTGTGTTGCTAAATGTTTTCCTTGTTTTCTCTCTGAATATAAATCACTTTGATACGTTATGTTTTCGTGTTATGTTCCATTATTGGAGCTGCTGTTTTAGGACTTAATCCTCGAGAGTACACGGAAGCGATGTACTCGCTAGCTAGAGGCAGCAGTAGATGTAAGAGCATGTACAGTGAAATTGTTAAGGGGTGTGTTAGTATCAGCTATTAGTGTCAGCTGTTAATTTATTTATTTTGTAGTGAGCCTTCTAACCAGCGAGAGAGAGAAAAGAGAAAGAGAAATAGAGAGAGAGGAAGGGGGAAAGTATAGTGGAGTTGTCTGGCTAGATGTCCGACCGGACGTTCGAACCCTTGCTATTCTGCATCGGTTTGAGAGAGAGACAGAGCTATTTATTTATTTTATTTATTATTTATATATATATATATACACACACTTAACACACATCTTATCATATTCATTGTACCACCAATCATTCTCTAAAATTAACAAACTCTTATCACACCTTAACACACATTTTTAGCCCCCACTTTTTGTTATATAACACATTTTAATAAATAATTTTAGCCATCTCTAAGGGCGGTGGACAAATCATGAGCTAGGCTTGAAGTTCAGCGTTAATTATGTTGGCTAAATTAGTGAATAAAGATAAGATAAATTAAATTAAATTAATTAATAAGATATAATATCATATTTAAACTATAATGATTTTACTTTTTATTTTACAAATATTAAATAAATTAAAGGAAAAGTCAAAATTTATTTCAAACACAATTTTTTTAGTCAAGTCTTTTGACAATCAAAAAAAAAATCACCTCTTTTTTTGAATTTTTTTGTCTTCAGTATTTTTTTTTCAAAATTATGTTAAAATTTTTAACTTTTCTGATCCATCATATTGAGAGAAATCTAAAAAGTATATTTTTTTGAAAAATTTCAAAAAACAATTTGAAAAAGCCAAAATAAACAAAAACAAATTGCTTATTTTTGTCTTTTTTGATTTTTTTTTTTTTAAATTAAAAATTTTAATTTTTCGATTTGTCTTGTCGAGTTGAATCTAAAAATCTAAATTTTTTCCAATTTTTTTTTAAAAAGTTCACTAAAGATAAAATTAGCACAAAAAAATATGCAAATCCAAAAACAACCCTAAAATAGGAAGAAAAAAAAAAATTATGTTGTTAATTAACTCCACTATGTTATTATTGCATAAGTTTTCAAATTGTTATCCTATTGGGCTTTGCAGCTCACGACGTTTCATGCCAGGTGAAGAAGAAAGAGAAAATCTTGGGGAAGATTTTATCGAAGATGTTGAAGTTCAGCCATGGTTCACTTAGAACCGTCTTAGCCTAGCCATTAAGGTCTGTCTTGCTTACCTTCTTATCTATTTTGATGAAATTTTATGCATTAACGTAATAATGTATGGAGATTGGTGTAAGAAATCAAACATTTGGGGTTGTATTAAGATTAAGCTTTGGAACGTACTCCTTTAACTGTTATATCAGAACTTAATACTTAACCATGTTGAATTATTTATATTAATATATGATGTCCAAAAGTAGGGGTGTCACAGTTTGGTATTAGAGCCGACTCTCTAGAGTACCGAGTGTGGGCCCTTGGTGTCTCTCGGTGCATGTAGACGGGCTTGTGAGCTGGCAAGCTACTACACGAGGATATGCATCCCTAAGGGAGGTGGATTGTAAGGTCCCGGTGTCCCACACCGGGAATGAATGGGGAGTTCCTAGGTTATAAAAGTAAAAACCTGGATTCTTATATAGTATCGAAACCTTTTCTCGGGTGGTGAGATCTCTAGTAAAACTCCCCAATTAAGCATGCTTAGGCTGGAGTAGTTCTGTGATAGGTGACCCACTGGAAATAACAAATCCGTGCGGGCGTGGCCCAAAGCGGATAATATCAATGACATGTGAAGGGTTGGGACATTACAAAATACACTTTGATCTATCGATCTATACACCCTAGTCTCTTTAATAAAAATAGAGAGCACGTTGAGAGCCTCGTTCTAATCGAAGAAGTTCGTGTTTTTGGCTCCGTCAAGTTCTACCCATCTTTCCTTTGGGTCTTCTTCTTTGAGGTAGTGATTACTTTGACTCTTTTTATGATTTTTAACTTAGTTATTTATCTTTTAAAAAGGATATGGTGATTTAGGGATTTTGATAAAAAATCTAAGGTTTTGGTTGGAAATCAAAAGAGAAGTTTTCAAAATGGGTTCTTAAATATGTATATAGATTTGTAAATGTTGCTAAGTTTGGGGTTGATCTTTAAAAAAAAGGGATTTTGCCCTGATTTGTGAACATTTGATTTTTTGTAAAGAGAAAAACAGAATTGACGTTGGTTTTATGAAATTAGAACGATGATGATAATGGTAGTGGAGTTAGATATGAATTATCACTCATATTTGGAAATGTTGGAAAGTATATCTATTTTGAAAATTATTTATTTGCTTAGAGATATTTGTTTTGGGCTATCGGTGGAGAATAGTTATGATTGTTATAAAAATTGAATGAGAATTAGGTGAGTCAAAACTGATTTCTCATCCATTTGCATTAAACATTGTAACATATTTAACACATTGGAAATGTTTATTGTTTTGAAAAAAATGGGTGAATTCCTTAGTGAATCTGGGTAGGGAGTGTAATTGTGGTATTAAGTTGGCCAATGTGTCCTTTATAAAAGTCCAGAAACTCACACAGATAGGTGCTAAGCCATTCGATTAATACCGGTAAAAATGGCAATTTGTAGTTCTTGTAGCCTACTTGCAACCTACTTGCAGACACATCCTAGAGATTCCTAGTGTTGTATCTATTGCCCTGTTTTTTGTTGTAAAGGAAATGATTTCATGAATTGTGATATAACCTGGCATTGCATGATTTTGGAAAAAGATACCAAATGTTTTGACACGAGCATTGTATATGCATTCACTTTATAACTCTATTAAGATTCATACACTATGTTAGAGTATCTTTACTGAGCTTTGGCTCACCCTATATGAAAAACTATTTTCAGGTGCTGATGATATGCCTCCGCCAAGGCAGTAGCTTGGGATTATGTTATTGTTGTATTTATTTTGTATAAGCCTAAGGTTTTATTTGTATTGAGTTTCAAACTCACTTTTTGTTGAAACCAAGCACTGTTTTGGAAAGTTGTAGCCACTAAGGCAATTACATATCTATTTAACTTTTATTTCATATATTTTGTTTAAAACACATGCTATAGATTCAGAGTTAGGACTTATGAATGTATGAATGCACGTGTTACTCTTTTGTACACTTGAAGTATACGAATGGAAGGACTTTATTCTCGGATTATGATGTTGTTTAATTGATCATTGCTCTCGTTTTATTGTAATTATTTTGGAGCGTTACAGATCGAGTGCCCCAAAATTTATAATTATAATTTTTTATTTACATTTATTAAGATTTTAGAATTGTAAACAAAAATTTGTTTGATTTTTATTTTTTGTTTTTAAAAATTTACAAGAAATTTGTATTGTTGAATGTTCAAATGCACACACTGTTTCTTATATTGAATTTCATTGTCTTTTTATATATGTATTTACTTGTTTATTTGTCGGATCTTGCTAACAAGTGTTCTTAGGATATAAGTAAAAGATAAAAATTGTGAACAACTGTTGGCTTTTTTGGCTTTCGAAGGTTATTTTTGTAATTGTGAACGTGCCAGCAAGGATTAATCAGTCTTTACAGAATGTTAATTGCCAACCAATTATCAGACGATTGTGTTTTAGTTTTTTCAGCCTCAATGAAGAGAACTTTTACTGGTGGCTTTGTTTAGGAGAAATTAAGCAAACAATGATTACATGAAGAACAGTTGTAGTATTTCATTAAGCAAAATGAAAGACTTACAAAGATCCGAATCAGTCTCGTAGAGGTTTACAACAACAAGCTACTTGAAAACTACTTCTATGAACAAAATGCAGTGCAAGAATTTGAAGTACGAAAATGTAAAGAACAAGAAATGTAAAAACTGAAAAAGAAATAAAGTAGAATAAAACTGGTTTTATGGATCTGAGTCTAGGGCTTTTTCTAGGGCCTTCTCTACTATTTATACTTCTCAAGGATAACCATTGAACTGCACTTCTAACCGTCGAAACGCTCCTCCATGATCACTGATCATGTTGCCTTATAGTTAGCTCCACTATGCCAATACCTGCAGTTAGGCTTCCCTCCTGATTTTGAATTTAAATGTGAGTAACCGTTGAAGCCACATAACTTTGCATCTCTTTGCTGATCCAGTACTACGCAGATGTTATGAAAATCAATACTAACTGCCACGTGGACGATCACGATCGAAGGTTTGAATTGTCTTCCCGTATTACCCTCAACCTGCCACGTGTTGAACTGTGTTTGGCTTTATACAAAACATGTAGCCAACATTACCCCCCGTACTAATATACCCAATACTTGGTGATATTAGTGGATCAAGGTATTTTCCCACGTCTTAGAACGTGCATGGGCTTTTGCATTTCTCAAAAATACAATTGTCATTCATCATTTGCATTAAATTCTCGCCTAACCCTTGAACACTCCCACTATCTCAGTATTCGAAAACACTAATACATCTTTTATGGCCAAGCCAATCTTCTCTTACATTGATCATGCATACAAAGAGTTATTTGATGACACTGTTCGTCCTCGAAAGAACCTTCATGCATTGATTAGCCATCTTTATCCACCTCCATTTATACAAGTTATGGAAGCTTTCGCAAATCACCGTCCTTCGAACCAAGAACCTACTGCTTACGATTCTCTAGAACACAAATTTGCAATCATGGATATCAGAAGCTCTTCTTCTGGAATGAAACTATCCACGTGGGATGAAGCTGCTACTGCTTCTTCTTCTTCTATGGCTTCTGGCTGGGGAACTTGGTCCATTACTACTTAACCTCAGATAAGGGAACGCATTCATCATTGTTTCCCTGAGTTCGATGACCCTCTTGACATTCCTCCTTCCAAACGCAGTTCAGTAGTATATCCATATGTTTCTATTAATCGTAGACGCAGTTTTGAAGACAGTCTGCTTACATCATGGTATACTTCTACCTTGCCATCTCGGATGGTTCAAAGTGTCCCACATCCCGTTGAAACTCTAGGGATCTGCCCTGCACTTTTAGCCAAAAAGGCAAAACTTTACCCCTCTGATTGGCTAGAATGTGTGACCAGGCCTGAATTTCTGGACTCACCCAGGGAACCTCCAATTGCTCCTCATCTCCCTTTTAACCCAGATTGGATTAATGAGTTGAACTTCACTCTTTTTGAGGGCCAATCCTTTCCCCCTTACAGGGTCCCAGTGCCTCCAACTCCCTATCAGCAATTCAGGGCTCAGATATTGCTTGCTGCATTCTCTCATTTATCCTTTGAGGTCCTTCGAAATGATATTCGCCACCAAAACTTTCTATGGGCTTGTGACATTATGTCTCGAAGCCATCTCCTTAACCCTGTGGCCCAAATGGAGCTCCATACCTTTTTAGACCAACTTCCTCTTCTGCTTAACTGGCACTTCCATGCTTCCATTACCAGTGAAGTTTTGGATGAAGCTAATTCTGCTCGAATCCAGGGTCAGTATGAGGCAGAGAACCTCCTTGATGAGTATGAATCCTTTAAAAATCAAGATTCTGAGTATGGGGAGGATGCTATTATAAATGAAGTGCATGAAGATGGGGAAATGGACGCCACAGATAAAGCCTTAAAGCAAATAGAATTCGAAGTGAAAGCCCAACAACTCACTTCTCAATTAAGGGCTTACCAATTAGACAAGCCAAACTTGGACAAGATAGAAGATAGAGTAGGAAAAGAATTTTCGTTTATTGAATTTTGCTGGACTAAATTTCATGACCTTGTAACTCTATCCATTCTGTATTTCTACGAAATCGAGAATGTAATCAAATGAACTCTAGTATCAACAGCATTTATCAGTAAAACTGAGCTTTCCGAATTTCATTTGTTAAATTCTGATTTAGCACTTAAATTATGAGCTACGTGGTTGATGTGCTTTAACTCCACTTCGACTCAAACTCTTCTAAAGTGTGAAGTCTTTTCTTTTGAGAAAGTAATTTTTGCCTTTCATACCGGCCCTAGGGCTAACATAATTCTTCACCCAACGGCTTCGAATTAACCAACCTTACCCTTCGAAACTTTATTCGATCACATTCAATTTCCCAACATATGGTTAATACAATCAAATGATTTCGAATCAATTAATTTTCTTTCGAACAAACAGTCTAAATTTTCCAAAATATGGAAACCTCTGCTAAGTACTGCACTGTTTTATTTGGAAAGAGTAATTTCTTCTGTATACTATCAAACCAATTATTGGTTTTAGAACAAACCATTCCTAACTTTGAGGGATTTCAAGTTTTGCTTCGAAAGATTTACTCTCACTAAGAAACCATAAAACAGGTTTTCAATCATTTTGAAGTAAACAAATACTTGAGCATTCTTGCATCCTTAGATGTGAAATGTGCTTCGAAGCCAGCTTCCCAATTTCGAAGCCGTTATTATTTGACTTTTGCGCCAAAATCTGGTTTCGAAGCCAAATATTTTATTTCGAAGCTACCACCATTATTTGAGATGTATTTCCCTCCAGAAATTATCAATATTGAAGGAAATTTTTCGTATTTGTACTTTTAGTACTTCTTTATGAATTACACGATATATTTTCCAGACACCAAGGTTTTTTAAAACCCTTTTTACTTCGTGCTCTGAACTCACTCGTTTGTTCAATACACAAACCCTTCTCTTTTACTAAACCTCTCTTCCTTGCTACTCGTCACCAATGGATTCTTCTTCACTGAAAGTACCAACTGGCAAACGTATAAGCCCAACCATGGCTTTGAAAAGATGTATTGAGGAAGAGATCGCCAAATTTACAGCTGATAGGTCAAGTGCCATAGACGGACGCCTCTTTGTTCCTCGCTATAGCAACAAACAAGAATATGTCCTAGGTCCCATTTTTCGAGAAGCTCCCGCTTAACTTCCAGCTTTATACCCTCGTTTAGAGGACCACTTTCTTCTCTATGAAGGGGGGCTCGACTGGGGAAATTGGAGAATGAACCGACCTCACCGTTGCTGGCCGACATTGAGGACTGAGTGGGAGGAATGGTATGACAGAGTTATGCCTGCAAGAGAATGTGACCTACAAGAGCTCTGTATTCTCGACGCCCTTCGTCTTTCCAGGTTTATCATTCCTGAAGACCCTTTTTTGATTCCTGCTGTTCTTTGCTTTTGGAACATGGCTTTTAATTTTTTTTAGTTTCGGTGTGATATGATGGCCCCCACCGTTCTTGATATCTGCCATCTCTTAGGGCTTTCACCACTTGGTACTCCTTTTATACCCAGCTATCCAGACCTTTCTATTAAGTTTTCGCTTCCACCCTTAAATTCCTCCTACAGTGATTTTGTAAAGGCTAAAAATAAAAGGGAAGGCCCCGTGAGAGATCGATAACTCTTTTCCTTTATTTTATACTGGTTGTGTAAATTTCTCTTTTGTACATCATCTCAACGGATCATGCCTGAGTTCGCTCCACTTGCGAAGGCCCTTATTTTGAAGAAACGAATAGCCTTGGCCCCTTACTTTTTAGGCCATGTCTATAGAGACTGCTCCCAATTTTGTGAAAGACCTCTCGACATCAATCAGGGAGGCCCTCTCTGGGTGCTTCAACTCTGGCTCTTTGCATACTTTACTGACCTGTATCCTAAGTGCTTGAAGTTTTTAGTTCAAGACCCTAGTACTTACGGAGAAAAGTATACTAGAGTTGCTCTTTATTTTGCTTCCTTTGCCTACTACCTCATCTTTTTTCATCAACTTCCTATTTCCCCAGCTGCTACATTCTTTTGCCCCTTTGATGCCAACAAAGGACCAACTTGGCTGCAAACATTCTTGGCTGATAAAGAGTGTTCCATCCCATCACACAAAGATATGTGGGCTTCCATTTTGTTGCCGAGGGAACTGTTTATTGGCACTTTAAACCCTCGAGCCTACAAGTGCATATCTGAGGTATATTGCCCTCCTCAGTTTGCCAGACAATTTGGGCTTACTCAAGGAATTCCCATTCCACTCTGCAGTCTCTCGAATGTCCATCTCACAGCCAGAGATCTAAGAGTACCTAAATCCAAACTAGAGGAGGCAACATTTAAGCTGTTGAAAGACTTGAATGAGTTCAAATTTACACCATTCATCCCCTCTGGTTTAGCTTTAAAGAGATTTCAAAATTGGTGGACAGCCAATATGGAAGTGCATCTAGCCATACATCCTTATGATTTACTAATAGGACTAGGTGTGCCTTCTAAGGCTAAACCAACAGTAGTCGAGAACATTCCCTCTCTTTCCACAGCTGCCAAGACTGTTCCTGCAGCTTCACCTCCTCATGTTAGAGTTACCAGAGCTGCTTCGAAAAAAGGTATATATTTTCAGGTTTCTTTTCTTTTAGACTCTTTTGTTTGTTTCCTTTACATTTATACATTTTGGTGTAGGGTCTCCACAAGAAGAATCTCTTAAGAGAGCTGAAGCTCTAGCTACTCTCAAAGACAAACATCAGCAGAAAAAGAAAAGGAAGCTAATACTCACTCCTGAAAAGTCTAAATCTCAGATGGAAGAGAGAGAGATTGAGAAAGAGCAGGAAATACCATTACAGAGAAAAAAGAGAAAGAAGATGAATGTCTCTCCTTCTGATTTGGTCGAAGACCCCACTCATGAGGCAGCTGCCAAAGTAGTAGATGAGGAACTCACTCCTGAAAAGTCTGAATCTCAGATTGAAGAGAGAGAGATTAAGAAAGAGCAGGAAATACCATTACAGGGAAAAAAAAGAAAGAAGATGACTGTCTTTCCTTCTAATTTGGTCGAAGACCCCACTCATGAGGCAGCTGCCAAAACAGTAGAGGAGGAACATTCCAAAGAAATAATTGTTTTTCAAAGAGCTGAGAAAAGACGACATCAACAATTACTAAGGGATGAAGCAACTGCCACTGATGCAACCTAAAGGGAAACAATGAGAAGGCAACACACTGTCGAGCATTATTCCCTCCGTAATTCTCCCGTCATTGCCACCACCTCTAAAACCAGTAATTTCCTTTCATGTCTCCACTTTCTTTTCCCAAATTGTTGATAGTGAGACTTAACATTGTTTTGTATTTCTTCTTTTGCAGCAATAACTACTTTGCCTATTCTTCCAATAAAGACTCTATCAGTTTCAGTCGAAGTTGAACAACCTCATGATGTAGAGCCCATTCAAATAACTCTCTCACTTCCTGGCCCTATATTTTCCATACCCTTCTTGAGGCCAAGTATTCCAGCCCCTCTTTCTTTTAGCTTAACTCCATACCTCCCTTATTTGTCTTTCGATGATTCTCTTTCGAGCTTTACTTCTCCTCCCCCTCCTAAGGAAATTCCAGCTGTTACTTTATCTTTGATGGTAGCTGATTCCTATAGAGAAGGTACTGGTAGCTTTCCAATCCATCATCCATTATCTTTGCCTAGCTCTAGTCCTTCTTCTCTTGACCAACTGGTAGCCAAAACTATAGAGACTGCTAAGGATACTTCACCTACTTCTCCTATTCCTATGCAGTCATTTCTTCCTTCTACCAGGGCTCTTCCTGTACCTTCCATGTCAATGGATGAGGTAGATATCTTTGAGGCTAGACTTGCTTGTCTTTTTGACATACCTTTCACCTCTCCAATGACTAGCAATGAGACTGAGCCATTAGTTCTAGCTGATTCTCTACTAGAAATTTTTGAGAGCTTTTCCTTCAGTGGTAAGACTTCCTTGCCTTCGATAGACTTGGACAGCTGTCTGGAGCTGCTGACAACCTTTTCGAGGATTCCTTTTGAAGTCTTACAAAGACCTACAATAAAAAATGGCTTCCTGTAGTGCTGCAAGATTATTGAATAATCCGGCATGACTATTTCAAGTCATTTATCTCAGGCAGCAGCCACCATAGATTTTTACATCAACATCTGTCATGTTGCTAAGGCTGCAGAGGAGAAGTTGCTAAGAGATCAGAGTTTTGTTTCTAAAGTTCATGCTGAAGTGTCAGAACTGAAAGAACAACATTCCTCTGTCTCTCAATTTCAAGCTCAACTGTTGGAAAAGAAGGCTCAACTTGAGGAAGAATTATCAGCAGTTAACCAAGCTTTGAATCGGACTACTACCAAGCTGTAAATCACTAATCAAGAGCTAGCTGATCGAAAGCACGAAATGACTACAGCCATTCAATTGTTTCCATCCCTTAAGAATAGAGCATCTATTGTAAAAGAACAATTTAAACACTGTATTGACTTTTGAGCCAAGCTATGGCTACATGTATTTGACTCTTTATGAAATAAATTCTTATTTATCATTGAAGTGTTCTCATGTTCTTTTATTTAGCATTTATTCTATTCTTTGTGTTTCCTACACGGTTGGATAATAAGGCTTCAAATATCTGCCATTAATCTTTTTGGGATGTACATATCCATTCAAATTTCTCAAATGGTATACTCCAAAAGTCAGGACTCTATGAACTTGATATGGTCCTTCCCAGCTAGGTGACCATTTGCCAAACTTATGGCTTTTAATCCGTATTAGGAGTATTGTCTTCCATACCAAATCACCTTCATCAAAGCCAATGTATTTGACTTTCTTATTATAATTTTTGGCTACTTTCTTCTTTTGGAAAAGAATGCTATTTAATGCCAGAATTCTAGCTGCATCTATACTTTCTAACTCCAAGCACATACTTTGATGGTATTGCTCAAGATCTAACTGGGCTTGGCATCTCACCCTCAAGGACTTAACATTAATTTCCACAGGTAGCACTGCATTATGCCCATATACTAAGGCATAAGAAGTGATTCCTGTGCTTGACCTTGGAGAAGTTCTATAAGCCCATAATACATCCAATAATAAGTTATGCCAATCCCTAAGATTGTCTTCCACAACTTTCTGTATTCCTTTTTTCAAAGACTTATTGGATGATTCAGCTTGACCATTGGCTTGTGCATAATAGGGGGTGGAATGAACAAGGCTAATTCCAAACTCTGCCACAAAAGACTTTACCATTTTCCCATCAAATACAGTCCCATTATCAACAGTTATAATCTGTGGAATACCAAATCTATGGATTAAATCCTTAATGAATCCAATGACTTCAGTCTGGTCTACAGCCTTGTATGGCTTAACTTCAACCCACTTAGTGAAGTAATCAGTGGCCACTAAGATGAAACAATGATGTTTCGAAGAGGGTGGGTGTATTTTCCCCATCATATCCATGGCTCATCCTCTAAATGGCTAAGGCTTCACAACTGCATGCAGGTCAGTTATGGGCACGTGCCTTATTGTGCCATGCTTTTGGCATGCCTGACAACCTCTTGTATATTCTATGCAGTCTTTAAGGATAGTTGGCCAATAGTAGGAATACCTACGAAGTAGCCATCTCATCTTTACACCAGGCTGATGAGCACCACAGATGCCTTCATGAACCTCAGCCATAGCTGTCAATGCTTCCTTTGGGCCTAAACATTCCAACAATAACCCATCTCCCCCCCTTTTGTAGAGAGCATTACCATACATTATGTATTGTATAGACTGCAATTTAATTTTTCTGTTGGCCTTTAAGAATGGACCAGCCAGATACTGCATTATTAGATACCTTCAATCTTGTTCCTGTAAGTCATTATGATTGACTTCCAGGACCACATTCCTTTTATTTAAGGGTGGTATTAATTTTTGATATGTTGTTTGGCTTATGTCCCTTTGAGTATTATCTCTTCTCTTGAAATTCGAAACTTTCTGAGCCACCTCATTAGCTTTATTATCCAAGAATCTTGGGACATGAGTTACATTTGCTATCTGAAATTGAGAAAGCAGATGTAATGCAACAACAATAGAATGGCAACATGCTTATACTTTGACATTTGAAAATCCCTTTCACTTGGTTAACTACCAATTGAGAATCTCCAAATATGTCAACTGCATAAGCTTGTAATCCAATAAGTATTTCCAATCTCATTATTAAGGCTTCATATTCAGCTTGATTATTGGAACAAGTAATTTCATCCACTCTGAAACCATGCGTGGTTTCTGTTCCTTGTGGTGACTTAATTACTACACCAATTCCAGTCAAACCATTAGCTTTTGATCCATCGAACCACATTTGCTATGGTTCAACACTAGCCATACCAAGTTCCATTATCTCTCGGCTTTCTGTTTGACATGGATGGTCTGCCAAAAAAATTAGCTAAAACTTGTCCTTTTACTGCCTTTTGGGGGACATATTCTAGATGAAATTCTGATAAAGCTAGTATCCATTTGCCAATTCTTCCCCTCAACATGGGTCTAAATAACATATATTTAACCAAATCTGTGGTTGCAAATACCAAGACAGTTGTAGGCAAAAGATAGTATCTTAATTTCATTGCAGCAAAATATAATGCAAGGCACAACTTTTCTACAACTGAGTATTTACATTCACAAGAATTTAGAAACCTACTAAGGTAATAAACAGCTTGCTCCTTGCCTTCTTCATTGTCTTGGGCTAAGAAAACTCCCAATGAATCCTTTGCTGCAGCTATGTACAACTTCAAGGGCTTATCACCTTTTGGTGGCATCAACACTGGAGGGTTGGCTAAGTAGGCTTTGATTCCTTCAAAAGCAATTTGATGCTCTGCTGTCCACACAAACTCCTCTTCATCTTTTAGCCTTAACAAGGAAGAAAATACTTTAGTTTTCCCTGCAGTATTAGAAATGAATCTTTGAAGAAAATTAACCTGTCCAAGGAACTTTTGTAATTCTTTCTTACTTGATGGAGGTCTGGCTTCAATGATGGCTTTGGCTTTATTCTGGTCAATCTGTATTCCTTTCTTGTGTACTACATAGCCTAAGACATTTCCAGATGATACACCAAAAGCACACTTAAGATGATTAAGTTTCAACTTAAACTTTCTCATTCTTTTAAAAGCTGCTTCTAAGTGAAACAAATGTTCCTCCATGGATTGGGATTTCACTACAATGTCATCAATATAACACTCTAAATACCTTTCAATGAGGTAATGAAAGATAGTGTTCATAGCCCTCTGATATGTAGCCCCAGCATTCTTCAGGCCAAATGGCATTTTAATCCATTCGAAGGTGCCAATATTCCCAGAACATCTGAATGCTGTTTTGTGGACATCCTTCTCTGCAATGCAGATTTGGTTATAACCAGAGTGCCCATCCATCATTAACAAAATTTGATGCCCTGCTGAACTGTCTACCAACAAATCCACTATAGGTATAGGAATCTTTTAGAGTTGCTAGATTCAAGTTTCTGAAATCGATGCATACCCTCATTTTACTATTCTTCTTAACTACAGGCACAATATTGGATAGCCATTCAACATACCTGGCTGTCCTAATAAAGCCTGCCTTGAGGAGTCTAAGAATTTCCTTCTTAACTTTCTAAATCACTTTTGGACCCATTCTTCTTGGTTTTTGCTTGTATGGCTTGAAATTAGGCCTCATAGGGAGCCTATGTTCTACTAATGACCTATCTAATTCTGGTAATTCATTATAAGACCATGCAAAACAATCTTTATATTTCTTCAAAACAACCAATAACTGGTCCCTGCCAAGAGCATTCAACCAAGCACTTATATAGGTGGGCTGTTGTATAGAACATTCCCCTAAATTTATTTCTTCTAAGGGGTCTTGTATTTGAGAACTTACTAATACTCCTTCTTTGATTCCTTCTGACTTCGAAACAATCTCCTTGCTTTGTTCTGCTACCAGTTTCTTTGATTCAACATCTTTACCCTCCTCCTCATAGACAAAGTCTGTCCACAAGGCTTCTTCCTCCTGTATCTCCTGGACTTTTGTTTCAATGTCCAAAGCACAATATTTATCTATGGCAAAAAATTTGACTTGTTGTTGTTCCTTCTTACGACCAATCATCATGGCTTCTTTCTCTTGCTCTTGCATTTTCTAGACTATTGATTTTATATCCAATACTGAGAACTTAATTAGAGCCAAAGACCTGGCTTCTTGGGTTTCATCTCTTTGCCTACAACCAGGTATCATTGTCATCCTTAACGACAAACTCTTCATCAACACTCTCCTGGACCAAGTGCTTTAGATGTGCAAATTCCTCATCAGCCGTCACTTTGGCTAATCCATCAGGTTTTCTCAATATACTGAGTGGTGCCACTCCTTCAGTATATAATTTGGCCTCTGCAAAATTTGCACAGGCTATAAAGGGTTGAGGATCTACATTGATCTCCTCTATCTTTCCATTGCAAAAAGCCATCATGATTTTCTGATGTAAAGAGGAAGGCACACATTTGTTGGTGTGAATCCAATCTCTTCCAAGTAAAGCATTATACTTAGCATTATTGTCAATAACAAAGAATGCTGTCATGCAGTCTCTGGTTCCCACACTCAGGTTGATGGGCAAAATACCTTGGGCCATCTATTTCTCTCCAGCGAAACCAGCAATGGCTGTACTGGTTGAGATTAGTCTGGGGTTCTTCTTTCCTAGTTTCTTCAACGAAGATTTTGGAAGCAGGTTTACTGCTGCCCCGTTATCCACCAGCACCCGATTCATCTGTATTCTATCAAAGAAGGCCTTGATATACAAGGGTTTGACATGCTGTGTCATGGACGTCGTGGGATACTCAAAAGGGTATGAGAGGTTAATACTTACCTCTTCCTCACTCTCGTCTTTAGTTTCCATTGGTGTGGCTACTTTGGATTCGTCTTGCACCGTACTTACTTGTAAGTCTTCACTGGAGACTGGAATTGGGTCAATCTCCTGACCTTGGTTTTCATCTTCAGCTTGAAACTCCTGTGGTAATATAAGCACCATATTCACTGACACCGGAGAAAATGAGCCAAATTGGACGACTGGCTGTACCTACTTTCCCTCTCGGTCAACTTGTTCAATTACTTCAGAAGCATCCTCCATGCTGCATTCTGGCACTTCTGTATTGGTAACTTCCTTCAAATGGTCTGTTTTTGTTGGTTTTTTGACCAAAAATGTCTGTTCAGCCATGAAGTCTTCAAAGATCTCTTCCTCAACCATCCCCTTCTCTTGGCCTGGGACGACTTCATCTTCTATCTCACTATCACTTTCCATCAAAACTTTTTCCAATCTTGCCAAGCTGGATCTTTCCTTGGCCTTTAGTTCGGAATGAACTTTGGCCAACTGCTCCCTGCTACAACTCCTTTTGTTTGGAAGAGTCGATTTTAGATTATGGTCTGACTTTGAATCTTCTTCTCCTTCTGCCTGGCTCTTTAGCTGAATCAATGAAGAGCTTTCTCCACCTTCTTTCAAATCCTTCTGGTACTGAGTATACCTTCGTTGGATCTTCCTTCTTTGGGACCTAGAAATTACTAGGACCATATTTGGTTCTTTTGTTTTTGGGTGCTTAAGCAATACCCAATTGTTTGGAGTCACCAAAGGAGGTTTGACAATCCTACCTTGATTTCCAACAACATTTCTTTGGGTAGACATCTCCCTAAGTTTGTTCTGCATGACAAACCAATCTGGAACTCCAAGTACCCACGAACCTACTGACCCAGCTGTTGAACTGTTTCTTTCTCCCTTCGAAGTCATCTTCGAAGCTGGCTGTGAAGGCCACTGCTTACCCCTGACTCAGGCCTTTGATGAAGGTGGCCACTTTCCGTCCTGCGTAAGGCTGGTCTGGGAGGCCAATCTCTGGCTTTGATTCCATAAACTGAACCCTTCTCCGGTCTCCTTTCAGGATGACTACTCTCCATTTTGTAATAATTAGGTGGTCTAGACTCATATAAAGGCCTCTTACCTTTAGAATGCATTCTAGCGGTTGTTGGCTCAGCCATTAATGGCTGCTGCCTAATACTAGTTGGACATGGCCTTTTGTTATAAGCATTGGTTGGTTTAGGACGCCTCTGCACATCCTTGTAATATTGCTTCCCATCAATTGGAAGCCCTTTCAACCACTTGTAGCTTAGCCTGCATCTGGGACACATTCTTTGCATGATAGCTGCTTCTAAAGAATCGTCATCTAGTGCTTCTTCATCAAAGTCTTCCCTCTGGTCTGAGAAACCTTATCCAATAGCTAGTAGATTTCCAGTGTCTTTCTTGACAGTTGTCTGGCTGGCAACATGCATCTGCACATTGACTTCTTCCAATTCTTTCAAGGACAAGTTCTGGAAGTCTAGCATAATAACATTAGCTGCCACCTCTTTAATTTCTGGGAATGGATTAGTATCAATCCCCATGGCCTTTTCTGCTTTAGCTGGGAATTTTAAACTCCCCTTTCGAATCTGCTCTTGGATCCTGTCTAGAAAAACAATGCAGTTTTTAGTTGAGTGTGACCAAGAATTATGCCATTTACAATACACTTTTCCTTTAAGTTCCTCTGGAGACGGAATTTTGACTCCTTTTGGTAACTTCAGGAAATTTGCAGCAAGCAAATGATCAAAAATATCATTTGCCTTTGTTAAGTCGAAAGAGTATTTCCTATGAAGGTCTTTCTTTTTAAACTGCTGATCAATTGTTGTATCTTTATGAATTAATGCCTCACAGATCACAGGTTTTTTCCCTACAATCTCTGCTGCATCAATCTCATAATTAGGATCTCTATAATACGTCTTGTACGATGCATTACTTCGATCTTGTTCTTCTTCTAGTAATGCTTCATACCTAGACACCTTATAGGTTAATTCCACTAAGTCTCTAAACTCAGTTGAGTCAAACTTCTTTCGAAGCCTAAACTCTAAACCATTTTGAGTCAATCTCACAAATTCAGGCTCTGGTAAGATGATACTGCATTTATTTCGTGCTCTTTTAAATCTGGCAATAAACTGAGTAGCCTTCTCATCAGGCCTTTGACTCAATCTTGCCAAGTCTGCCATAGAAACCTCTGGCTCTGTTTGGAAGAATTGGATATGAAATGCCTCTCCCATTTGTTGCCAAGTTTGGATAGAGCCAGGTGTAAGGTTAATATACCATACAAATGCTCCCCCAGTTAGAGAATTTGGGAATAATCTTAACTTCATATAGTCATTATTGGTAAATTCACTGCACTGAGCCGTGAACCTAGCAATATGCTCAACCGTTGACTGGTTTCCATGCCCATAAAAAAGGGCAAAATCTGGTATCCTGAAACCTCTTGGGTATTCATGTACCCTATTTACCCATTTTGGGTACGGTTTCCTGTACGCATGAGTCTAAATCCCCCGAGCCATTGGTCTACACATCTCTCTAACAATGTTAGCAATTTGGTCCCTAGGGACCATATTTTGTGCCTGCTGAACCACTACTGGAGGAACAAACACAGAATTTGGTGGACAACCTTGTACCTGGGGTCCCCTTGGTCTATAGGGTGGTATATTTAGAACTGGTTGTCCCTGTGGTGCTGGCTGCTGTTGGAGGTATGGGTGACCCTTTTGAGCCTATTCTGCGAAAGGTGCTGGAACAGGTGTTGTGTCTCTTTCAATTGTAGGAAAACCTTCCAACCCCCCGGGTATAAATTCGAATAAAGGATTAGTGAACCCCCTCGTGCTAGGTATGGCTTCGAACATGGGTTTGGAACCATCCTTATGTCATTTTCTTGTACTGGGCCAGATCCACCAATTTGCATGGCTTCATTGTTAAGTAATGAAGCATTTTGACTTGCTATAGGCCTCGAAATAGGTTCATACGAAGACTGAGGTGATGGTCTTTCGTAGTTTTGATTACTAGTTTGACCGTTAAAATGTCCATTAATTTGCATAGGCTGTTTATCTCTAGCCAATCTTTGCTGAGGGACATTTGAAATTTCCTCCATGTGTCTTGTGTTTGTTGGTTGGTATTCATTCGATCCAAAAAAGATGTTGCCCACCTTTCCATTGTGTTCATTAACTGCTGTTCCATGGCATCTACTAGGCCACCCCATGGATTCATTGGCTGAGTAGATGGATCAGTGGATGCTCTAATTCCTTGGCCTTGTCCAATATTATGAACATGTGGTACTTGTTCCGAAGTGCTGGTCTGTTCGACCATAGGTTCTGATAAAATGGGTGTTTCCACAGGATGTGTTATCACATTATCCTCTGTATTAGGCATTTCTACCTCTCATTCCACGCCTTCTTCCAAGCGTTCATTTTCTTCTTGTCTTCTACGTCTAGCCATTTCAATTAGTCCCACCGGGCGTGCCAAAAATATATGTTGGCTTTTTTGGCTTTCGAAGGTTATTTTTGTAATTATGAGCATGCCAGCAAGGATCAATCAGTCCTTACAGAATGTTAATCGCCAACCAATTATCAAACGATTGTGTTTTAGCTCTTTCAGCCTCAATGAAGAGGACTCTTACTGGTAGCTTTGTTTAGGAGAAATTAAGCAAACAATGACTACATGAAGAACAGTTGTAGTATTTCATTAAGCAAAATGAAAGACTTACAAAGATCCGAATCAGCCTCGTAGAGGTTTACAGCAACAAGCTACTTGAAAACTACTCCTACGAACGAAATGCAGTGCAAGAATTTGAAGTACGAAAATGTAAAGAACAAGAAATATAAAAACTGGAAAAGAAATAAAGTAGAATAAAACTGGTTTTATGGATCTGAGTCTGGGGCTTTTTCTGGGGCCTTCTCTGCTATTTATACTTCTCAAGGATAACCATCGAACTGCACTTCTAACCGTCGAAACGCTCTTCCATGATCGCTGATCATGTTGCCTTATAGTTAGTTCCACTACGTCAATACCTGCAGTTAGGCTTCCCTCATGATTTTGAATTTAAATGTGAGTAACCGTTGAAGCCACATCACTTTGCATCTCTTTGCTGATCCAGTACTACGCAGATCTTATGAAAACCAATACTAACTGCCACGTGGATGATCACGATCAAAGGTTTGAATTGTCTTCCCGTATTACCCTCAACCTACCACGTGTTGAACTGTGATTGGCTTTATACAAAATATGTAGCCAACAACAACACAAGACACTTTTCACTAAATTCAACATATTTTTATTAAAATCAATACATTTTTTAAACATTTTAATATATTTTTGAAGAGACTTTTTAAACACTTTCCAACATTAAACAATGTTCGTGAAGCACTTATTAGCATTTGCCTTATTTATTTATTTTGCATATTATGATATTAATATTTTTTTTATATATTTTATTTTTATTTACTTGAATTATGCACATATCACATGTTCCCAGTCGCTAGTCTATATATATATATATGATGGAGTTAGTCATACTTAAATGGTAGCTTGTAATTTTTATATTCATATTAATTATTTACTAATTGACATTCTCTCCCTAAAATATATAAGAATAATAACAATAATAATAATAATAATGTAGCCCCATATATATATATATATATATGTATATTAGGACAGGGATGACAATTTCTCATTGACTCATTTCATCCCCACCCTATCCTGCTCTGCATGTTTTTTTCTTGCCTTAATGTAAAAGCAAGGTGAGAATGAATTTTCCTCTCCACACCACATTTTATTGTGCTCAATCCCAATTATATTTATTAATATATTTATATGCATAGAATATACATAATTTAATTTTATTAAATATGATAAGAGTGAAATACTAAAAGATTAAACATTTATTTTTTCTTATTTGTTTATCATGTTACATTTTTTTAAGTATTATTAGTTGTAAATTATTATCCATAGTATATCAAAACTTCTCTAATTTTTATTAATATTATAATTTTTGAGATTATAAAATTAACTCATTCCACTATCTCTATCATATGATTCCAAATACTACAAATCCATCTCATTGCCATCTACTTAGGGATGACAATCGGCCTGATAATTTGCCTAACTTGCCCACCCTAGCTTAATATTTTTAGAATTTGGAAGAATCATTTTGTCCATAAAGCCGGACTAGGTTGAGATTTATGCTCATTTGATATTCGGATTAAGCTTAAAATAAAGAGTTATAACTCAACCCAACCCAATCTGTACTGTTTATAAAATATTAATTATAATTTTTTATTATTTTTGTTATCAAATAAAGTAAAATAATATATAAAAGACAAAAAAATAATATATATATACACTTATTTCTATGACTTAAATAAAATATTTGTTAAAAATTATCATTAAATTTTATTAACGTTTCAAAATCAAATAAATAAATAAAATAATTTAATATTCATTAAAGACAAAAATAAAAAATTAATAACTAAGTGGGTCTGTTAGGGTTTGAATTTTTTTAACACCAAATTTGGAATGGCTAGATTAGGCCCAATGTCATACTTGATCGGGGCTTGAGATGACACATATTTGGGGTGTTTGTTGCAACTTAATAGAGGTAATTATAACTTATTTTAATTTGAGAGTTTGTATCAGATTGTTTAGTGTAATTTTTGCTTATAACTTATTAAACAAAAATAACTTAAATAAACTGATTATCTAGAAGTTGAGGAATAAGTGCTTTTAACTTATACTTTTTAATTATCAGTTTTTTAACTTTTAATAATTTATAGTAAACATGGCCATTGGCTTATTATATAAGTTGTTTTAGGTATGACTTATAAGCTATTTTTTTTTGCTTATTAGAAAGATGTGTAAAAATATAGAGAGGTAATATGACTTAAATAAGCCAATAAGGCAATAAGCTAACTTTTTTAGCGCTCGTTTGGGATGAGGTAATTTAGCATGACTTTTTAGGTTTTTTTTAGACATGATCCATCACGAATATATTCACAATGCAAATGTCAAGTTATCATAGAGTTCATAACGTAATCTCATTTAATTGTAACTTTGGTGAGCCTACGGTGACTCCCCGTGGAGTGTCGTCCTACCCAACCATTGACCACTGGATTTAAAGATGCTACGTTCTGAGTTAAATACTCAGGGTGTATCATTAGTAGTCCGTCTCAAGAGAATCGACCTTCCAGAGATACTCTCTCTGTGTGAGACCCTCACTACCACCCTTATCCCAAAACCAAATTTGTGATATCAGAATACGATCCGGGCTATGTTAAGGCTTTGCAAGCTAAATAATCATTTTCTTAGAACCAAGGCGCACCTTGCACTAACAAAACATCAATATATCTTTTCCTTGTATTCATTCACATGCGCATGGTCCAAAACCACCCATTTCATTTTCCCCATATTATGGTTATAATAGCTCTTGATAAAAATACACATATCATGATTCATTACAATTGATCAAGCATATTTAAGTGCATGCAAGACAAAATATGTAAGAACGAGGCAATACAAAAAGGTTTTAAGCCATTACTAACTTGATTCCAGATTCTGAACGGTTTCTAGCAAACTGTCTTTTCAAATAAAAATATAGAAATGATAGTAAATGATATTTAAAAATTTTGGTTTTTGGTGGAATTATAGATTATTAAGTTGGGAACATTTTTGAAGGGGGCTCGAAGTCATTTGGCCACTGGAAGATGTCCGAATAAATTAAAAACAGTAGGTAACTCCAGATTCGTCGCGTTTTTGAAAAACAGACATATCTCACCCCATACTTAATGAAATGAGTTAAAACCTGTGACATTGGAAAGATGACTTAAAAACCTCACATCGCCAATTTGAATCACTCAAAATTTCATTCTGTGGAAGAAACGATGGCCGTGTAAAGCATGCCTTGCTGCTGTCTTAACAGCAGAAGTGAACATAAAGCATATTTTTGGCTATAAAATAGCGTCAGATAATTTTCGTAGAATTCCCACATATAAATAAGAACCTAAAATAATTTCGGTAGCTTCAGATTTTCCAAATAATAAATAAGTGATTTATTTCATGGTTTTGAAGTGAAAACTGATTCTGCACAGTGCAGTTTATGTTCAAATAAGCAATGGGTTGTCTTCCTTAGTTCCCTACTTAGGCATGCTAGGCTACATTATTTATGGAGAAGGGTACTACAGGTTATGACAATAGAGCAAAGAGAATATAAAAATAATAACAAGAGATAAGACAAGTGAGTTCAAGAGAGGCCTCTCCTATTGAGTTTGTTCTTGCTTCCTTCATGTATTATAAGACATATCAGATTGTTTTGCATACATCTTCCAAAACTTAAAGAAGTGGAGTATTTCTACGTATTTGACCTTAGTGAAGCTTTGAAGACCTTTCAAGTGATGAGTCCTTCTTCTCTTTCCTTCCTCATTTTTCCTCTCTTTCTCTCATTTCTCTCTTTTCTTTTTCTCCCTCTCCATTCTCTAGCTCCAGCCGAAAATTGTAAGTGGGGAGTTGGGGGTGCTTGTGTTTCATATATAGACTAAAATGAGAGGGAGAGTTTGGAGAAAATATTTGGTAAAAGAATCCATGCATGTATGGCCACTGGGGAGTTATCTATCCAACAAGTACACTTATGACAACCCATCTCTTCACTCAAAGGTAAGAAAAAGGCTAGTTAAGCATGCTAAGAGGGCTACACTTTTGAGATGAATTTTCATATAAGACAAAATCAACCCTTTCCCATGAGAGTTGACTTGGCCGGCCTCCTCTCTTCCTATTTTCTTTCCCTTATTTTATTTTATTTTTATATATACACATTCATGAATAAGACAATCGAGTGAGGACAAAATTCTAGATTGCCTTTAGAAGCTTCCTTAATCTGATTGTGAGGATTAGTGTTAATTAGGATTTAGTTTAATCAAGACCTCTAAACAATGATTAATTTAAAGTGTGCCAAACTTCTATATCTTATGCCTTAAATTAGAATAACTCTTCAAGAAAAAGATAATTTTTTTATTTAATAAATTTGTTACAAATTTCCCGAGCCTTACAACCTATCCCCCTAAACATAATTTCGTCCTCGAAATTACATTCTTTTTACTTGAATAGCTAAGGATGGCGTATAGCATCCTCTCTCTCCCATGTTGATTCCTCTACTCCCTAATGTCGCCAAAGTACTTGAACTAGCGGAATTGCCTTTCCTTGTAATATTTTGTCTTTCCGATCCAGAATCTCTACTAGCTTTTCTTCAAATGTTGCATCAGCATCTAGGTTGATCTTCTTCCAATTGATGATGTGTGACATGTAAGGGTCATACTTTCGTAGCATCGAGACGTGGAAAACGTTGTGCACTCCGGCAAACTGAGGAGGCAACGCCAACCGATAGGCCACAGTTTCCATTTTACTTAAGATCTCGAAGGGTCCTACATAACGAGGTACTAATTTGCCTTTCTTCCCAAAACGGAATGTTCCCCGACGTGGCTTGACCTTTAAAAACATGTGGTTGCTTACTTCAAACTCCAACGGCCTTTTTTGTTGGTCGGCGTAACTTTTTTGAGCTGTTAGGATTCTCTGTCGTATTAACTTCATTTTCTCGATGGTTTCCTGAACTATCTCTAGACCTAATAAAGCTGTTTCTCCTACCTCTGTCCAGTACAATGGCGATCTGCAAGGTCGTCCATAAAGAGCTTCATATGGTGCCATACCGATACTGGCCTAGAAACTATTGTTATAGGCAAATTCTACTAAAGGCAAATGCTTCTCCCAGCTTCCTCTAAAATCCATCACATAGGCTCTCAACATATCTTCTAGTGTTTGAATGGTCCTCTCAGACTATCCATAGTTTTGTGCCCATGGCTTTTTGCAGGCTCTGCCAAAAGTAGGATGTGAAACGGGGATCTCGATTCGATACAATAGAAACTAGCACCCCATGCAATCTGACGATTTCCTTGATAAATAACCGACTTAATGCCTTCAACTTATCGGCTGTCCCTATGGGTAAAAAGTGGGCAATCTTGGTTAGTCGATTCATTATTACCTAAACACATTCGTGTCTTAGAGGGGTTCTTGGCAATCCGGACACAAAGTCCATCGTGATGTGCTCCCATTTCCACTATGGGATTGGAAGCAGCTGAAGTGTTCCTACTGATTTTTGGTGCTTAGATTTTATTTGCTGGCAGGTGAGACATCTTGACACATGTATTGCTATATCCTTTTTTATGCCATTTCACCAATACTGGCGCTTCAGATCCTGGTACATATTTGTTCTCCCTGGGTGTACTGCAAAAACTGACTGATGAAATTCATTTAGCAACTATTCTTTCAAGGGCTCGATTTCAGGCATGAACATCTGACATTGAAATCTTAAGCCATCATTCTTAAAGATGTCCTGTCACGCCCCAAACCCGTCCCGAGAGGTTTGGTGACGAGACCGGCCAGTAATCCTAGATTACCACAGGCCTTTCTGTACATAACATAAATAAACGGGGCTCGTGGAAGCAAAAACAAAGAAACTAATAGTCCAAAGAGCCGTGCATTTATATGAACATACATTACATGCCAAAAATGAGTTAATTACCCACATTCATTACATAACATGATCTAGTACAACACGTATCATTCAGTTACAACTGTACAACAAAAACAAAACAAGAGCTCACAAAACGGCCTTCCAGGCCTCGCCCCAGTTCAAAGGCACACAAACTCATGGTAGGCTTTCAAAACGGCGGCTCGACTCGGGACTCCGCCTAGGCTTGACTTCCAGAATGCTCACCTATAATACATAAATACAAACAATGAGCTAAAGCTCAGCAAGTAACATTTAAGTAAAGGGGTTAGTGAACGAATTCCAACATTCTTTATAAAACCATAAACGTGACATGCATAATCATAATCAGTCAACGGTCAACATATAAGAATATAAGTAATGGCATACTCCACAGAACCTTTCCATAATTTTCATAACAGTCTACAGTCTAACGAGATCTCGAGACTGGCCATGGGCCTTCATCTTCATGCTCTACCATGTTTCACATCATGGCCCTGCATGTTCATGTCGCTCCCTTGACCTAACTATCTATGGATGCCATACTAGATTCGCAATCAGGACATTCGTTCACAGTTTAAAATCACCTTTCAGAACATATCATATCCTAACATATCACTTTTGAACATACTTTCATAAGAACATATCATTTACAGAAATGTTACTTACAGCGGGTTTCCAATACCGGTTGCACGGTCTTCGAGGTTTGTCCTGCAATTAGCATTATAAAACATTTCTTAACATATCATCATCAAATCACATAATTCATGCACTTCATCCTTCCTTTATTTCATTTCATGTTCATTCATGCTCATAGTCGTATTATCTTAGCTTAATTAAGGCTTAAATATGCTAGAAATGCAATGAAGATGCCAAATCATGCCTTGAAACATTTTTTGAAATTCCTGAAAAACAGGTCCTCGCTCGAGCGTAAAGACCTCCGCTCGAGCGGACTGAAAACTGTGCTCAACTGCTGGAAGTGCGAAATCTCCGCTCGAGCGGCCAAACCCCCGCTCGAGCGGACTGTGAAAATCTGGGTAGAAAACCAGTCCATGTTCTTGCTAACCGTGGGTCTCCCTTTTGCCAAAATCAACTTCAAATACATGAACATCAAGGCCCAAAACACTTGGAAATAACTTAAATTAAGCTTCACAACTCCTAACAAAACCCAAATGCTTCATATACAAGATCACACCTTGGTTCAAGGTGGAGAAAACCATAAACATGCACTTAAATGCTTCTTTTCTTGAAATCCATGGAGGTTCCTCCTCAAACATGTAAAATGGACATGATTCATACTACTTTAAGCCATAATCTTGAGTTCAAATACTAGATGCCAAGGATCAACAACTTATTTCATGAAAATCTTACCTTGATTCTTTGATTTGGAGAAGCTAAGCTTGTTTCCCCCTTTTTCTCCTCTTCTTCCCTTTGCTCTCTCTCTCTTTCTCACAAATTCTCTCTTCTCTCTCCCTTAGATATTTCTTTCTCTTTTATTTTGAGTCAACAATGGTCAAACTTCCTTATCTTTAAACATATATATCACATATATTAAGTTGTGCCAAAAGCTCAAGCCAAACGAAACTTAGCGAATCAGACGAAATTCAGTCCTCAATTTATTTTCCCAAATAGTTCTAAAAATTCACGGTATCACATAGATGCGTTCAATTTCATTTTCTGAACTCATTACGGTCATCAATTTCAGTCCCGAAGTTGTAATTCCAACAGATCTTTTCCAAGTCAAACAGATATTCTTCAATTAATTCGTCTAAACACGTAATTAATTACCGATAATTATGACGTACATTTCGGGGTCATTACACTCTCCCCACCTTAAGAAGTTTGGTCCTCCAAACTTTACTCCTGGCAGAATCTCAATCAAAAATCTCAGTCATATATTATTTTCATTCCGCAGCCATTCAGTAGTTCACAAAAGTGCCATCATACAGAGAAATCAATTCGATAGTTCTATGCAGTTATTCAGAATATCGATCTCATAGCAGTAAAGGCAGTATCGTAGCAGTTAAACACGTAATGAACATATCTGGTACAGTTGAAGTCAACAACAAATTCCATCGCATTCATTGCAAAGGTAATAACATAGACGTAACAATCCATAGCAAAGGTAATGTCCATAAATTCAATCCATAATAAAAGTGGTCAACACGATTTTAATTTGTCTTTTCTTAGCAATGTAGTCCGGTACTGTAGAAGTCATTCATGTATGCCCACCAAACCAGTTCAAATCAGAAGTCTAGGATACATTTGGTTTCAAAGATCACAGTTCAATTTATTTCATGTCGTTTATATTCAATTGTTTTAACATAACATAAGTATGATTTATTCCGTCACAGTCACATGTTCTATATTTCGCCATTGCATAGGTAACATTGCTAACATCATAATAGATAATTAAAATCATACCTGCTTTCGCTTTTTCAACATTCTGTGTCTTGTCTGCAACTAGGGCAGAAACCCCTCCTTCCTTCACGATATTTCCCTCGGGAGTAAATGTTACGGTTGTCTTCGGTGTCATTGTTGAGTTAGCCCCACTAGTAACGGGTCTCACATTCTTCGGACAAGTTCTGGCCAAATGTCCCTTCCGCCCACATTTAAAACAAGCTCCAAATATGCGACGGCAAATACCCCAATGCGGCTTCCCACATGCCCAACAAATGGGGATTCTAACACTTCCACTGATTCTCCTTTTGGTATTATTATCAATGCTCGAATTCAAATTCTCATTCACGACGGTCATTGATTCACTAACCATTTCCGTTTTCTGTTTCTTGTAAGCAACATACTTTTCCACCAACCCAGTTAAAGCTTCTACCTTTCTTTCTAACCGATCTATTCTGGCATCCGAAGATTCTGTTTCATCTACAGTCCTTGCTTCAGTGTTCTCCATCAGTCTATAGAACCCATAATAAATATAACATTTCATTCTTAACATCATCATTCCTCTGTTGCCTCGTCATTCTCAGTTCTCATTTCTCATAAACACACTCACACATGTACATGTTATGCCATGCTCTAGTTCTTTTCTAATGCACCCTATCAGCTCATATGGACACGTGTGTGGGTAGATTAACTCGTGCGCTCTAATACCACTCTGTCACGCCCCAAACCCGCCCCGAGAGGTTTGGTGACGAGACCGGCCAGTAATCCTAGATTACCACAGGCCTTTCTGTACATAACATAAATAAACGGGGCTCGCGGAAGCGAAAACAAAGAAACTAATAGTCCAAAGAGCCGTGCATTTATATGAACATACATTACATGCCAAAAATGAGTTAATTACCCACATTCATTACATAACATGATCTAGTACAACACGTATCATTCAGTTACAACTGTACAACAAAAACAAAACAAGAGCTCACAAAACGGCCTTCCAGGCCTCGCCCCAGTTCAAAGGCACACAAACTCATGGTAGGCTTTCAAAACGGCGGCTCGACTCGGGACTCCGCCTAGGCTTGACTTCCAGAATGCTCACCTATAATACATAAATACAAACAATGAGCTAAAGCTCAGCAAGTAACATTTAAGTAAAGGGGTTAGTGAACGAATTCCAACATTCTTTATAAAACCATAAACGTGACATGCATAATCATAATCAGTCAACGGTCAACATATAAGAATATAAGTAATGGCATACTCCACAGAACCTTTCCATAACTTTCATAACAGTCTACAGTCTAACGAGATCTCGAGACTGGCCATGGGCCTTCATCTTCATGCTCTACCATGTTTCACATCATGGCCCTGCATGTTCATGTCGCTCCCTTGACCTAACTTTCTATGGATGCCATACTAGATTCGCAATCAGGACATTCGTTCACAGTTTAAAATCACCTTTCAGAACATATCATATCCTAACATATCACTTTTGAACATACTTTCATAAGAACATATCATTTACAGAAATGTTACTTACAGCGGGTTTCCAATACCGGTTGCACGGTCTTCGAGGTTTGTCCTGCAATTAGCATTATAAAACATTTCTTAACATATCATCATCAAATCACATAATTCATGCACTTCATCCTTCCTTTATTTCATTTCATGTTCATTCATGCTCATAGTCGTATTATCTTAGCTTAATTAAGGCTTAAATATGCTAGAAATGCAATGAAGATGCCAAATCATGCCTTGAAACATTTTTTGAAATTCCTGAAAAACAGGTCCTCGCTCGAGCGTAAAGACCTCCGCTCGAGCGGACTGAAAACTGTGCTCAACTGCTGGAAGTGCGAAATCTCCGCTCGAGCGGCCAAACCCCCCGCTCGAGCGGACTGTAAAAATCTGGGTAGAAAACCAGTCCATGTTCTTGCTAACCGTGGGTCTCCCTTTTGCCAAAATCAACTTCAAATACATGAACATCAAGGCCCAAAACACTTGGAAATAACTTAAATTAAGCTTCACAACTCCTAACAAAACCCAAATGCTTCATATACAAGATCACACCTTGGTTCAAGGTGGAGAAAACCATAAACATGCACTTAAATGCTTCTTTTCTTGAAATCCATGGAGGTTCCTCCTCAAACATGTAAAATGGACATGATTCATACTACTTTAAGCCATAATCTTGAGTTCAAATACTAGATGCCAAGGATCAACAACTTATTTCATGAAAATCTTACCTTGATTCTTTGATTTGGAGAAGCTAAGCTTGTTTCCCCCTTTTTCTCCTCTTCTTCCCTTTGCTCTCTCTCTCTTTCTCACGAATTCTCTCTTCTCTCTCCCTTAGATATTTCTTTCTCTTTTATTTTGAGTCAACAATGGTCAAACTTCCTTATCTTTAAACATATATATCACATATATTAAGTTGTGCCAAAAGCTCAAGCCAAACGAAACTTAGCGAATCAGACGAAATTCAGTCCTCAATTTATTTTCCCAAATAGTTCTAAAAATTCACGGTATCACATAGATGCGTTCAATTTCATTTTCTGAACTCATTACGGTCATCAATTTCAGTCCCGAAGTTGTAATTCCAACAGATCTTTTCCAAGTCAAACAGATATTCTTCAATTAATTCGTCTAAACACGTAATTAATTACCGATAATTATGACGTACATTTCGGGGTCATTACATGTCCCAACCAAGTAACAGCTTGCCTGATGTAAGTCGTGCCTTGAGGAAAATTGCCTCTTAGTCATACTTTTGGGCTTCTAGGACCTTATGGAGTAACTTGGGAGTAGAGGCTAAGGCATACAAATAGGTCCTCTCATCTTGTAGTTCCAATTGGACTCCAAACTTGTTGAGAGTCTCCACCATTTCCCACTCTTTTACTGCAATACTAGCCATGACTTCCCTTGACTTGCGACTTAATGCATCGACTACCACATTAGCTTTCCCTGGGTGATAAGACAATGTGAAATGATAATCTTCGAGGTACTCTATCCATCGCCTCTACCTCATGTTTAAACCCCTTTGGGTGAACAGGTATTTCAGGCATTTATGGTCCGTAAAAACTTTGAATTTTTCGCCGTATAGACAGTGCCTCTAAGACTTGAGCACGTGCACTAAGAATGCCAACTCTAGGTCATGAGTAGGGTAATTCTTTTCATGGTTTTTCAATTGTCCGGACCTACAGGCTATGACGTTCCCTTCTTGCATTAATACACTTCCCAATCCTTCTTTCGAGGCATCACAGTAGACACTGTACCCAACATCACACTTGGGGATGATCAAAATTGGGGCACCTATTAACCCTTTTCTTCAACTCTTGGAAGAACCTTTCACAAGCGTCACTCCGTTCGAACTTTACCCTTTTTGGGCCAGTTGAGTCATCGGTTTGGCTGGTTTGGAAAAATTCTAGATGAATCTTCTATAATAGCCAGCTAGTCCTAGGAAGCTTCTAATTTCAAAAACCGTTTTGGGTTGCTTCCATTCGGTTACTGCTTCAACCTTTGTCGGGTCCACTGAGATTCCATTTTCGGAGACGACATGACCCAGGAATTTCACCTCCTTTAGCCAGAACTCGCACTTACTAGCCTTGGCATACAATTGATTCTCTCTTAAAACTTGCAGTACAATCCTTAAGTGTTTCTCATGCTCCTCTTCGGCATGCGAGTAAATTAATATGTCGTCAATAAATACTACTACAAACTGGTCCAGGTATGGTGTGAATATTTTATTCATCAGGCACATGAACACTCTAGGCGCGTTAGTTAACCCAAAGGGCATGACCACAAACTCGTAATGACCATACTAGGTTCAAAATGCGGTCTTGGAGACGTCCTCATCTCAAATTCTAAGTTGGTGGTATCCAAACTGAAGATCAATCTTAGAAAAACACTTGGACCCTTGAAGCTGGTCGAAAAGGTCGTCGATCCTGGGCAACGGGTATCTATTCTTGATTGTAACTCTATTGATTTGGCGGTAGTCGATACACAATCTAAGGGTGTTGTCTTTCTTCTTGGCGAATAATTCCAACGCTCCTCATGGCGAAGTGCTTGGTTTGACAAACCTTTTGTTTAATCATTCTTGTAATTGAGTTTTTAACTCCTTAAGCTCAGATGACGCCATACGGTGGGGTGCCATGGATATGGGTGACGTCCTGGGTTGTAATTCGATTGTGAAGTCCAATTCCTGTTTCGGGGGTAATCCTGGTAATTCATTTGGGAAGACGTCTTCATATTCACACACCACTCTAGGTAGGCCTATGTCCATCTGGTCTTTGTTTACCAAGGTCTGACTAGCTAACCAGCCCGCCAATTGGTTGTGCCATCATGATCTTCGGAGAAATGGTGACAAGGACTCTTGTCTATCCCCTTTAAATTGAAAGCAGATGCTATCCATTGAACGGGCAGTTACTATCTTCTTATGGCAATCAGTAATTGCCTTATGGGTAGATAACTAGTCCATCCCTAAAATGACATCGAAGTTTGTCATCTTTATAACCCGTAAGTCACAGGTTAAACGTAAATTCGAGACTCCTAACTCACAAGACCTACATACCAAATCTACTCGAGTATGTCCTCCTAGGGGTGATGCCACACTCATCGGGTTTTCTAACTGTTCTGGTTCTAAACCCAAGGCTTTTACACATGCAGCAGATATGAAGAAGTGGGAAGCTCCATAATCAAATAGTACTTTCACACAAGAATTCATAAGAATCAGAGTACCTTGAATTATTAACGGGTTCTCTTCCTCATTTAGTGCGTACACTTTTCTGGTAGTTTCTGGGTTAGTTTTCCAGCGTTCACTGTTGCTTGAACTTGCATCCCAGCTGGTTGAGAGTTGTAAGCCTGGGTTAGTTTTCCGGCGTTGGGCTGGTACTTGTTCTGTTGGGTGGCCCTTCCTTGCCCTGAACCATAACCTCCTATCAAAGGGCACTCGCTTCTTTGATGCCCACATGTCCACACCCAAAACATTTGTCGAACCATTCTTTCCCTTGGTGATTTTGTTGCCGCCATTGCGATTGTTGGGATCCTCTGTTATAAGGGGTAGAGGTGTTCTGCGAATGGTTATTTTGAATCGGTCTAGTTCCTCTTGACTGACTATAGTTCTTAGCAGCATTTACTTTCTCTCGTTCCATCATCAGAGCTCGGTCCACCACTTAGGTGTAGGTGGCCAGTTGGACAACCATCAACCTTCATCGAATTTCTGGATCCAAGCCTCACTCAAACTTTCTTACCTTATCTTCTTCTTCTGCCACTAGGGCTGTGGCATGCCTTGATAAGGTTTCAAATCGAGTGGCGTATTGGGCCACTATCATCTTTCCATGCTTGAGGTGCAGGAACTCCTGAATCATTTCTTGCTTGACAGATTTTGGGAAGTACTTTTCCAGGAAAAGCCTTTCAAATTGATCCCAAGTTATCTGAGCTATGGGACGTGAGTCGGTCACCATAGACCACCAATAGTCAACCTCTCCCTCAAATTGGAAAGAGGCTAGGGTTACCTTGTCTCTGTCCCCTGTGACCTCCAAGGTTGTTAGGATTTTCTTCGTCTGTCTTATCCAAGACTCGGCCACTAGAGGGTTAGAATCACTGAAAAATTTTGGTGGATTTAACTTGTGGAATTTTGCTATCAATTCTGATCTCTCTCTCTCTCTCTCTCTCTCTCTCTCGTCTAGACAGGCCTTGAACACCATCAGTGATTGCCCTCAGTAAATTATTTACTGTTAGGTTTACATCTTCAGGATCTTGTCGTCGCTCAGCATTCCTGGTCCTTCTTGACATTCTACAAGGGTATTGATTTATACTATTATTATTATGTAAGTATTTATTTAATTATTTATTTTGTGTGGACAAGTATTCAATAGGTTTAATTGGAACTGAAATTCTTCATTGCATTAAAAGATCGATTACATGACTGGGAATTACAACTACTACATAACCAAGGGAATTCTCTCACCCCTGTACTAATAACTATAAGACTAGGCTTTTACAATGAGATCACAACAAAATTGTTAAGCAGCCTCGTTTACTCCTCCTTCAATGCCTCTTAATTGAAGAGCCACAGATAGTGTTGATGCACTTTCTAGGCATACTTCCAGCTCTCATCGTAAAGTCCGTAGCACCTCCAACGGACTAACAGCCTAGGTCCTTCCAATCCCACGTGCTAGCCCAGAATCCTCATAGGAACCTCTTTGTAAGTGAGTGGGTCGTGGAAGTTCACCATCCCATCCGTAGGGATAATCTTTCCAGACGATGGGGCCGCTAAGAAAATGTCCCGCTGGTGGAAGAAGTTGGTGTAATTGTTGGCTAAGGCTAGGGATAAAGGGTCGACCTCGTATATGGTCCCAGCAAATTCCTGGACGACTCTTACAGGTCCCGTGTATTTGTCGTCCTTCCTTCGATGCTTTCACTCACAAGACATTATTGGTTCTAGCCTAACATACACCCTTAGTCCAAATGGGAATGCCACTTCCTGCGCCACATTTCCCGAGTCCGCCTTACCTTCTTCAAAGGCATATTCTATAGAGGAGATGGAGTCTGACTCCGTGTTGCTCTCTTCTCCTTCAGACTCTTCAGGAGGAAGGACGGTTAAGGGTTCCACAAAGTTTATTTCCACATCAACCTCCTCGTTCACCTCTTCCATCATTTCTTTTTCTGGATCCTCTTCCTTTAGTTCAGACACTCTGAAGTCTCTGCCCTTATTTCTGGATTGCTTAGTAATGGCTTATTTTCTGGCTCAAATTCTGGATCCAAGAGCCAATCATCGTTATGGGGTGGACTCGACATCCTACAGAGAAAATACGACACTATTATACTATTGGTAAGGTTTTAGATTATAAAATGTTTTAATTAAAGCGTACTAAGAGACGTGTGCTTAAGTTTACCCAAGGTCTCAAGGGTTTCTAAACCTAAGCTCTGATACAAACTGTAATGCCCTAACCCTTCATATATCATCGATATTGTCCGCATTGGGCCACGTCTGCATGAATTTGTTCTTTCCAGTGGGTCACCCATTCTAGAACTACTCCAGCCTAAGCATGCTTAACTGGAGAGTTTTGCTAGGGATCTCACCACTTGGGAAAAGGCCTTGATACTATATAAGGATCTAGATTTTTACTTTTATAGCCCAGGAACTCCCCCTTCATTCTCAATGTAGGACACCGGGACCTTACACATTTGAAGTTTAGAAATGGTGTCTAGAGAGAGAGTGTGTCTGTATATATGAGATTTAGAGAGAGAGAGAGAAATAAGTGAAAAAGTGATCCAAAAAGTGACTTCCTCGGACTAATATATACATAGATCGCTCGAGTGTAGAAATGATCGCTCAAGCGACCAGACACAACGAAGACACCGCTCAAGTGCAAAAAAGGTCGCTCGAGCGCACAATGCACCCCTCCCAGTAGTTCAGACCTGTAAAAGTTCGCTTCAGCGTAAGAATGACCGCTCGAGCAAAGAACTCAAACTCCCAGTAATTTTGCAGATTGCAAAAGACTGCTTGAGCGCATGAATGGTTGCTCAAGCAAACAAGCAAATTTCTAGGCAATAACACTTTAAAAAACTAACCTCCAAACTTATTTCAAACTCAACCAAAACTTTGAATAACCAAACCCAACAAACAATAAAATGAAAAGGAGTTGAACAAATAATAAGACAAGGGAATTCCAGATCCAAAACAATAAACGGGCCAAGTCTAAACTAGAGTCGTTATCCATAATTCAATTTTGAATTTTTGTTATTCAAAGGTCTACACTCTAAAATAGTTTGTCCATAAGGACAAGTCCCTACAAAATGACCAAACTATCCATATATATATATATATAAATTGTTTCCAAACCCTAACCAAACTAAATCAAAACATTTCACTCTCTCTTTCTTTGCTCTCCTCTCTCTCTCTCTCTCTATCTATTTTTCATCATCATCATTCCTCAATTATCATCGATATGTATTTATCGTCGTCGCATCGTCTTTGATATTATTTTTTCGCCGCCGCCGCTCTAACATTTTTTGTCACGTTTTTTTTTGCCGTCTTCGTTTTCATTTTCTTCGAACAGATTTAGTCAACCGAAAGTACTCCGGCGTCGACTTCATTACATTACCTCCTTGCTAGCTTCACTGGTTCGCCTCACCATCGTTGTTTTGCCAAAGAGCTTACACACCTCCGTCGAGCTTCCGTCGCGAGCCAGCTAATCAACCACCCATCAACCACCATCGTCGTCAATATAAGCCTCCGAAGCATCTACATCTGCAACATTCTTCTCACTGTTCGTCGCCGCCATTAGCGGTGGCTTCGATGACAAATCCAACGTCTTCTGCTCATTCTCTGGTAGATGTGCCTTATCGAAGTCTATCTCAAGTAACAGATTGCAGATCTGTTGGGTTTTTGTAACCCTAACTATGTTCTTAGTCTTATCAGCAACAAATTTATGTGTATGAGGTCAAAAATGATGATCTGTGTGTTTGCAACAGATTTGTGTATATGAGGTCCAACTCTTAAATTCACTTTAAGAACTCGTCAATCTCACTCTCCCCTACTGATACATATGTATATTATTTGTATATTTTCTCAAATAAAAAATAGTAGAGTTGTTGTTTGTTTGGTTGTTTAGGGTTTTGAGGTCAGACCAGTGTTGGTTGCTATTTTTCTCTCTTTTTTTTTTCATTCCTACAAGGAGAGAGAGAGAAAGAGAGATGTTGTTGTTGTTGTTAATGATGATGATGACGATTGCAACAGATAGATTTTTTTTTTCAACAGATAGATTTTCAATAGATAGAGAGAGAAAAGAGAAGTAGAGAGAGAAAATACAAGTGGAGAGAGAAACAGATAGAGAGAGAAAAATTTTAAAATTGTGTGAATTTGAACAGATAGGAAAAATATGTTATAAAAATTAAACAGATAAAAAAATGTGAACAGATAGTCAAAAAAATTAAACAAATGGATATAAATTTGAACATATAGTTAAAAAGTCAACAGATAAATTAAGCGGTAAAATTAGAAACAAAATGTCCTTCAAAACCAATAAAAGTATTTCTCATCAAACTATTTCATAAAAAGTGAACCTCTCATTAATAAAAAAATAACCACTAAACTTAGGCCTCGTTTGGGAAGCGATCGGTTTAGCCAAAAAGTCAAAAAATTACTAAAAAAATCAAAAAACCAACAACCCATACCAAAAAGTCAAAGATTCCTTTTTCTCTCTACTTTTTACACATCTTTTCGTAAAAAATCAAAAAATCATCCCAAACATACTGGGCTTGTTTGGTTTGTGTTTCAGAAACATGTTTTGGAAAAAAAAAGTACGAAAACATGTTTGGTTTGGTGTTTTGGGAAATTTGTTTTGGAAAATTGTTTTGAGAGAGAGTTTTGGAAAAAGTGATTGATTTGATGTGTGTGTGAGAGAGATTTGTTTGGAAAATTTGTTTGGTTTGTGTGTTTTGGGAAATTTTTTTGGGAAAATTTGTTTGGTAGAGAAAATTTCTGAAATTTGTTTGTGGAGAAAATTTCTGAAATTTTTTTCAGAAACACTAACCAAACAAGCCCACTAGTTTTTTTTACATCACATTTTAGCCAAAAAGGCAAAAAATTACTAAAAAAACATGTTTCTAAACGAGGCCTTAATATCTTATAACCTTCTTATTTCGAATTTTTATACAATTTTCTCTAAATTTTATAGAACAGTCCCTCAACATTGTGTATAATTAATAGGGGTATTTTTTTTCAGGTCCTTGGTATTATGATTTTAGAGCATAAAGGACACCAAATATTTTCATAATGTCTAAGGTCCATCAATAATATTTTCATAATGTCTAAGGTCCATCAACCTTGATCTAGAGAAATTTCAGTCCAGAGAAATTTCAGTCCAGAGAAAATTGGTCCAGAGAAATTCTGGCCCAGAGAAATTTGGTCCAGAGAAATTTCAGTCCAGAGAAAATTGGTTAGAGAAATTCTGGCCCAGAGAAATTTCTCTGGACCAAATTTCTCTGGATGAGTTTCTCTACTTTTCTTCTCATTTCCCCTAATTTCTCTCATTTTTACTTACATCCAAGGCTTCTAGATCTCAACAGTTGAACCAAAAGGTACAGAGAAGGAAAAAAAAATCCTTAGTTTCCAGAGAAATGTTACATACATGCCAATCAAGCAGGTAGACCAAAATTGCCAAGAAAACAAGTTTCCCAGTTTGCAAGCAGGCTCTCACATAACTTGGTATGTCTGCCATAATTGAACTTGCCTCAACTCATGGAAAGGAAGTCTGGAATGAAGATAGATACCAGTGTGTTACATATATATATTTTAATTACAAAGAAAAAAAGTGGTCCTCCAAGAATGGGAAGGATTAAAAAAAACTAATAAAAGAATGATTCAGGCAGAATAGATCACACATCACCATGATTTCTGATGATTTCCAGGATAGTAAATTTTATTTATCAAACTACCAGTGTACTTTTTTAGCAATATAGGAACTCCACCTTTCCTATGTATAAGGTCTGTATTATACACACACAGTTGGGTCCCATCTCCAAAGAAGTAGATGACTCTTTTAGGCACTCAACCAACATACAAATTTAGCAGAACCTTCATCAAATTAATTCAGAAAATGTTCGGTCACATGTTGGGCATAAAATGAAAGATTAAAAACCAGACAGGGAGACAAGTTGCAGAAGCGAAAATTCAGTTTAAAAATCAGAGAATTTCTCTAGTTTCAACCCAGAAAAAATTCAGTTTAAAAACCAGAGAATTTCTCTGGTTTCAACCCAGAAAAAATTCAGTTTAAAAACCAGAGAATTTCTCTGGTAGACCCAAATCTTCATTACATACTATTTTTCTTGCCACTAGATTAAGGCCATGTTAGCGCTTGAATGCATGATCATATTCTAACACACAACATCAAGCTCATCATAGCAGGTCACCAAATTTTGTAGTTAACATGAGTAACAAGCCGAAGGAATGAACTTGATAGGATACCTACTGTTCTAGGACCAAAAATTATTTAATAAAACATGGAAGGATCCAAAACAGTATAGCAATGAAGTTCTCATGCACCAAATTCATTCGCTAAATTAGCAGAATTGTCAAAATTCATTCTCAACAACTAGAAGAGCATTAACTTGAATGAAAAAAAAATGTAATACCAGAGAAAATGTAAGGTCCCTCAATATCAATCCAGAGAAAATCGATCTAGAGAAAATTCAATCCAGAGAATTTCTCTGGACAAATCACAGAGCAAAATTCCAAATTTCTCTGGACCAACACCAAAAGTGAAACAAATAGAAACAAGCTTCATATCTCAAATTCAAAATTCCATTTCCTGAACCATGTAATTAGAGAACCTAAATCAACCTCCCTAAAACATTCAGGTTAGAAACAAGCTTCGTATCTCAAATTGAAACAAATAGAATAAAATTTGTGCTTCTGGAAAAGCCCTTTTAACTCAATCACACAAGGAGATACACAAGATTTTAGGACAATTTGATCAAATGATCAAAAATCTAAAAAAAATAAATAAATAAATAACAAATAAATGTGAATGCTTTTTGCTATCATGACAAATTCAAAAGTCGAAATCTTAGATTTAACATAACAAAAACTTGATCAGATTTCAGCAAGTATTAATCCCACTAAACATTTCAAATACATATCATACATATATATACAAGTTTGTTTCCTTCCAATTGAGTATAAGTTGATCTACAAATCATCAAATAATCATTTATATATATATATATATATGTATATTGAAATCTTACAGGCTTCTGGTAATAGTAGAAGAGAGAGGGGCCGAGAAACTTCTTGCGCTTGGCGAGTACTTCATCGGCAGAGGGTCCATTGTAGGGTTTGGGGACGTAATCGAACGGAGGCAGCTCCGGCGGCGCTGCCGGAGAGGTTCGGACGGCGAGACCGTGCAAATGCTTGCCTTGAAGGCTTCGAGAGATGAGATTTCTCCTTAATGCCATGGATGATCAGTATTCCAACTACAGTTTCTCTGCAAAATCGATTTATGTGAACGAATAGTACAAGAGAACCTCCCTAAACCTCTCCACCGACACATCTTCCGGATCGCGTAACAGTGGAAAGAGAAGTGAGATCGGGAGCGGACTCAACATTCACCGGCTTCGTCTTCGGCTTCGTTGCGATTTCGAGACAGCCTTTGGGATATAAATGTAGAGACGGTAAACCTCAATCTGTGTCGGTGGTTTGGGAGCGAAGCAGCAGTGGTGGGAATATGAATGGAAATGGAAATGGAAATGGTGATCAGAATGGCGGTGGTTGTGGGTAAGAATGGCGGTGGGTTTGACTGAAATTTGTCTGATATATGTTTAGGACCTTAGACATCAAAAAATAATTTTGTGGATCTCTTCCATTACGAAAAGTGGGAGAGGGACCCTAGACCGATTTTCCCTAATTAATATGCATCTTTTTAATTTTGTTGAAACAATAATTGCAAAAGTGAAAATAAATAAGGGATATAAATGAAAATTTGGAGAAAGACAAGGGCGAAAAGTGGGTGAAACCAATAAATTATCTACATATATAAATTAAATAAATAAAAAAATAGGAAAAAAAACAAGAAAAATTGAGATCTACATCCCCAACGGTCCGATCACACATATACCCACACAACCACAGCACAGCGCTTCTCTTTCATCCTAATCTCGTTTTCAATACAATAAAGCGTAAAGACTACCAAACCCTTTTACCCGAACCCCCAACCCCCTCTCTTTCTCTCTCATTTCAGCCCTTATTTTTCTCTCTCTAAAATCCTCTCTCTCTCTCTCTACCCCCAATGGAACCCTGGTCGTTCGATCCACCGCCACCGCCACCGCCACCGCCACCGCTACCGCTGGCGGTAGAACCACCAGTCCACATAGCTCACGCCGCCAACCCCACTCCCCCCCTTGCCCCAAACAACATCCATAGCCACCCACCTTACGCCGAGGTATACAGAAAAATTTAATTTATATATATATCTGTGTATGTGTATAGTTTGTGTGTTTAGAAATGAAATTGGTTGATTTTTGTGTGATTCACAGATGATAACAGCTGCGATAACGGCGTTAAAGGAGAAGAACGGGTCGAGCAGGCAGGCCATAGCGAAGTACATCGAGAAGGCTTACACGAACCTCCCATCGACTCACTCGGCCTTGTTGACTCACCATCTCAAGCGATTGAAGAACAACGGACACCTAGTTATGGTCAAGTACTCTTACATGCTTCCTAGATCTGTTCCTATTTCATCATCTCCTCCTCCTCCTCCTCCTCCTACTACTACTACTACGACTGTTACTGCTAACGGCAATGACTCTTCTCCTGGGCCCAGAAGAGGGCCTGGTCGTCCTCCCAAGCCCAAGTTTTTGGCCCAGTCCAATCCCGGGGTTGTTGGGCCGGAACCTCTGTTGGTTTCTTCCGGGGTTATTGATGGGCCTAAAAAGGGCCCAGGGAGGCCGCCTAGGCTGAATACTGGAGTGGAGGAGTTTGGTGGGCCTGTGGTGGGTAAGAGGGGCCGTGGACGGCCTCCGAGGCCCAAGTCGATGTCTGTTTTGATGGGCCAGAGTGGGCTAAAGAAGGGACGTGGGCGTCCACCTAGAGTTGGGCCCATTGGGCCGGCTGGGTTGACACGGCTGAAGAAGGCTGTTTCCGGAATGAAGGCTTCCGGCCGGCCACGTGGGCGGCCGCCGAAGAACACGGTGGCTGGTGCGGCTGGTGGTGGTGGATCGTTGGTTGCCGCCGTTAGTGGTGGAGTGTTGCCAGGGAAGCGGCGGGGTCGACCGCCTAAGGCTGGTGGTGCGGTTAAGAAGCTCAGAAAACTTTCTGGGAAACCTTTGGGCCGGCCCAAGAAGGTAAATATTAGATTAAATTAAATTAAATTGAGAATACTAATCAAATTTTTATAATATATTTTATAAAAAAGCCAGCCAACTTTTTACCATTTTCCAAAAGACTGTCAGTTTTGGTTTTGGCTTTATTGCTAGAAATTAACAATCTTACTAACACTGGATATAGCATGACAGGAATGAAGTTAAATCTTTAAACACCTTTTGCCAAATAAAGCTTTCAGTAGGAGAAATGCAATAATTTGATGTTGTAATTTGCAAATAAATTTGAGATGGGTTGACAAATTGCTTCTAAAAGCCATTTTAATCAACTTTTGAACTAAACTCATGAAGTTGTCAACCGGGCTAGCTCTATTGGCCACTCTGCACACTCTCAACTGAGAGGTCTGCAATTAGGGAAATTCTATAGTATGTAATATTTGGTTATGACTTGATTGTAGGTTAGTTATGACTCATTATTATGTTGTTTATAACTTCTTGTGATTATTATTTTGGTTATAATAATCGAAAAAATATTTGTTATATTATACATTAATGCTGTGTTTGGTTGGGGGATTTGGAGAGGGATTTAGAAAGAGAAAGGGAAAATGTGGGTGAAACTAGGTGAAATGTAGGTATATTTTATTTACATTTTACTTAACTTTTTCCTTTCCCTTTCCAAATCTCTCCTCAAATCCTCCAACCAAACACAGCGTAAGTGATGGTTGGTTATGTGATTGTAGGTTAGTTTTGATTTATATTGGTTATGAATTATTGTGGGATAGAAAAAGTATTTGTTATATTATACCTTTTGTAATGGTTGGGTGTGACTTCTTTTTTAGTTGTGATTAAAAAAGATTTTGTGACATTTGTTGTCACTTCAAAAGGGATGTGTATACTAACATGACCCCTGTAATTAGGAGGTATTTAATTGTTTATTTCTTTCCTATTAAATGGCTATTTATTGTATTTATGTGATATTGGGCTTGCGGACTTGTCTTGACTTTTTTATATAGTTGATTTTTTAGTTTAATGTAATTATCTTCATATTTGTAAATTACTTCATACCAATTGACAAAAAAATTGCCTTCGGTTTTGTTGAAAAAGAAGCTTGCTATTTCTTCTTCTTCTTAATTTTTTTTCTCTTTAGATCCCTTTTTTTCTGGACTATTTGATTCTTATTGAGTAGCCTCATTTTGGGATATATTAGAATGGATCAATGACTGCAATTCAACAATCGGTGGCATATGAAGATCTCAAGAACAAAATTGCACATTTTGTAAGTTAAATAGTGGTTGCTAGTAACAATATCTTTGAGTTTCACCATGCTTTCCAAACGACTTAAAAGTAGATAATGTGCCATATGTATTTGTATTACTTGTAGCAATCGAGAGTCAAGCAGGCCATCAGCATGGTGAAGCCACACTTAAACAATGAAACTGCTGTGAGTGCAATCGTGGCATTGCAAGAGTTGGAAGAACTAGCAACTATGGATATGAACGCACCACTGAATGTTCATGTTCAAGTTCAAGTTCAACTGCAAGAACCGCTTCACCAGTATTGACAACAATTGCAGCAAGGACCAATAACTGCACAGCTTGCTTCGTTTTGAGGACTGACATTTGGGAGGAGGAGTGCTTGCAAGGATCTGTGGAGGGAGCGACAAAGTGCGTTGAAAAGATAGACGTGATTGATTGATGGTGGAGGTGAAAATTGAATGTGGTGTTTGTGCAACTTTCCTGCTGGCCAAGAATTTGTAATTTGTATTTATAGTTTTATGCTTTTATCTGAGTAGGAATATTTGAATACATTTTAAGTAGCCTTGAATCATATTTCGTGTTTGTGCTAATATGGGTTTTACCCATACTTTTCAAATGTGGAAATTAGTTTCAGCTGAATTCATTACTTTTAACTGAATCTGGGTGAAATTTTAGCTGGAGATTTGGAAAAGTTCCAGGGTTGAACTGTCTATCAGATTTTTGGGTGCAATTCAAATGCTTTTGTTGTACAGATCGGCTTAGACAGATCAGTACTTTTGCCCTAGGCTATTGTTCTACAAATGGAGATCTGGTGCAACATTTTCATACAAAATGGTGGTAAATTTGTGTTCTATTGTCTTTGATTCGTAGTTTTGAAAATCAATTTGTTACACATTCATTTTGGATCTGTTGAATAATCTCTTACCACCACTGTATTCTTTATCAAATAATCTTATTTGTGATGCTTGAGTTTTCCATTTTGGCCAATGGTTTTATACCCGATTCATTTGATACTCTGCTTTTTGGATAAATTACACTAACCTTCCTACATTGTATTTCTTTTAAGTTTTAATTCATATACCACGTCTATACTATTAAAAGAGCGATGTTATGATGTGATAATTTTGGCTTAGGTCATAATGTAAGTTGCATTAAAATACTTAATTTACCTTTATTAAGGGAGCTTCGAGTGTTCTTCCTGAAAGCTCTCCTCCTTCCACTTCCCCTTTCATCATGGCTATTCTGTCTCCACTCTTCCCATTATTGAAATTCATTGTCATTGTCATTGTTTGTCACCACTCCTCCCCCTCACTCTCTCTTTCACCGCCCCCTTCTCATTACATTTCTTCTCTCCTCTCCCCTTATTTCTTAAAGTTCATCACCATGGTCCACCACCACTCCTCTTTCTCTTTCTCATCTACGCGGATGCCTTCTTCTTTCATCTCTTATGGATAGGTTGGCTTGGCTGTATTAGAATATGAGATATAATCAAACATTTCACCATTTGTCTAAGAATTTTTTAATTTTTTTTTTAATGATTAAGTGTTGGAATCAATTTACGCACAGCTCGACTAATTTTGAACTAACTTTCATTATTTGTCTATGAATTGATCCTCGCTTGACACATGGCCTCATCAAAATTTGAACGCTGTCTTTTATCTTATGTTGCCACTTGTTTACTCCAACACACACATATATATCTAGGCATATTTATCTAGGACTACAAGGTCGATAAGTTAAAACTTTGTTTTCGTTTGAGCCTAGTTAGAATCTTGAGTTTTATTTAAGGAGATTTGGTTAACCCCCCCCCCCCCAACCAAAAAAAAAAAAGTATAAAAGGTTTTTTTCGAAAAGTCTAACAAATATCACTATTATCAAAATATTAAATTTTAAAATAGTATAATTTTTTATTTAGATATTGATTTTTAATAAAATTAGTATTTTTAGAATTTTTTCATCAAGATCTATTAAGGAAGATTCATGTTGATTATGAATTTCTTTAAAATAAATAAATTATTGCTGTGAAAATTGATATAAACATTAATATGCTACTCTGGTAATATTATCCCTAAAAAAATGAATATTTATTTTGCCTTTACTCAATTATGCGCTGGGGTTTGAAAAGCAAAATAAATTGGGTCGTCATTTTCACCAAACAAGGGTCTAACTGAGCGGTTTTAGCTAAATTCTTCTTTATTTTATTTAATACATAAATGAATTTAATTTAATATGGAAAAGAAAAATTAGACTAAAATTAACATTCAGGTTGAGAGAGCAAAAGAGAGAAGATATTAACCAAAAAAAAAATACTCCATTTTATTGATAAATAAAAAAATGTTTGGGATTCTCAAAGTTAGGGACCCTCATGACTCTCCCAAGATGATGTAAATCAATCATGTGTCTTCCTAGACCAAAATGCTTGGGACTCCATTTTATTTATTTATCTTTTTCTTTTCTTCTTAGACCAGTTACAAGTGAGTGGCGATTGTGTTTTTTAGAAGTTGTAGCATTGTTATTAATAAATTTGGTTAATCAGAACAAAAATTTAATAATAATTTATATAATATTAATTTTATATCCATCCATCTATCTGACTAGTATAACAAAGAAAATTCGATTGGACAAAAAAGTCCTCCATCATCCCTTTCAGTTAGGGCATCCAATGTCTGCAACGTCAGTCACCACATTTCATAAATCGGACAAGTGAGTGAGAGAGAGAGAGAATCTCAATCTCTCTTCTTGCCGTTGTTATTATACTCATGCCTGAGTTACGCTTTTTTATTTTGGTCCCAAATTTTGGATAAAAAGATGACATCAACGTTAACCTAAATGGGTTTTCTAGATAAGTCCTGTTTTTATACCATTTTGTGAGAAATATTTAATGTAATTGGTATATTACGCAATATGACATGGTGTATCCTTTGGAAAATTATTAAATATTCTCGGAATATTACATGTTTGTATTTCTTAATTAATTATCATTCAATATGTCCATCATATTTTTCAATCACCTAATACAATATCTCATCTATTCACTTTTTTCACCCATTATAATACTATGAAATATTACGTGTTCATACTCCGAAATTATTGAATAATTACTCATATTTTTTTACTTATTATTTGTCATGTGTTAAAAAGTGAAATTCAATAACTAGTTTTGTGTTTAGTTTCAAAGTATTTATTATTGGATGTCGGTCACATTAAATTTCAATCTCATTTTTTAAGATAAACAATTAATAATGAGTACCGTACACCATGTTAGCACTTTTATATGATAAACTTATATAAAATATTTTCTCTTATTATGTTATATGCCACTTGTTTATAATATGGACTTAGAGCATACAATGTAAATGGTATAAAATATTATTTAAAAAGATCAAAAAAGGTGTCTCCCTAATTTTATTATTTTGTTGATCACAAGAAAGTTTGCGGAAAATTTCTATCATTTTTGTGAACCATAAGAAGCAAACCTTTGAAAAGTGAAGGTTAAGTCATTATCACTAATTTATGAGGGCAGCTGGACATTTCCAGCCATACATTCGCTAGTTCACCAAAACCCAGTTCTCATGCCCAAATAAAGTATCTTTTCATTGAGGTCCTCTCTTTTGACCACCCAAAAAATTAAATATAATATAATATCCTAAAATATTTAGGTTACAGCTATTTTAATACTCTATTTTATCTTCAACTCAACAAAGTTGGCCCCACCAAAAACAAAAACAAAAACAAAAACAAAAAAGTTTTTGAATTAAAACCCGAAATTCCATTACAGAATTAATAATTAACTAAAAGGTTTTGAAAAAATGGTTAAGGGGCACGGAATTTCTTAACTAAATTCCAATAAAATCTATAATAAAATGTTGTGAACTTGAATCATGGGAATCAGTTTCACCGCAAAGAAAGTATGGATAAGACTGTCTTTTTTTTTTATTTTATTTTATTTATTTATAGTAATTTCCTTTTCTTTTGTTTAAGTAATTGATTGGTAGAGTTTCTTTTTAACTTGTAGATGGAACTTCTACTAGGTTTTTTATAAAGCAAAAGTGGACTTTAAGTTGTGTCCAAATTAAAATTAAGCATTGTTTGATAAAATTAACAATTAAATGTTAAATTTTTTATCATTTAAGTTGTTTGATATGTTAAAACATTTAAAATTTTAAATTTAATTAAGATATTTGTTATGCATTAGAAGATGATGTTTGAAATTTATTTATTTTTCTTTCACTCGGCCTGGTTTGGGAACATGTCATTTTAGTAACTTTTTGATTTTTTAACTAAGTATGAGGTAAAAAAAATTAATTTGTTTGGAATGACTTTTTGATTTTTTAGGAAAAGATATACAAAAAATAGAGATAAAGGAAAATCTTTGATTTTTGAGTATAAATTATAAACTTTTTGATTTTTTTTAGTATTTTTTTGACTTTTAGATTAAAATAGACACATATCAAACGAGGCAGTATTGTTTTGTTGTGTTGATAGCAACATGATAGTAGTGGCGATGTGATAGTAAATGTGTTGTGGTTAGAGGAGAAGGTGGCAAAAGTGGGGATGATAGTGGAAAGATGGTTGTAATGAAGAAATGGTGGAAAATAAGGTGGTTGCTGTCTGAAAAGAACTGCCGGAATTACAACAAAGGACAAGAAGATGAAAAGAAATGAGTGAGAAAATGAGCAAAATTGTTTTCGAAATAATTTTCGTATGTGTTTAGTTATTTTGATCTCCTCGACTTATGTTATAATTTTAGAAAACTTCTCATTAAAATAAAATTATTTCGCCATCTTTTTACTTTTATAATTTTTCTTGTATTTTCCTTTCTCAAAAGGTTAATTTGTCGGCATAAGATGAACAGAGTTTTTTTATTTGTTTGTTTATTTGTTTTTTTTCCCCTTAAGGATTGGGAGATTTTATTTGCACGTCATAATTTATTTCAATTTACACAATTATTCAATTAACACATGCACATTTTTTATTCAATTCACACCATTTAGTCTTCATAATACCTTCAACCTTCACATTCTAATTCTAATCCTAACTTATTAGCCACCCATTGTTGCCACCTTTCCCCACTTCCTTAGCAACTACCACTTCAGCCTTTTGTTAAATTTATTTATTTGTTTATTTATTTATTTTTTAAGACTTAAGAGGAGAGATGTAATGGTATTCATCCTTTATCTTTTTTTTCTTGATGGGGGCCACAGTATTGGGAACGGGATTCGTGATATTGAGGCTTAATGAGATGGCGGTGACAGTAACAACAATTCGAGTTTCGCAATAACAGAAGATCGTAATCGACAATAGTGAAATTAGGAAGAATATGTGTACATTTTGTCTTTAATAATAATTTGCTTGAGAGATAGAGGTGTAAGTGAAAAAAATATTAAAAGTATAGTGTGAACTGAGAGAAATTATGGGTACAAATAAAACTACCTTGAATTTTATAATTACATGTTATCTTAGACATTGCTAATCAAATCTAATGGTAGAAGAATTTATTGCGTTTGGTGGAACTTTTTAAATATGATTTGAGAATAGAGTTGTATTTTGAGTTTGTGAGTTTTAAAATTATGATTTGAGTGTGAAAAATTTGTTTAGTGAATGAATTTTGAAAAAGAGTTTTAACTTGAGTGAAATTTTTTTGATATGACATATGATATTTAATACAAAAACTTACAACTCATAACCAAAAACACAATTTAAAATTCTATTAAATCTCATAAAATTTTTTAAAAATTTTGAAAAATATTTTTTTATTGAATATATAAAAATTAACATGTGACAATTGCAAAAAAAAAAATAAAAAAATTTGTATTGTTCCGGTCAACAGGCCGGACGACAAGTAAGACATCCGGTTAGCATAAATTCTCCTGCCTTCAACCACATTTTCAAAAATGAATATGTAATTAATTTTTAAAAATTTTAAACAAACACTATACTCAAATCAAATTCTAAACTCAACGTTCAAGAATTCCACTAAACAGAGTTCCACTGAACAGAGCCTAATTTCACTACTTCCTCTCTCTTTCTGGTGACGTAAATGGATACGACAAAACAAAAATAGCAAAAGTAGAGCTGGAAGTAGCGTTACCCCAACTTGTTAATTCATCAACGGCCCCCCCAACTTTCCAACTCAGTTGACACTTTGGATTTTGGGCTGCCAGTCGCCATCCAGTTGGCAAGAGAGCTTGGATAGAGAGAGAGAGAGAGAGAGACAGAGTGCAAGTTGGTTCTGTTTTTTCCCACCAATTTAACCTTCTTTTTTCTTTTTCTGAGACCTTGAAATGAAATCCAAAAAAAAAAAAAAAAAAAAAAAAAACAACTTTGAAGTAGGGTCATCTTTGTCAAGGTCCCACTCTCCCACTTGCTGGTCTTTGCTCTCTCTGCCTATACCCTTTTCCAAGCTCTTCCCCTGTGGCTCCCTCCTCTCTTTTCTAATTTAATGACTCTATTCTTTCCTACCTCCTTACAAAGATCCATCTCTCTCTCTCTCTCTCTCTCTACGCCATCCCATACTGTATCATTTCTTTTTACTCGTGTATTGATTCGTTGTTCTCAATTTGCTTAATCTAATAGTATATTCTTGTGTTCTCTCTTTTGAATTTTTCTTTATTATGTTCATCTTCAAGATTGGGTCTGAGTATTTTCTTCTTCTTCTTTTAAGTTGGGCATATGGGTATTGTTATATATAAACAATCTTTACTGGGTATTGCTTTGAAATGGTTGTGGTGGTTCTTGGATTTTGATGTGTCGTGTTTGGTTGCTTGAACTTTGCACTTTCTGTTGCTGTGATTGAGATTTCAATTTCAAGCAATGGAGAGGTTTATGGCTAGTTTTTTTTCTCCTTTAGCATTGAATACATTAGGTTATTGAAAATAGTATGAAGAACCTTTTAAAGAAACTTCATATCATGTCTAACCAATCTAAAGATTCTCAAGGGTCTGCTTCATCCAAGGGCAATAAATTGAATGATGGGTTAAAAACCCCTGACCCTGAGAGGTTTTCACAGTCTCGTTCCCATCATAATTCTGAGCATAAACCCTTTTCTCTTTCAGGATGGTTGAATTCAGTTACAAATAGAAACAATCCTAATCCTAGTCCTAGCACTAGTCCCCCATCATCTTCGAATGCGATGAGAGGGGAGAGAATGGAAACCCTTGATTCAGTTAGTAGTGGTGGATTGGATGCTGTTTTGGAAGCTGCAAGGTGTGATTCAGGTTCTAACAACCCGAAGGATAATCCGGATATAGAGGAATATCAAATACAATTGGCCTTGGAATTGAGTGCAAAGGAGGACCCTGAAGCAGTTCAGATTGAAGCTGTCAAGCAGATCAGTTTGGGATCATGTCCTCCTGAGAATACTCCGGCAGAAGTTGTTGCATATCGATACTGGGTAAGTTTGTGATTCTCAGCTGCCTTGTTGGGTTCAGTTTAGTTGACTTGATTGATGATATTTGTTCCATGCTCAAAATCATGATAGGGTTGTATGATTGGTTCTCCATGGTTGCATGCTACCATGTCAATGGATGACATTATTAAATTAAGTTTAAATTAATTGTGGTGATTGAGTCAACTTCAATGTCACGAGACGCAAATAATGTGGTGCCTCTTGATGGAGGGTTTTTAGAGGTGTACTTTTGTAACGCCCCACTACTTGCTGGCCCAAATAACTTGTGGGTCGACCAACAATACCCAAAAGCTTAAGTCCAAGTTATTTAGTAGCAAAGTAGTGGTGGTTTATATGCCCAAGATCACCCATGCAAACTTCCGATGTGGGACAGGGTGTTACAAACTCCCCCACTTATAAATCCTCGCGTCCTCGCGAGGGTCTATAATCAATCAGAATACCACGACAAGCTCGTGGCCAGCCCAGAATAAGTGGCCCACATGGTTGTGTGCATGGGTCAGCTCTGATACCATTTGTAACGCCCCACTACTTGCTGGCCCAAATAACTTGTGGGTCGACCAACAATACCCAAAAGCTTAAGTCCAAGTTATTTAGTAGCAAAGTAGTGGTGGTTTATATGCCCAAGATCACCCATGCAAACTTCCGATGTGGGACAGGGTGTTACAACTTTAATGCATAAATTAGCTTCAATTTAATTAATTGCTTCGACCTTCAGAAACCAGACATAATTCCAAGGTCAGTTAAGTGGCTAGTTTTTAAGGATGTATGTCATTCCCAAGGCGAAGTTTGAGTTATGCTTGTGCTGATTTTTCAGCTCAGCTATGGTAGTAACACCAATAAAGAAATATGGTTGAAGAAATTTAAAAAAAAAAAAAAAAAAAAAAATGGCTTAGGACTCTGGAGGAGTTAGTGGTTCTCAGGTTATGGGAAATCATACTAACTATGAAAAAGTAGATGCATGTGACTCCTTATCCTGAATACTGTATTTGATAGTATAATAATGTCTAGAGTACCCATGAGAATCACTATGTATGACTTCTTCCCACTAGCAGATGGCTGAAAAAAAACTTTGCTTATTAATCCTTGCAATGCCCAAAATCTAGATATAATGATATACTCAAGTCATTTTACTTTTCAAGGGGTAAGGAACTTTTCAGAATTGAGTCATTAAAAGTGCATGGAACACTTGCATTGGGAGTATTTATGAACCGTCAAACTATATGGAGTCGTATGGTAAAAGACAGTCACAAAAATGGAAATAGTTCTTGCATCTCAATGTGTATTCCACTACTTGCTTCTCATTAGTAATTGCACTGATCTTCTTTGATGTTTTACTACTGGGTTTGTTTGTATATTTGTGATCTTATTGTACTTTTATATTGGATATAACCATTATTTATTTTTGAAAGAACCGAATGAAGTAAAAAATTTTCTCCTCTGCTGATTTCTCTCTGTCCCTTTGCTTTGCTTCCCAAGAAACATTTTACATTGAATGAATAAAATAGAGTTTGTATAGCTCATTAATCAGTTTGCATAAATTACCCTGGACATTTTTAGGTCATATGATTCAGTGGAGGTCTTACAATACTTGGCTTTGTTGTAACAATATTTCTTTGTCATATGTTTATTCCTTTCTAACCTATCTCATATCGTAGATTTATGTGTGCTTCACAGAATTACAATGCTCTTGGCTATGATGACAAGATATTGGATGGGTTTTACGACCTATATGGCATCTTGACGGATTCCACTTCATCACGGATGCCATCCCTTGTTGATCTGCAAGGAGTGCCGATGTCAGATAACATCAGCTGGGAAGCAATTATGGTCAATAGGGCTGCTGATGCTAACCTATTAAAACTTGAACAGAAGGCACTAGAGATGGCAGTCAAATCAAGTTCAGAATCTCTAAATGTCGTAGGCAGTGATGTGGTAAGAAAGCTAGCTGCCTTGGTTTCTGACTACATGGGGGGTTCAGTTGGGGATCCAGACACCATGTTGAGAGCATGGAAAAGTCTCAGTTATAGTTTGAAGGCAACACTTGGGAGCATGGTTTTGCCTCTTGGTTCTTTGACAATTGGATTGCCCCGTCATCGTGCATTGTTGTTCAAGGTACTTCACATTCTTTTAGTTATTTAAGTATTTACAAATTACTAAAAAACATGCATCTGATATTTTGTTTGTTATTAGTGAACCATTTACTGCATCATTTATATCTCCTCGTGAATGATAAGAAATTTGTCAAGAGACATTGTTATCTTATAGTTTCGTATGAGAGATATAGTCCTTGCACTTTCCTGCTTATGCATTTATACATTTGCAATTTTTTTTTTTTTTTTCATTCACTGTTTTCGAAATTGACAATTGTTTGATAATTCTCTAAATCAGTTAGTTATGATGACCATTGTGGGGAAAAGCCTGAGAAACAATTTAGCAAGTGCATAAATATGTTTCCTTCCTGAACCCTCACTCTTTCCAATGCCTCTTTCGATGAGAAGAAACCAACCTTCTGCCATCTGAGGGGTCAAGGATCTAAAATGTTTGTTCATCTGATTTAAGTAATTTAGTTATCTGACTCCTATACTTGTACCTCTTCCTTCCAGCACCTCAATAAGAAAATTGTACAATTTTTTCATCTTCTTCGCAGACTCAAAAGATGTTTGCGCATAAAGACTTTCAGTGAATAAAAACTGTACTCCTGATAAGTCCTTCCTTTTTAGATTTAAGTGTCTTTCTAAGCTGTGAACTTCCGATCAACCTACTCTTTTTGCCGACAGAGCCAAGCTAACATTGGAAGTTGGTGAATATTGTAGTCCCACAAGACAAATCGCAATATTTCCTCCTTTCTAATTGCTCTTTTTCTCTGCAATGAGGTTTTAACTTCAGTTTTATTTTGAGACTATAATGGATTTTAATCGCCTCAAATTGAACCTTACATACTTCTTGAGTTCCCTATTGGTAAATGTGAGCTTTTATTTTATCCAATTAGTTCTTTTAACCATTGCAATGGCTCATTATTGGCCCTCCAATTTTTCCTGATAGTTTAAGATTGAAACCCTCACTAAACCTCCTTGTATCATACTTCATTTTGAAATTCATTTCAGTAGTAGGTGATACAAGAAAGCTCTGCCTTTTTTCTCTTTGGACTATTGCAGATCACATCCACTTCACTGTCCTTGCATCTGCAATTGGTAATCCAACTGCATTTGCTATTCGCCTTACACAGAAAAAGGTATTCTACTGACAAGAGATAGGGGTATGCATAGCTCTCCTGAGCGTGAAGGGGCTTGTGGTAATTTTTGTCTGCCCTTTGAAACCAATAAATTGGAAGTTTCAGATGCTTGACTTTCCATTTAAGGAAATGGAATTTTTACAGTGGCCCAATGCATTGCTTACTCTAAAACTTCCTCACTTTCTTTGCAATTCCCTCTTTGGATGCTCTCCGCATCTCATTTATAAAATGAAAATTTCCCAAAGGCCAGCTTGTTTTGGCGTTAGAGGGTGGTTTGAACCTTAGAAGGTTAGAAATATGTAATGACATTATAGGTTTGTAAGGGGATGTGGGGACGGGGCGGGGGTGGGCCAAATTGCCATCCGTACCCTTGGTTGGGATTAGATTCCTTTTCGTAAAAACTTCCAATTCCTATGACCAAAAAAACTTCCAATTTCTTGATGGATGCACTTCATTCCACATGATTTTACAGCTTTTTCTTGCTACATGTTCTTGTATGTTTCTTAGATCCTGCATTTCCTCATTTAACGATCTTTGTTAGTTGTATCTTTTTGTTTTTGGGGTGTTTGTTGTAGACATGAACATTATTTTGAATGGCAATGCAGGTTTTGGCTGACAGTGTGGGCATCCCTTGCCGGTTAGTGAAAGGACAGCAATATACTGGTTCTGATGATGCGGCAATGAATTTTGTAAAGATAGATGATGGAAGGTTATTGCTGTTTTTATTTTATTTTATTTTTCCTATTTCTAGCAAGTCAACAAGATGATTAAAGCCTGTAAGGTTGTAACCATCTCGTTGAAGGGCCATGTTTTATTTCTTCAATTTCATTTTGCTTAGCTGGATATAGAATCCTTTTGTGTTATTATGTAGTAAGGCCATTAACACATGAAGTGACTGAAGAACTTCATCAATGACATCTCTAAAATATGAATCTTTGGCCTTTGCCGTGAGCAGATTATATAATGTCTTTGTGGAGGGAAGGGTACTGGTATTTAGAATTCAAAGATCAACATTTTCTTTTCTATTAACTGTCGATGTAGTTGTTGCAGATGTGTATTTGCTGAAGATCTTTATTGAATGGTCTTGCAGTGGATAATGCGTCTTCAGAGTATATTATTAATCTGTTATTTTAAACAAATGATAATGGGAATTTCAGGGAGTACATTGTTGATCTAATGGCGGACCCTGGCACACTGATTCCATCTGATGCAGCAGAATCACATATAGAATACGACGGATCTTTCTTTTCCACTAGTCCTTTGTCCAGAGATGTTGACTCATCTCATGTAGCTTCCTCCAGTAGTGGGTTTGCTAGTTCATTTGAAGACCATTCAGACTCTGGGACATTGGAGAGGAGATACAAGTCTAGAAATCTTACCATGGCAGGAAATGAATCTGATGACAGAGGTGAATACCTTCCTTCTGCAAATTTAATCATACCAATTAAAGGTGAGGAAGGATGTGAGATGTCAGACGATTTCAGAAATCTGTTTAGTGTAAAGAAAGAGCTGGCTCGGGAAATTCTGAGCAGGCCTATTTATCCTTACATGCATGCAAGATTTCCTTCCTGGACCGAAGGTGTTAGCTCCCCAGATGTACGCAGAATGAAGGTGAAGGATGTTTCACAATACATGATTGATGCGGCCAAAGAAAATCCACAGTTAGCTCAGAAACTTCATGATGTGTTACTTGAAAGTGGTGTTGTTGCTCCTCCAAACTTGTTTAGTGAAATTTGTTCTGAGCAGTTAGATGTCTCGATGGTTGAGGCCAAGCCCCCAACTGAAGGTAAAGAGGAAAACAGAAGGAATGATGAAATCCAAAAAGTTAAGGGTCGTGATGATCTTAATCAACTTCAATTTTTGCCACCTTTGCCTTATCATGGTATGCACTATAAAGGCAGTCTTTGTGGTCAACTGGAGCATCAGCTAGATTTAAGAGAAGTAACCGGAAAACCTGTTTCATCACAATATGAAGTAACTCCCCCAAAGTATGTAAAAAATGTTCCTGTTGCAGCTGCTGCTGCAGCAGCGGCAGTTGTTGCATCGTCAATGGTAGTTGCTGTGACGAAGAATAATGCTAATTCAAGCCTTGAACTTCCTGTAGCAGCTGCTGCCACTGCTACAGCTGCAGCTGTGGTAGCAACAACTGCAGCTGTCAGTAAGCAGTGTGAAAACTTGGAGACTCGTGCTCATTTGCCAAGTGGAGCAGCTGTGTTCATTAGCCCAATGGATGGCACAAGTGCTGGAGAAGCAAATGCTGCAGTTTATGAGTCACGAGGTAGTGGTGACAAGGAGCATGATTCTTCAGGGGCAAATTTGGAGGGTGAGAGAGTATCAGATAGATCAGAAGGTAATGATAGAGCAAAATCTGATGTCACACTTGACAATGTTGCAGACTGTGAGATTCCATGGGAGGATATCATCTTGGGTGAGCGTATCGGACTTGGTACTTACCTGTGCTCTATATTGTGTCAATATATGTACTTCATGTCATATGGCCATTCCTAACTATGTGTTGTTAAGTGCTTTCATTTTTAATATAAATTGTTTTGCCTTTTTTATGTTTGCAGGATCATATGGAGAGGTATATCGTGGAGATTGGCATGGAACTGTGAGTTTCTCATGGAAACCTTGATGCTTCCAACTTTAGTTTTTTTTTTTCCTTTCTCCCCCCTTCTTCTGAGTCTTTTGGTAATTTTTGTTTGCTCTATGAGTTCTTACTGTCTCAAAGTTGCATTCTTTGGAAAGTAATTATTTAACCTTATTTCCACTCTCTGATTTTTTAGGAGGTTGCTGTCAAGAAATTCCTCGACCAATCTATATGTGGTGAATCCCTTCAAGAAATCAAAAGTGAGGTACAAGCACTCTCTTGTGACGTATTGTCACCTTCAAAAGCCTCTTGACCAAAGCCTAATATATCTATATTTGGGTGTGTGGACGGGGTTAAGTTAAGCAGTTTGCACCTTGTTCAATTTTTCCAGTGCACAAAACTGTTCGATTCATTGAAATGCTCATGTGGAGTTATTATTCTACTAGTTTCTACATTATTAAATAGACACAGGTGTTAGAATTTTTAAGAGCAAAGTGTTTCCTGAGAAATGTAGACGACGACTTTAAGTTGAATACCGACTTTTTTCCATACTACAACCCACTGAATAACCCTCACCATCCTATAGATTTCTATGTTGATGCTACTTTCATTAACTAATTTTAGTGTGTTGGATATGAATTTGCATAAATGATTTAGCTTGTGGTTTGGCTTGCCAGGTCCGGATCATGAAAAGGCTCAGGCATCCTAATGTTGTTCTTTTCATGGGAGCCGTTACTCGTGCTCCAAATCTCTCAATTATTACTGAATTTCTTCCGAGGTATGTTGAAACCATATATCTTTATTAATTTTTTAACAATAGAATAAAGATTTCTGAAAAAAATGAATTTTACAGTGTTTAATGTTAACTATTTATGTACTTTTATATATTGTTTATCTCTGTCTAAACTATTTATCAGTCTAGGGGAATTGTAGGGGGTTTGTTCATTAGTTTCATGAGATTAAACTAAATGATCAATAGGGTTGCTTTTGATACCTGCCATCGACTGTTAACCAATGTTTTTTTTCCCCCCGATCTCAGCACAATTTCCTGCACCATAACATTAAACCCCTCAAATTTTCTACGTTGACTCCTTTTTTCCGTATTAAGATTCTAGGTTGCTCTCTCAGGGGGAAATTATTCTTTGTATGTTTGAAGATATGTTGTGTTATTATGAAATCTCAATTCACAAATGGCCATAGTCATTAAAGAACTCCCAAATTCAATTTTGATTTTATTAGGATAGTTCAGTTTTTTTTGTGAATCATTCCTGCTTTTAATTTAGAATTTAGAAGTATACTTTATGGTTTGCAGAGGAAGTTTGTATAGGTTGATTCACCGGCCTAACAATCAATTAGATGAACGGAGGCGTTTGAGGATGGCCCTTGATGCTGTATGATATTTACGTTTCAGTTGAATATAAATCAGTGATTTTTTTAGTTTACTGGTGACTTCACTGGGAATAATTTGTCTTGCTTAAATAATTGCACTTTCAGGCTCGCGGAATGAATTATTTGCACAACTGCACACCAGTGATAGTTCATCGCGATTTGAAATCTCCAAATCTTCTCGTTGATAGGAATTGGGTTGTGAAGGTGGCTTCTTTATCTCATGGCTGAGAAGTTTGGTGAAATATTACAATCTTCTAAAGCTAATCCGTCTTTGCTTGAATTTTCTGCCTTCATTAGGTTTGCGATTTTGGGTTATCTCGAATGAAACATAGCACATTTCTTTCTTCAAGGTCAACTGCGGGGACGGTAAGCTGAACGTACTGATTTGTACATGATTTGGTTTGACTTTTGTACTGGATGTTTACATTTTGATCTTACTTTTAGTTCTATGGTTTTCTCTGCCTTGCTAGATTTATTTTACTATTTTATTTTTCCCAGTTTCTAATCCATCTTTCATATACCGCCAACAATAGGCATTAGGCATGCTTCTTCGGTTCTCTTGTTTCACCTTTATATAAATTTAATTTGGTTTGGTTGATTTCTTGTGTGCGAGTGTCTTTCGGTTGCATATTATCTTGATGCCTTACCTTATGGAATACAGTAATGCTGCGATACTGGAAATCGGCAAATCTTTGTTACATCATTTTATTATCAGCCGTTTTGGTGAAGATACCCCAGTGCTGTTGGTCCTAGTACTTCGGCCTTTGGAGATGATTTGATTACCAACTTTTTTCCTTCAAAAAAGGTTGTTGCTGTGATCTATAGTTAAACATACCTTCAAATTTGCAATATGTTCTTATGAGAAAATTCAGTTGAGATTGATATCTCATTGGCCTAGTTTTTGTGCCTTCTCTTTGAAGTTGTGTTGTCATGCTTCATTTTTTTTGCTGTGAAATTTTCTATGCATGTGATTCAAGTGTCTAGTAGGAAAAAGACTTACTGGAAAGAAAAGAAAATTTGTTAGACATTTTTAGGTGTTCAAGGTATTTTTTGTGTCTGGAAATCTGCAGAATGAAAGAAGCATTAAAGTCATGAAAATTGACATGCCCAGAATTGGGGCTTTACATGAAAACATATCCATGCAAGATAAAAATTAGCGGATGGTTTATGACTGTTACAGAAATGTGTGACTAAATTGTAATACTAGAACTCCATGTTATTTTGAAATAAGAAAAATGATATGGTCAACATTTGTCTATACATGGATGTGTATGCATTTCAAAGAGGTAGCATTTATCTTTGGTCTCCCACTACATTAAAACAATACAATGGACTTGCTATGTGTTGCTTCAGCATCAATGAAGGTCAATTGGAAGAACAGGAATTTCTCACTCCTGTAAGATCATACACACCGAAATGACTTGAATGTGTAATCTGGTGGTTAGTAAATTATATATTTGTGGACTTTCATTACAAGGGGGAAAAACTCAGTGCCATTTGATATTTGTTAGGATGCCTAACCCAGGATTAGAGCTTCCTGTTGGGATGCAAAGCATTTGGAGGCAGTTTGGTGGGAGAATGGCTTGGTAAATGGTGTATAGCTTTATATATATATTTTTGGGCTCATTTTCTTATAGCTTAAGCTTTTGGGACAATTGATGAGTTAAGTTGGTATCAGAGCTCGAGTAGTGGAACGTCTTGGGTTCAAGTCGCTCTATTTGAATTTGGTCCTCATTTGCATTCTTTGTCTCTTCATTGACATTCTTTCTTCTCTCTATGGGACAATTGGTGACTTTACAGTAATATGATATGATGTTTCTATGCAACATTAACTAATTGGATACTCTGAAGGAATGGAAGCTTTCACTGTAATTATTTTGGAGTAGCGGTTTGGTTTCATTAATTAACTTCATTACATGTTGAGTTTTTACGTAAGAAACTTAAATAACAGAACATTTGGGGCACATCAAATACTATTGTTGCATCCTCCAATCTCTTTACTTTTCTTTTTTCCCCTTTCTTTTGTTTATTTAGAGTGTTCTAGTTACGTTCCCTTCTTATGCATGTGTTTTTTCATGGATTGGAATGAATTATTTGGCATTAGATAATTACTTTGTTGGTATTTTATGCTATGGTGCTGTACTCTTCTTCAGGCAGAGTGGATGGCGCCGGAAGTTCTGAGAAATGAACCTTCAGATGAAAAGTACGTTTTTCTTTTGTCTTTTTTCTGCATGAATCATTCCTAATTTTTAGTTATTTTCTTCTTCTTATTATTATTATTATTTATCTTTGTGAATCGTGCACTGATGTCTACTTATTACTTGATGCAATGAAGATGTGATGTTTATAGCTTTGGCGTCATATTATGGGAGCTCTGTACTTTGCAGCAGCCATGGGGGGGAATGAACCCAATGCAAGTTGTTGGTGCTGTTGGTTTTCAGCATCGTCGTCTTGACATACCAGATGACATGGATCCTGCTATTGCTGATATTATTCAGAAATGCTGGCAAACGTGAGTATATTCTGATTTTCAGCCTTCCTGTCACTGTTCTTACGTGTCTTGTGAAATTTTGTTTTTGCTTATGTACCCATTCATTGGCTTAGAGAATTTCACGCTTCTTGCAATTTTGCTTGGCATCATTACTAATTAGAGTAGTAGTAGTTGTTTTTCATTGAAGTAGTAGTTTCCTTTCTCAATTACAAAATGACCACACTATATTTGGGGGAACTCAATTGCTTGTATGGGTGTTAGTGAACTTTTCGTTGTTTTTGTTTTTGGAAGTCCAAAAAATTAAAACAAAAACTTTGAAAATGATACCAAAACTGTCTTTATGTCTTGAAACCAACCTAGTCTTGAGGGAGATCTTGATCTTTCTATTGAGATCTAAGCTTCCGTGAGAGATCTTTGAGTGGGAAGCAGACAAAGTAGTAGAAGAGGGCATATATCAGTACAAAAAAAAAAAAAAGAACAGAAAATAAAAGAAAAAAAGACACATACATGATGATGTGCAGTTTCATTGGTATAGTTGTTTTCCTTTCCTCAATTACAAATGAGTAGGCCCACATTATATTTGGGAAATCTCTCTCTCCATCACATGTCTTTGTTTTTACATGTTGCAGTGAGTTGCCTTGCTCTACTCAACTTTGATTTGGTGAATTAGGGTTTACTAGAAATGCATTTGCAAGTGCAATTGGCCTACTAACATGGACATGCATCTAATGTTCTCTCTCTTTTTACATTTTAGAGATCCAAAATTGAGGCCTTCATTTGCTGAGATAATGGCTGCTCTGAAGCCTCTACAAAAGACTTTAACCACTGCACAAGTGCCAAAATCACGTGGGCCAATGAGGAGTAGCCAGAAGTCGACCCCATCACACACGCCTTAGAAAGAAGACCCAACAGGCCGAGAAAGAGTCAATGAAGAAGCAAAGCCTAATCAAGACTCTTGGAAACACCTAATAATTAGAGGCAGGTCCTGGATTGCTCTTACAGGGTCATGTAAGAAGAGAGATCAGCTATAAGTTCCTGACACCCAATATACACTTCCAATTTGAGATAAACGCAATTCTTTTGCCACGTTTGCTTCCCCCCCCCCCCCCCCCCCCCCCCTTCTTTTTTTTTTTTGGTTGTATTTTGGGCTTGGCAAAGCAGCTGTCCTCGCACTTGTGCATGTGTTGTAAATTTTTGTTAAATTTGTTGTAATTAAGGTCTAATTTTTTATATTTCTTTTATTTTTTTATTATCTTCGAGTCATTTTAGGGGACAGCATAAATTGAAAGGGTGAAACAATAATCGTAGAGCATATGGTCATGCAATGTGTCACTGCTGACACTGCAATTTTGTTGTAATGGAGTGCATTAGTGTTTAGATTCTAGGACATATTTGATAAAATCAAAATTGGAAAAACTAAATGCAATTGATAATTATGCCTTGTGCCCGGTTCGACTAATTGCAAAGTTTCAATTGATATGCAATTAGTTTTTCCAATTTTCATTTATATGATATTTTCTTTTTTCGTTTTTTGTGGCAAAAATTAAGAATTCCATTCGTTTAGAAAAGCCAGTACACTGGGTTACATGTACAAGTTAATACCAAACAAACTTTGTAAGTAAATCAATTAATTTAGAAAAAGAAAGAAGAAAATAAAAAAATCTCCACTTGAAAAAGGAACTTAGCTACAATGTAAAAGAGTAATACTGTTACATTTGTTTCTGTAATGACCAAAACTGTATTATTGTCCCTTCTAACACTACTAGAGGAAAAAAGAAATGCTCATTTTAGTGCCAAACTTGTCTCTCATAATATGACAATAATAATTTAATCCAAAATCATACGAGTAGTTTATTAATTTTATAATTCATGTAAAGTATTTCGAGACCATATTATGAGGAGGACAAATTGTTTCCTATTTTTTTTTTTTTCTTCCTTCAAATATGAAAATTTCACTAGTCATTAACGTCAATGGAAGCAAGTCAATCCCATAGGTGGGAAGGGGCACTCCTATCTATACCGATGACCAATATTGAGCTCCCAAAGGCCAGCTTTCAATTACTTATTGGGTATATATGTGAATGTGATAATTTCTTGCTTTTTAAAAATAAATATTTGCATTTAAACTAGGCAGGCGAAACAAAAGCAAACGGTCAGACTAATCAAATTCTCCTGATGACCCAGGCAGAGAAAGAAAACTACCAATTTGAATATGAAAATGCATTCTTAACTAAAATAGTTGTATTATGACTTATTCCCTCGTTAGCATTGATAAGTAAATAATACATTTCTGTGCATCATCATCCATTGTGTTGTTATTGGACTGGGAAAAAAACTGCGTAATTACACCGCCCAGGTAACATTTAAGTACCCCATAAAACAATATATATATACGAGATAAAACCAATAGGCATCAACACAATCAAATCATAAAAATAAATCAGACACCTCCAGTGTTATTGATATTCTCCAAGGAAATAACAGCACCTGACCTGGCCTCATCTGATACCGGAGAGTGCGACATTAGAATGTATACCACCCAGAAATGAAGGCATACAAGGTAAACAAAAGACCACAGCCTTGCAGTGGAATTTCTTCTTAGAAACACCGCACCCGCGCAAAAGATAGAGTCCAACTGCCGAACCAATGATCCTAGATGTTGCCGGCCAGATTGCATTCTCTCTTTGAACAACGGCCTCAGCTTTGAGTTGGAGAACTCCCAAATCCCCGATTCGATATCTGTGGCATTCAGCTTTGATTTGTTTTCGTCCAATAACCTTGAAACTGCCTGCAAAAATAATGGAGACAAAAATTTACAAAGGTCTTGTTATTATATGCCCTAGGGGCACATGTTAAGAATGAGTAAAAGATTGTACATTATTTATTACACTTACTTTCATGTAGAATGTACAATTTTTTTTAAGCCTCTTGACATGTAACAAAATCCAATTTATAAATATAGTTAGCAATAGTACAAGTAAAGATGATGCACCTCAATTCTAAGCAAATGTGTGGCTTTCTCAGAAGACAACGCCTCAACCTGATAGAACAAACGGAGTTAGAACGGGGGTGTACTTCATTTTTAATCAACCAACCATTCAATTCTTGTAATTACACAAAACTAAGATTCAGCAGTTAAAACTCTGAATTCATTATTACCTCTATTATCATAATCTTACGATTCGCGATTCGATTCATGATTCGATTCGCAATTTTTGCAAAATCGATACGAATCTATAAGTGAATCTATTTTGGAAGTGAATCTCTAGTGAATCGCATGATTCACAATCGATTCACGATTCGATTCACTTTTTACGATTCATACAATTTTTGAAATTATTGTGTCCGACATATTTTCGATTTTTTTTTTTTTTTTTTTTTTCATCTTTTTAGTGAAAATGGCATAATACAACTTTTAATAGCGTTTAAACCAAAATAACCAACATATATACATGATTTATTGTTATTGTAGTGATCATGGAATTTTTAATAGGATCCAATCAGATTCAATCAAACCCAACATATTTTTAACCTTTCTTCTCATTTTTTTTTTCCTTTTAAAAAATCACAATATATCTTATAAAGATGTTTAAGATTAAAGTTACACTATGAATTACCTATTAGTATTTTATTAAATTGAATATTACATGTGTGAGGTCAGTTATACTTTTTAAAATGTTTTAGGCTTTAAAATGAAAGATTCTAAATAATTCGTTCTTATTATTTGCTCACTGTTACTTAAAAAAGTATATATGCTTATTGTTCAAATATCAACATTGTTGTTAATTATTGTTACTTTGGAAATTGATAATTTGTCTATTTGGTTACTATCTTTATTAAGAATGGCTGACAAGAAATATCTAAAATGGAAAAAAGGCAAGAGGGTGATATTACATCTTTATTAAGAATGGTTGATAAGAAATATCTAAAAAAGAAAAAATGTAATACGGTGATCTTACATAGGAACTTTTCTTAACTTCTTACCTATTAAACTACATGATTATTATTCAAAATAACATTTTCATTGATTTAAGTCTAAATATTTTATATTCATAAGATATATTTAACATTTAAATGTGTAGATATATGTTTTTAAGTAATTTAGAGAAAGTGACTGAATCTTTACGATTCACGATTCGATTCAATTCGATTCGCGATTCGGTACAAGGCCATTTCGATCCACGATACGAATCCCGATTTGACAACTATGATTATTACAGGAAATGATATAGAATATCTGTTTAAGATTTAAGAACCATGGCTGAGGAGAAAAGGAAAAAAAGGGGTTGGAATTAACAAGACTTAATTGAGGGTCAAGGCATACAAATATTATAACATCTTTCATTGAGAATAAATGACGAGTTTCCAACGCTTACTGTTGGAAATAAGCTTTCTCTTGAACCCTAAGAAGATAAATGCCCTTCTCCTTGCAAGAGACTTAGAGTAGTAAAATTACATTTCTCCTTGTCATTTTTGAAGTCTCCATAAATTATGATTCTTCCTCTAAATTTCACTTATGTCATACGTTGGTGAGTGGCCGTAACATATCTACAGTCTTTGTACCCTTTTAAGTACTTTTCCACCTTCATGTACTATTCATATCCTTTTAAACCTTGATTAATAATTTCCTAACTTACTGTCACACAAAACTATGCTTGCACATCCTTGTATGCATAATATTCAAAGCAAGTGAATTTGACCTTTAAAAGCAAACAATTTTAAGCTTCCTTACAACTGGAATTCAACTTTCAAATCAAGTCGGTGCATGAAAAACAAACCTGGGCTTGTTTCTGAATCAAATGGTCAGTCAACTGACCAAGCCTCCGTTTTAGCTCAACTTCCACTTCAGTTGGATTCTCTATATCTTTTCGGGTCATTTCAATATTTGTTTCCAGAGTCTTTGCCTGTGTCAAACAAGAAAATGAGGTTTCAGAGATCAAATAAATGTGAATATCTGTTACTAAACAAAAGCGAAACTAATGGTAAATTATTGAAAATGAGACAGTGACCCCATATGGAACTAACTGGGGCTGCGGAGGGATGATAAATCAAAGGGCTCATATAATTTGGTACACCAATTATAGGATGATACATCATTTTGTTCATTTTACCATCACAACATCCACGAGTAAGTTTAATATAGCCAAACTTCATCTGAAAGGTATGTAATTTAAACCTATGTATGTCATTGACTCAAATAACAATGCATTTAAAAAAATCCCATTATTCCTGTCTTTCTCTATCGCACGCCACCATGGTCCATGGCAACACCCATAACTACACCACCAACACCAATATGTCCGCCATCCCATGCGCCATCACACCTTTCCAACCTCACAACAGTAAAATACGCAAACATCTATAAAAACATTTATACAATACATACACATAACTACTGCCATCCATCTCATACATACCTACTCAAATATATAACTACTGTGACATAATATCATTAAGTTGGAAGAAGAAGGAAGCTCACCTTCTCTTCTAATCGTCCAATTTTCTCAGTTACAAAAGAATACTCTGCCTCAAGTATCTCACGCTCCAGTTCAACTCCTTTTGGAGCAATGAACTAAAAAATTTCCAACAGAAAACAAATAATTAGTCAACAAGCTGGATAGGAAGATCCAGTTAATCAAATATGCATCAGACTATAGCTATGAATGACAAGCAGCACCCTTCGTAACACATGGTTATGCACTGCAATCCTCATAATCACAAAAGATTACTCACTTGGTTTCCAGTATCATGAATAGTGGAGATTTTCCTCCTGAGTTCTGCAAGAAGCAAAAAAAAGAGTTTTTAGTAATTTATATTGACAACCTAAAATAAGCTGATAAGTAGTTAGTATCCTCACACTGAAAATTTTATGCTCTGTCCGTACTCTCAATTGAAAGTTTACAATGACATTTAATACAAGATGCATCAATCCAACTGGGATCAACTTTCTACGGAACAACAACTGGAATCATTAAATGGGAGTGCGCGGCATGGCATTTACATTTTCACATGTGGGTTCTGTTAAAATTTCTTTATTGAACACCTAGATCTCTGAGAAGAATATTCGTTGAAACATATAAATCTAGAAACTATCAACAATAACCAAAAAGGGGAGAAAAAAGGGGAAAAGAAAAGGGTTTTTTGAAAAAATTTAAACTTCTAAAGATCCATTGGCATACCTTCATGGTTTGCTTCTTTCAAATCAATTTGTTGTCGAAGTTCTGCCACACGATTAACCTAGTCCACAAAAGCAGGAAAAAAAAAAATAAGAATCTAATTGATGTGATGAAGAAATTTCATAAGCTCATAGAACAAAGTAGAGATTTTTGGGTTTGGGTTAGGATGGACAAGGCCAAGTAGAATTAAAATAAAAATAACAAACAAGTTATTTGCCAAAGCGGTTTAACAACTATAACATTTTTCAAAGCTCAATCATCTTCTTTCACTCTACAAATTTCACATCCGAGAAGGCAAAGGTTGAAATTAGAGGAAAATTTGGTTCACAACAGAAACTAGAAAAAAAAAAAATTGTGAATAATCATACAATTGATCCAACTCTTAAAATTAGAATCTCATCATACCTCTACTTCAAGATTCCATTGTGCAGCAGCAACCGATCGTGCAAGATCAGCATTTGTAGTCTGCAAAATAGTATAAATAGATTAAAATTCGTGCCACTGCACAACCCCAACAAGATAAAAAGAGAAAACAAGTGAAGGGATAAGAATACTGAAAATCAAAGCAGGCGCTCTAATCGCAGCAGGAATACCTCAAGTTTAGCCAGTCTGCCAAGGGCTTCCATTCTAGTATTATTATGTTTTTGCTTCTCCAAATCGACAGCCTCCATTGTTTCCATCATAGTGTTCTGCAGCTCTGAAGCCTGAAGCCATTTTTTTTTTTTTTTGAAGTTACCATATAATCAATATCAGATACTATATCAGTACTCAGTAATATCGAAACAGAGGTAGCGTCTGCAAACAGGAAGTCTCAGTATCAGATATGGGAAATAAAAAAACAAAGAAACACACTTTCACTATTAACTAGTTAATAAGTGAATTTCTAGTAATATACGATTAAAATCTAATTCATCTTTGTTCTGGTTCACTAGTGTTACTATGAATCAAAGAAAATTGTGTACCATGGGAGAACTTATAGCCTAGTGGACTTTTAGAGGTGGTTACCAAAAAATTTATCTTTGTAGGCCATCCTAGATTTTGGGCTCAACTCGCTAGATTTTTTTTTTTTGATAAATAAAGAGTAAAAAGTTTTATTACAGAAAGCATCAAGATGATGCTAACAAATACAGCCAGCACCACAACTATACCTAAACATATAAAGAATCAATCAAATCCACAAAGAAAACAAATCCAGATCCACTATCTCCAAAACCCAACTAGACAAAACTACCAAAAACTTATTCTTCAAACAAGGCACCAAAATCGTTAACCCTTAGAAAGTCCGCTGATAACACTCCAACCAAACCATCCACATTAAGCACAAAGGCACCAAGAGCCAAGCCTTCCGACGCATCTTCACCACCCGACCCCCCCTCCAACTACACAACACCACCTTCGCAGTCCTTTGCCGCACCCAATTCAGACCAAGCATCGCAAAAATCAAACCCCAAATCTGAAATGTAACACAACGATGAAGACGAAGATCGCATCCTGACAACTCAAACAACATCAATTGACCAGCATCTGACCACGATGAATCAGATTATCCAAAGTCCATAATCCGATCATGCACAGCCGTCCACACAAAAATGCCACATTGGATAGCACAGTAGCAACCCACACACCATACTAAGGAAAAGAAACATCCCAGAGTCCCACCTGGGCCCGATAAAAAGATGGCACTGAGAAAATCCCTTTAGCCCCCTTACAACACCACACCAACCCACCCTCCCCCAACCCAAGCCCCTGAAGACCATACAACAAAGCCATAAGATCTACCAACTGGCCAACCTCCCAATCAAACACCACCCTACAAAACCTAACATCCCACACCACCCTTCCATCTATCAAAGTCAAGTAAGAAGCCACCTCCGCATCCTTTTGAGTGGCAAGCGGAAACATCAACGAAAAACATGGGTTTTATTATTATTATTATTAATTAACTCTTTGAGGGCCATAGTGCAATTACAATTATTTAGTGATTCAATTGTAATTAACTGGAAGTCTCAATCCTTGCAAGATAAGGAATAAGGAAGCAATTGAATACACCTTATAGAGGCCCAACAAGCCTACATGGGAAAAGGTCAAGTGCTTATAGAAGTGCTAGGCCAGCTAGCCAAGGTGGGGATGACATACTCCTACTGATTCTTCAACCATTTTGAGAGTAGGAAAAGATAATAGGATCCCACTATCCTTCTTTGGCTCAAAATCCCAAAGGATAGTGGATTGAAGTGTCCTACACAAAATACAAGAAAATTCAAAGCTTCTTCTAGTTTATCATATTCAAGTGTTTTAGAATATCAAATCCTTAAATTTTGAAGTAAATATGTGCAAGCCTTCATCGTTCAATTGCAAGTTTGAAACTATATTGCAATTTGGTATGCAACCGAAGCCACACAAGTATAATTCACTTTATACTTCAACTAGAATTATGAATACATGAGTTAAGATATGAATATATAAATTTTATATGCTTCAACACGATTTTCAAAGCCAAAAACAAAAGTCTCATGAAATGAAGTGGGCAAAATAGAATAGTTGTGGTCACCTACCACAGGTGTTTGACAAGCATCTCCCACTCACACATGTTAGGTAGGGCCACAAACTAGTCCCCTCTCAATCTTGCATTCTCATCATACAGAAAATAGAGCGTGTACCTACCTAGAAATCTTAAGATAATAGTTCTATATGTTTGACAATACCAGATCACTCATCTCTTGCAAGTGGGAGATGTTAGTTAGACACCCATATGGCAGAAAACTATCCTCCTTTACCTACACTCCATTTCAAGAGCCTTTAGTCCCATCACAACTATTTGCATGTCTCTTCTCTTTTTGGGTCAAATGCCATCATCCTTGCATGATGTTTTTGTCTTATTATATTAGCCTTTTAGAGACAATGAGGTCTTTTACCTGTACACCAAGAAAGGTGAATGGAAAGTGTGCAAGAGAGATGTATGTAGGAAGAAGAGAGTTTAGCTAGGAAAAGTAAGAGCCTTACCCTAGTGTACTTCTCCCTCTTGGTCTCTTTCTAAGGCCACCATTTAGGTGCAAAGTGAGGTTTTAGTAGTTTCACCATTGAAGAGTTGGTGTTGGGTTGTATGCGTGAAGGCTCATAATCAAGCAAAACAATTTTTGTAAGTATTCATCCCTTATTTCATAGGTTAATTAGCATAGGGATGAATACCATGACATTCATGTAAATGTAATATGAAATATGTTTGTGTTATAGAACCCATACGGACCCAGGACCACAAATTACATTATTAAATATTGTAAACTGTAATTAGATGTTTGTCAATGTTGTTTACTCAGATATTTCCATGGATTTAGTGGCTTTTTTTCTTTTTTTTTTTTTTTTCTGCAGAAGCTCAATGTTACAAAGAGTTATTAGAGCAAACAAGACATGGTTCCATCAACGCTGTTACTGACCAAAATAATGACAATGAAAAGATGATGATATCAGCAAAAACTGTAAAGTACTACCTACCTCTTGTGCTTGCTGTTTGGCCCGTTCTTCAAGTATTTTCTCTAAGCTCTGTTTCTCCCCCTCCAATCTAGCAACCACATTTTCTCGCTCTTTGATAGCCTCTATGGCCCTTGCTGCTGCTTTCTCAACTAGGATCTGCGCCGCCCTCCTTTTCCTTTCTTCCCTTTCGCGTTCACTTTCTGAATCAGACGTGGATGTTGACTCTGTCTCTGAATCAGACCCTCTATTGCTTATTGAAGGAGAATCCCTCTTCAGAGTAGGCGACCTCCTTGGCCCTGCACTGCGTTCATTAATTCCCCCAATAGAACTCCTGAATCTGTTGTGATCATCATTGCCATTTCCCATCTTCAAATCAGAAACCCCATCAGCAGTCTCTGATGCCATTTCCACCAGAGAGTCCCTATCCGTAGACTGTGGAACTGTGTCCACAGAAGTAACCTCCTTTGAGTGCAAATGACCCATATCCCCATGTGTTTCTTCTGACACACCATTTCTTTCTTCATTTGCCTTGTACTTATTCTCCACAACAAGGCTCGGACTTGCATCCTTCCGATCCAATTCTCTTACTTCCGATTCATTACCACCACTTCCCAATTCAGCTCTAGAAATTCCCTGAAAAATCCTAGAATCTTCTCCATCTCTCCGCCTCCCACCATTTACTTTATTTTCAGACAAAACACCTGGTTTTTTCAACGTCCTCAAACCACTATTCTTGCCCTTCTGGTTCCTCTTCCCCTCCAATGCTGACAAATTCGAACCCGACCTGCCCTGCGTCTGACCATCTTTCCGCAACCCGTGAATCCCAGTCACTCCATTACCGCGAGTCACAACCGGAGATGTTGGCTGGCTCGGTGCACTAAGTAGTTGGGTCCAATCACTGTCGGTAAGCCCAGACTTAGGAGGAGGGTTTACAGCCAATGCCCCAACTTCCTCAACCCTATCTCGATTAACACTAATTTTATTACTACTAATTTCAATTGAATTACGATCATTACGAGATTTGCCAATTAAATCATTCGTTTCTGTAGTTTTATCCTTATTCTTCTTCTTCTTCAGCTGATCCTTCAATGGCACTACTTCAGTGCTTTTCCTTGAGGTCTCAATACTCAAATCATCAGATCGCGGCTTGTCGTTTTTCCCTAATGACTCCGCCGCTTGATGATCGATCTAAATAATATAATAATCGAAAAAACTTGTTTCAAGATCTTAAAAAAATAAAAATAAAATAAGAATCTATTCTAAATCATAATAACAAGCAACGTTAAATTGAACGACCAGAGAGAAGAGATGCGCTCTGATTGGTTGCCAAGGAAAACAAAAACATTAAAGTTTTCTGGGCAACCAAACGGAGCATGACTTGCCTGTTGGAGGAGGGTTTCAGCGACTTTGAGTTTGGAGGAGATCCAACCGGCCATGGCTGTACGATTGAGGTTCGTTTTGATCGGGATCAGTGGCGCATTCTAGCGGAATGCTCGTTGTTGGTTTCGAATGAATTCTTCAGTTTTGCAGGTGAGCGAGAGAGAGAGAGAGAAAAGGAAGGGGGGGGAGAACAGAAATGTAGATGGAGAGGAGAAGAGAAATTGAGAACTGAATAAATGCTGAATTAACAGGGAGAGGAGTGGAGATTGGTTATTACAGACGGTTTAAAGACCGTGTTTGTTTGTTGGGTAAACACTAGGGTACAATGCTCAACCTGAGTAATCCGAGTTCAGGTCGAATTTTTTAAGATTTGGATAAAATATTTTTAAATTTAGTATAGATTTGGATAAAAATTTAGAAATCTGAATTAAATTTGGATGAATTTGGACAAAGACATCAAACGAGCAATCCGAAACTCGAATTATACATATATAGATATATAAAAATATTAAATATATATATAAATTATTAGCCATTACATGATATTAAAGTAATTTATATTATTAAATCATTTTAAATATATATTATATATACAAATAACATAAAATCTTACTATTTTTTCTTTTTATTTTTACTTATAAATTGTAAAGACTACTATAGTGGTATCTCTCTTACATTATATAAATTATTTGTTTTGATGGTATTAATAATTTTCTATAAAATAAAAAAAAATTGTAAATAGAGTCAAATTTTAATAATTTAATAATGTAACTGCAAAAAAAAAAAAAAATTTGAAATTCATTTACAATTTGGGCAATTCGGGTTTAACTCGGGTCGGACTTGAACAGACAACCTCGGGTTACAGTTCGGACTTAGGCAGGTTTGGGCAAGTCTCAGCATAACTTGGGTTAGGCTTGGACAACCTCCTAACCGAACCAAACCCGCTCGAGTTGCACTCCTAGTACACACTCTCGTAGGGGAAATTATTTAATAATTCTGGAATACTACGTCGTCATACTTTAAGTTGATTATCAAATCTTTATGTTGTTCTCTACTTTCAATATAAATCGTGAACCCCTACCTTTTTCTACCAATCAAAATCTTATAAAATACTATGTGTCCATACTCTGGAAATAGTGAATGATCACCCCTCTCGAAGTATGTAATATATACATCTTATAACTAATATATATATATATATAATATAATTTTATATTTTTTGAATCATAATTAAAAAAAATTATAGTCAAACATAAAAAAAGTATAACTAAATATCTTAAAATAATATATGCTGAATTTTTTGACTTTCGAAGGTTAAAAATGTAATTAGAGCGTGCCAGTAAGGATCAACAAGTCCTTACAGAAATAGTAAATGCCAACCAATTAATCAAACAATTGTTTCGAAGTTCTTTTAGCCTCAATGAAAAGGATTTTTACTAGTAACTTATTTTAGGAGAAAATTCAAAAGCATTAATCAAAAAGTAAAAGATGGAGGGAGAGAACAGTATCAGAATTCAAATTTCATTAAATAAACAAATGTTTATAATAGTATCTTCACACTTCCACAGTTTCAAAAGGGATTACAACAATGACCAGACTAACTTAGAGCTACTTCTAAGAACCTAAAATGTAGTACTGGAAAGTAAATAACTGGGAAAATAAAGAATTGGAAGAGTAAAGTAAAATAAATTGGTTTCTAGATGTGGTTCTGGTCCTATGAATGTAGCCATCAATGGTTATTTATAAGGAAAAAAAACTTTCAGCAATAACTACCCAATAACCACCTAAAACTACCCACTCTTCCACCTTCATTCTTACAATGCCACATATCCTTCTGTCTTCCACTAAGTCACTTTGTCCATCATATTCTTCACATGTGCTTTAACTTTTTCCACCTTGTCTTCCATGTTTCACCATGCAAGACCATTAACTTTGTAACTTCTCTTAACTCCTGATGAATCAAGAAAATGCCACGTGTCTTACAATAATAATAATAGTAATAATAATATTATTATTATTTATGGTGTCAACATTACCTCCCACGACTTTTTAAAAATGATGTTTATTTGAATTTTTGAAAAGCCGAACCAAGCACAGAACTGATATGAGTAATAAAGTGCTTTGAATATCACAATAGCACCAAAGAAATGCTTTGAAGGGACATTACACTAAAGGCATATGCTTCGAAGTCAATATGAGTGCTTTCAAGTGATTAATTCAAATCAAGAAGTACCAAGTTGATTTGGACACAATACATGCTAATCATGTTTGGTATGAGTCATAAGTAGAAGTTTTGAACTTTCTTAGGTGGCAAGTTCAAAATTTCAACACACTAATTTGTAATCAATGAATGTATGCACTCACTGTATATGGTGTCCAAAAATCATGACTAATGTTTCAATGACATGGTAACACTACTATGTTCATTATAAAAAAACCTATTCGAAACTCTTTCGGAATCCTTCAAAGCTTTTCTGGCACCCTTCGAAGCTTACTAGAAGGTTCATTATAAAGAATGACATATTAAAGTCTCATTAGAGCTACTTCGAAGCTAATTCAAAATGCTTCGAAGCCACTTCGAAATGATTCAAAGTTTACCGCCATGTAAAAGTAGCAAATGTCTCACTTGACAGTAGCCAATATCATGGTAAAAAATTATAAGACATGTCGAATTCTTGAAGAGTTGTAATTCAAATGATGAAAGCCATCGTCTAAAGGTATTACTAGAGGGCCAAAATCATTCTTCGAAGGTTGAAGGTATCGACAAATGACTAATTACATCCTTAGAAATACTCGGCAAAACTTCGAAGGTTCATAACCACCATTATTTTTTTCTTTGAAATTGTTAATGCAAGATGGAGTGTTTTGAAACTAAAAAATTATGGCAAAAAGGGCTTTCGAAGCACACACGTTGACCAACAACAAAGCCAAAATGATAGTTGTTTACATATCCACTTCGAAGACAATCTGGAGTATAAAAATGTCATGTCTAATACATAGCAAAAACCAGCTTTTTGTCAAGAATGATGGTTTTCACATTGCATGGTAGAAAACAACAAACATGTGAACTTATTGTATTTTCTACATAGCTTCTTCTTCCTTAGCCAACTGTAAATTTGTATTAGCCACTATTTCATATATAATCATGAAAATAGCCAAGACCATTATTATTGGTCATTTCCATGCTTCCCATTGTGAAAATATAAGAAAAAATTCAACAAATATATTTTCTAGATTTTGATATTTTGTTAACCATTTCATCAAAATTAAATTTTGATGTGAACCACAAATCCAAAATGGATTTTGAACAATGAAGATAGTGGTATACGGTGGGTTTGGAAATTCAAATATTTTGAGATTTTTCACATCATTAAAAATTTTAAATCCATTAACTGTGGGTTGCTCATCATTTTTAACCAAACTTGGTTTAAAAACATGCCTCATAGTAAGCTTTTCATGACCTGGCTCTCTACAAATGGATGTATGAACCCCCCAAACCATATATGGAACATCATTCTTAGCCATGTTTGACTCAAGAACATGCTCTTTCATTATTTTAATTTCATAAGTTGGCTCTTCAAAAATGGGTTTTTTAACTCCTGAGCCATTGATGAAATCAACTCTTTCCTTTTCCCATTTTCAACAATGAAACTTCTGAAAAAATTCACCAATTCTAGCAATTAAAACCTTGGTTAAAGACTTGGTAGTGAGAGTTGACAACTTATTATTCCATTGGTGAATTTTCTTATCAAGTTCATGAATTTATCCAATTAAATCGCGTCTTTTTTCTTAATAGATTGAAGTTTGTTTCATAAAAAAAATGGATCTCTTCTTGAAGATCCAAAATTTTTTGTTTATGCCAAAAGATTTCATCTAAGCTATTTGGAATGGACGAATCCAATTTATTTTTCGTTTCTTACACTTGACGTCCCACTGGGCGTGCCAAAAATATGTGTTGACTTTTTTGGCTTTCGAAGGTTAAAAATGTAATTAGAGTGTGCTAGCAAGGATCAATAAGTCCTTACAGAAATAGTAGATTCCAACCAATTAATCAGACAATTGCTTCGAAATTCTTTTAGGCTCAATGAATAGGACTTTTACAGGTGACTTGTTTTAGGAGAAAATTTAGAAGCATTAATAAAAAAGTAAAAAAATGAGGGAGAGAACAATGCCATAATTTATATTTCATTAAGTAAACAAATGTTTACAATAGTACCTTCACAATTCCACAACTTCGAAGGGGATTACAGCAACGAACAGACTAACCTAGAATTACTCCTAAGAAACTGAACTGCAGTGCGGGAAAGTAAAGAACTGAAACGTAAATGACTAGTAAATGACTAGGAAAGTAAAGAACTGGAAAAGTAAAGTAAAATAAACTGGTTTCTGGATCTGGTTTTGGTCTTGTAAATGTAGCCATCAATAGCTATTTATAAGGAAAAACTTCCAGCAATAACTATCCAATAACCACCTAAAACTACCCCCTTTCCACCTTTATCCCCACAATGCCACATATCCCTCCATGTCTTCCACTAAGTCACTTTGTCCATCATATTCTTCACATGTGTTTTAACTTCTTCCACTTTGTCTTCCATGTTCCACCATGCGAGACCACTAACTTTGTAACTTCTCTTAACTTATGATTAATGAAGAAAGTGCCACGTGTCCTGCAATAATAATAATAGTAGTAATAATAATAATATTACTATTTACGGTGTCAACAATATCATAATTAAAAAAATATATTAATATAATTAAAGATGCATGTAATATGTGGGGGTGTTTAATAAAATTTTCTTGGTTTGACATAGAAACATAGATTACGATTACGGGTTAGTTGGCGGTGGGTGTGAAATCTAGACTACGACCGATCGACAAACGGTATTCCCAATCCAAGGCCTACAATCCAGCCAGCCCAAGCTCTTACCAGCTTGGGCCATTATATTATTTGAATCCAAAAATTATCTTAGTATGCCAATTTAAAATTTTAATTTTTAATTTTTAATTCCTATTATACTTAATATGAATTTACTAATAAAAATATTGCATATTAAATATTAAAATAAAATATATATTTTTCTCATGGTACACCCTAGTCAATTATATGTCTTCTTATTCAAATCTCTTAATCTTCTTCTCCAAGTTTTAATTATTTTATTTTTTTCTCTTCTTCTTTTTCACTCCAAAATTTCAATCCACTCCACCAAAACATACCATTATTATTAAGATCATTATTTTTTATTATATTATTAGTTGCACTTAAAAAACCTGTAAGGGAAAGTCTATAGTACATTTTGTTCAAAAAGTGTACGGTACATAGAAAATCAATGGCTAAGATTGAGCCACGTCATTAAAAGTGACCTGTTAAACAGGTCCCTTTTTATAGTTATGAGCCAAAATCATATATCTCCATAACTATAATCAAATTGATCATAACTTAGTCATAACCACATCTCATAACCAACACTATTTTGTTCATAATTAATATCACATATTTCATAACCAACACCACTTTGATCATAACAAATATCACATATCTCATAACCATTGATCACATATCTCATAACTACTACCCACATGAATCATAACCACATCGCATAACAAACTCCTTTGAGTCATAACCAACATCAGATATCTCATAACCACGAGTCACATATTTTATAACCAACACCTTTTTGTCATAACCAACATCACATATCTCATAACCACTAGTCACATATCTCATAACTAACACCTTTGTACTCATAACTACACCACTTTGATCATAACCAATATCACATATCTCATAACTAGTGATCACATATTTCATAACTACTACCCACATGAATCATAACCACATCTCATAACCAACTCCTTTGAGTCATAACCAACATCACATATCTCATAATCACTAGTCATATAACTAATATCTCATATCTCATAACCATTAGCCACATATCTAATAGCCACTAACACATATAGCATAACCAAACACCCTTTGACACCACTTTGCTCATAACTATTACCCACATATCTCATAACCAACATCACATAGATCATAACCACTAATCACATATCGCATAACCACACCACTTTGATCATAACCAATATTACATATCTTCTAACTACTAATCATATATCTCATAACCAAACACCCTTTGACTTATAACTACACTACTCTGCTCATAACCAAAATCACATATTTCATAATCCCTAATCATATATCTCATTACCTTTACCCACATATGTCATAACCACATCTCATAACCAATACCCTTTGTTTCATAACCAACATCACATATATCATAACCACTAATCACATATCTCATAACCACTACCCATATATAGGGGTGCAAATTTGGCCCACAAGCTCACGACACACCCCAAGTCTACTCACGCCCTGCGTAGGCCTAACCAGGCCCGAGCCTAAGCCCAACCTAAGACCCTGGGCCATGTGTTCTAGAGCCCAGCCCGGTTTTGGTGTGTTATGAAGTGTGACCCATCTCATGAGCTCAGCACAAAATTTTCTTCCCCATTTGGCTCAACCTGACCCCAACGGCTCCCTGTTCTCCCTGTCAGTGCAATGGTCAAAATTTTAAAATAAAAAAAATTTAAAACAGTCATATAACCATTAATTTCACCAATAGCCAATTTTATTTTATTTATTTATATATATATAAATTAACCTCTCCCTCCTAAGTCCTATAAATACCACCCCTTTCACATTTTATTTCTCACAAACAAATCTGTTTCTCAAACTCTCATTCACTCTGAACTCTTAACTCTCTTAATTAATTTTGAAGTGTCATCCCTAAGTGACAATTACAATTGATCACCTATCTCTATTTTAAATTTATTTTTAGTCATAGTATCTTCATTAAATATAATAGAAATAATATACAAACGATACACTTTTTAAAATATCTATATACACTTATAGACACACACACACGCACACACACACACACACACACACACACACACACACATATATATATAATTTAACTAAATTTTAATAAAAAATATGTTGAAAAAAATTATCTATGATGTGATTTATTTTATTCTACTAAATAATTTTTCTCCTAAATTCTTTTCCTAACTTTTCTTCGTTTTTTTCTCCACTCAATTTTCTTTCCCTTGATTTGTCCTTGTTGTGCTTGAGCACTCTTTATTTCTTAATTAGACTTCTCTATTTCGCTCAAATCATCGAACGACCATTGTTGATAGTTCTCCCTCACTAGATTCTTCTTATCTCTACTCATGTGTCTTTGCAATAGATCCTTGAACTCGTCACTACTCTTTCTGTATATTTCAACACTATTCATTCTGGTGATATTTCTCTATCTAGTAAATGCATTTATCTCGAAACTCTAGCTCTTTCACATTAATATGTCATACATATACAAACCTTTGGCCGTAGTTATGATTTGAAAGGTTATGTTATTATCAATTTTTACATGTGTTATAGAACTGTTGAAAAATGAATATTACACATTTTGTTGTACTGTTTTGCCATCTCAGTCCTCTTCCTCTGTCAAGTATCTCTCTCATTCCTTACTGTCACTGTAGATATCTGTAGACACCCTATTTTTGGCCGTTCTCAAGACTTGGACGTCATCATTTGAACACTCGATGGTTTTGTATGCTCGTGTTCGTTTTGGGTGCCTGAAGTTCTCGACCAAGTGCCTTGCCTTTGAACCTCTAAACTTGTCTGTTTTGTGCTTGGTTGTGGACCAAGAGCTTGTTGTCTCAAGTCTGAAGGAAAGGGTGGCCTGTCGGCCATCCCCACAGTCCATCAGCCATGGCTTGTGCCTGTCGGCCATCAGTGGTGGTTGGTCGGCCACATTGATGGCCGGTCGGCCACTAGTGGTGGCCGACGGCCATTTTTTTCCTTTTTTAGATATTTGTTTGCCAGCTGCGCCAGCTGTTGTTCACTGAAGTGCATCTCCATACACGCGTATGGAGGGATGAATTCAAACTTTAATCTTGATTTTCTATATATAGGGGGTGTCCTCCCCCATTTTGGAGGGTTAGAAAATTTGGATCAAATTTCTTTCTCTCTCTCTCTAGAATTCTCTCTCTCTCTCTCTCTCTCTCTCTCTCTCTTCTTGTTTTGTGCCTTAAAGCCTTGTTTCTCTACACCTTTGTACATCAAGCCTTAACCAAACACTCTCACCTTTGAGCTGAGGTTCTTTGGGGTCTAATTTGACCTTTGGAAGGAGGTTTGAGCCTGAAATTGTGGCTGTTTAGTACTGTGCTTCAAAAGGTATAAGACTCACCTTGTAAGCTTTGTTTTGATTACTTGTTTTGCCATCTTTTTACACTATTTTTGAGTTGATTTTCAACTACAAAAAACTCTATTTTAATGGTTTAAAAATGGTGGTTTAAGGCTATTTTGTGTTAAGGGATAGTCCACCATTCTTGTTGCTTAATTATGTAAGCTTTTGTGCCATCTTTTAGCATACTCAAATCAAACTTTTGGGCCTTTAAACCACCGAAATTCAGAGTTACTTCAGTGGTGGAAAACATGTTTTGAAGTTTAAAATTGGAGGGGTTAGACTCCCCTCCTTGTGTCTTACTTCCATGCCTAGTTAGCTTCACATGGTAGCATGTTTTTGTAGCTTAACTTAGCTTATTTTCAGCATATTTTTGCCTCTAATTTGGACTATTTTAGCTCTTTTTTGGATTGCTTTGGTTATATGTGTCACGACCCCATTCCGCCCCTAGTAGAATGGTGCCATGATGGCCAGTAATTTGGGATTACCAAAGGCCACTTACAAGAATCCACACACAAATCAGAGTATACATACGGGGCTTACAAATGCGGAAGCAATAAATCAAGGCTAAGTAATCCATAAGAGCAGTGCATAGATTGAATGAAGTGTCATACATCATTACATAGCTTTTAATACCACAAATGAAGTATAAAAATACATCTTGACCAAAAGGCTTCTCAGCCATCAAATACAAAATACAAAGGAAATAACCGAGAAGCATGATCTTCAAGATGTTGCAAAAATACAATCCAAAACACGTCGGCAAACACATCGGCAAAACACATCGGCAAAAGAATACATCGGCTAATACATCTAGGCGCCGTCGCCGCCCTGCTCATCACCTACATATATATATAGAGAGGGTGAGCTTGGATACTCAGTGAATGGCATAAATAATAAAGGGGTTTACATGAATGACATCCGAGGTTTTTAACAAAACAGTACAAATCTTTCAAGCTTCAAGGGATGTTTACTAACATCAATATAATACAAGAGGTGACATTCCGGACAAACAAACCCACGCGGTAAAACCGTCAGTGGCAAGGCAAGACAAGACAAGAGAGATCTCTAACAAGGGTGTCGTTGCATTATAGTCCCCGAACACTAAGGACTTGTGCTACAAATGCTTATAGTCCCCTAGCACGTACGGACTTCCAAACTTTGTGCTACAAATGCTTATAGTCCCCTAGCACGTACGGACTTCCAAACTTTGTGCTACAAATGCTTATAGTCCCCTAGCACGTACGGACTTCCAAGAATGTCATCAAGGCAAGGTACAATGTTTGATACACAAAATAGGAATAATCATTCATGCTTGTAAGCAATATTCAAATCAAAGCAAAACAAGGTTTTATCAAGGCTTTACAACATATCTTTATTAAAATACCACTCACATGGCTCTTCAAACGTCGGGGTCAAGGCAAGTCCAAGTCCTACAAACACATGGCAAAAGTCTGTTGAATGCACTTTTCAAACAAGCTTCACATGCATACAAAATGACCTCGGCGTTCTACAAAACTAAGTCAAACCAAAACAAACACTGTTCCTCATCTCGGGGAAACACGTTGGGCACCAACCAGGTCTTGGCCGAGGTCCCACACCTCCTCGCCGAGGTGTGGTCCCGAGGCCCACATTCGAGGACAAATGAGGTCGGGAAAAATCTGGGTTTCCCTCAGCTCAAGAACATCAAGAACATGAGCATGAAGATCATGAAGAAGATGAATGCAAGAATCACAACTTATGATTATAAAACCTGAGATTTCATGCTATGAGTTTAAAAACATGGACCTGGGTACCCGTGATAGAAGATCTTACGAAAACAAACACAAAAACATGAGACTTGTTACAAACTTTCGGATCAAACGGGGCGTTTCTTCAAGAACACATGAACATTAACTTTCTCTTTCTAAAACCAACTTTAAATCAATGCATGGCATGTAGAACAGATCCAATCAAGCAATGCAACTAAATGATCAATGAAAACAACAAGAGTAGGTCAAGATTCTAACCTCAAATCAAGGATCTAACGGTTAAACTCTAAGGATCAAGCTTGCAAATCTACTTTCTCACTCTAAACTCCTCCTAGAGCTCCTCTCTCCTCAAGAACAAAGATTTGAGACAAAAATGATACATCTCTCTCTCTGCCGGCTGATATAGCACTCAGCTTGGACACGTGGCAATGGTTGGTTGGTTCAGCTCAAAAAGGTGACTGATTGAAAAGACAACACTCTGACAAGGTGTGTTCAACAAGCTACTCAGCAAGACACTCCGGCAAGAATGACATCGGCAAAGGACAATGACTTCGGCTAAGGGTAAAACTTCGGCAAGTCAAGGAATAATGATCTCGGCTAGGAAGAACAACACTTGGCCTAGCTGTGCCACACCTTGGCCTAGATGTGCCACACCTCGGCCTAGGTCATACCATTCCAGGACAAGATCACTTGGGTTCAAGATAACATCTCGGCCTAGATAACACACACCTCAGCCTCGGCGATACACACCTCGGCCCAGATGATAATCATCTCGGCCAACATGTCAGGGCAAGGGTGGAGGTCAATCAAAGGGGTTCTAAGACAGTTCTAAGCTTAAGGTGACCTCGGCTTGACTGGCCTAGGCTGACCACTCACACCGAACAAGAATTAAAACATGCAAACAACACTTAAGCAAAACAAGGACAAGGCCTGAAATGCAAACATAACAAGACAAAACATGTAAATGCATATGAGTATGGTTAGGACAATGTGAGGGTTATTACATCCTTCCCCCCTTAAAGAAGTTTGGTCCCCAAACTTGAGTTACCTTGATTCGGGAACAACTCCGGATATCGAACTTTCATTTCTTCTTCCATTTCCCAAGTAGCATCCTTGCCGTAATGCTCCTTCCATTCAATTTTCACCATTGGTATTGCCTTATTTCTCAACTGTCTCACTTGCCTATCAATAACACGTACTGGCCTCTCTTCATAGCTCAATTCTTCATCAACCACAATCCCAAAATGATCAATCACGTGCAAGGGATCCCGAATATACTTCCTCAACATCGAAATATGGAACACATTGTGAAATTGACTCAGTTCAGGTGGTAAAGCAAGTCTGTAGGCAGTCGTATTAATCTTCTCAAGAATTTCAAACGGCCCGATGTAACGAGGTGCTAACTTACCTTTCTTCCCAAATCTGGAGACTCCTTTCGTCGGCGAAATCTTCAGGAATACATGGTCCCCAACTTCAAACTCCAATTCTCTTCTTCTTTTGTCGGCATAGCTCTTCTGTCGACTCTGGGCAGTTCTGATTCTCTGTCGAATAAGTTTAATCTTCTCGGTTGTCGCTTGAATCAGCTCGGGGCCGATCAAAACTTTATCTCCTACGTCAGTCCAACATATCGGCGATCTGCACTTCCTCCCATACAAAGCTTCGTACGGTGCCATGCCAATGCTAGCTTGATAACTGTTGTTGTAAGCGAATTCCACCAATGGTAAATGTACTCCCCAACTTCCCTTGAAATCTAACATACATAGTCGGAGCATATCTTCAAGTGTCTGAATCGTTCTTTCTGTTTGCCCATCAGTTTGGGGGTGAAAAGCTGTGCTAAACTTCAACTCAGTTCCCAAGGCTCTTTGCAAACTTTGCCAAAATCTACAAACAAACTTCGGATCTCGGTCTGAAACAATAGACATCGGCACTCCATGAAGTCTCACAATCTCATTCATATACAGTACAGCTAGTCGGTCAGCATTAAATGTAGTCTGAACAGGCAAGAAGTGTGCTGACTTAGTTAATCTGTCAATTATGACCCAAATTGAATCCATTCCCTTCTGCGTCTTCGGCAAACCAATCACAAAGTCCATAGAGATGTGTTCCCATTTCCATTCAGGAATCGGCAAGGGTTGAAGAAGTCCGGCTGGTCTTTGATGTTCTGCTTTCACTTGCTGGCATTGCAGGCATTGGGATACGAACTCGGCTATTTCTCTCTTCATGTTCGGCCACCAAAAGGTCTGCTTAACATCGTGATACATCTTAGTGTTCCCTGGATGAACAGCAATTCTGGAACCATGAGAGTCTTGCAAAATTTTCCTTTTTAACTCTGGGACGTCGGCTACGCACAATCTTCCTTCAAACTTAAGCACTCTATTCTCAAAGGTGTAACCTGACCTCGGCTTGGCGATGATCTCGTCGGCTACCTTCTTCAGGAATTCATCCTCCATTTGCCTTGCTTTTACTTCCTCAATGATAGTCGGTTCTACTGAAATCATGGTCAAGCATGCCAAACTCCCCACTGACTTCCTACTCAATGCGTCGGCTACTGAGTTTGCTTTACCTGGGTGATACTGGATCTGCATGTCGTAGTCCTTCAATAGTTCCAGCCATCTTCTCTGCCTCAAATTAAGTTCCTTCTGAGTAAATAAGTACTTCAAACTCTTGTGATCCGTGAAAACTTGGCAAGAAGCTCCATACAAGTAATGACGCCAAATCTTCAAAGCAAATACCACGGCTGCTAGCTCCAAGTCATGGGTAGGATAATTCTTTTCATGAGGTTTCTACTGACGAGATGCATATGCTATGACCTTGCCCCCTTGCATTAATACGCAACCCAAACCTTTATGTGAAGCATCACTGAAAATCTGAAATTCCTCGCTGCCTGATGGAAGCACAAGAACTGGTGCTGTAACTAACCTCGTCTTCAACTCTTGAAAGGCTGATTCTCTAACCTTGGTCCATTCGTATGTCACTCCCTTCTGAGTCAACTGTGTCAATGGTACTGCAATCCTTGAGAAGTCCTTTACAAACTTTCGGTAGTAACCTGCCAAACCCAGAAAACTACGAACCTCGGACACGTTGGTCGGCGTCGGCCAATTTACCACGGCTTCAATCTTGCTGGGATCAACAGAGATACCCTCTTCATTAATCACATGCCCCAAAAATGAAATGCTGGAAAGCCAAAACTCACACTTACTCAACTTAGCATACAATTTCTTGTCCCTCAAGGTCTGTAAGGCAAGTCTCAGATGATTCTCATGCTCAACTGTACTCTTTGAGTAGATCAATATGTCGTCAATAAAAACAACTACAAATTCGTCCAAGTACGGCTTGAAGACTCTGTTCATCAAGTCCATGAATGCTGCCGGTGCATTAGTCACTCCAAAAGGCATCACCAGAAATTCGTAGTGGCCATACCTCGTTCGAAAAGCAGTCTTCTCAACATCCTCGGCTTTAACCTTCAGCTGATGGTAGCCTGACCTAAGGTCAATCTTGGAAAAGACTCGTGCTCCTTGTAGTTGGTCTAACAAATCGTCAATCCTAGGCAACGGGTATTTATTCTTAATGGTTACCTTGTTGAGTTCTCTGTAATCAATGCAAAGACGAAGTGTGCCATCCTTTTTCTTAACAAACAGGACTGGTGCTCCCCACGGTGAAGTGCTCGGCCTAACAAAACCCTTGTTTAACAATTCCTGTAGCTGCACTTTTAATTCCTTAAGTTCGGCTGGGGCCATTCTATAGGGTGTTTTGGAGATCGGCTGTGTTCCTGACACAATGTCCACGGTAAACTCTATTTCTCTATCGATTAAGTGGCCAGGCAGTTCATTTGGAAAGACGTCGGGGAATTCATTAACAACTGGAACATCGGCTAAACTGACGTTTCCACTCTAATCACTCAGTATACTACACAAGTAGCCATGACAACCTTTCCGAATTAGCTTATAGGCTTTAATGGACGAAATCAAGTATGGTGGGGGTACTACTCCTTTACCTTGGAAAATAACCTCGGCTTGGTTTGGGGGTTTCAATGTGACATTCTTCGAAACACAATTTATAGATGCATGATTCATTGCTAACCAGTCCATTCCTAATATGACGTCAAAGTGAGTCATGTTCAACGGCATCAAATCAACTAACAGTTCTACACCCTCAATCACAACAACACACGCCTTATAAATAGATGCAACAATCATAGTTCTCCCAGATGGAGCAGACACATATAACACATAATCAAGGGGTTCTTGTTCTCTATTTAACTTCTCGGCAAACTTAGCAGATACAAATGAATGCGTAGAACCCGAATCAATCAATATGTATGCATCTTGAGAGCAGATTGGGAGTATACCTGACACTACTGTCTCAGCATTTTGGGTGTCTCCTGGTACTAGCGCGAAAACTCTGCCCTGCCTCGTCTGTGTCCTTCCGACGTTGTTTCCCTGTGCAGAGCCCGAGGTGCTCCCACTTTTCTTACCATCATCAATTCTTGACTTCGGGCAGTCCTTCACACGGTGACCTATTTCTCCACATTCAAAACAGGCGCCTGACGCCCAACGACAAACCCCGGAATGCGGCTTCCCACAACTTGTACACATCGGCCTAGTATTTCCTTCCTGGTTCGAGTTGCTGGAGCTGCCCACATTTGTTCTCTTCTTGGCGTTAAACGGAACTCGGCGATTATCATAGTTCTGTCGCTTCCTCTGATTCTCTCCTGTATTCTGATATCGGTTCAAGTTGGCCTCTGCAAGAATAGCCTTGTCCAAAACTCCAGCATAAGTCGGCATGTTGAGCATGTTGACTCTGTCCTGTATCGGTCCACGCAATCCGCTTTCAAATTTCCTAGCTTTCCTATATTCATCACTGATCATATGAGGCGCATACCTCGCTAATTCGGTGAAAGCACGGTCGTATTCTGCCACTGTCTTGTTTCCTTGTGTCAAGGTCTGGAACTCCGTGGTCTTGCGATCTCGAACACTAAGGGGAAAATGCTTGTTGTAAAACAATTCCAAAAATTTGGCCCAAGTTAAATCTGGATTTTCTTCTCGGGTCAACATCCACCATCTTCGGGCGTCGTCGTCCAACGTAAATGCGGCCAATGCCACTTTCTGTGCATCGGTGCTGGGAAAGATCTCAAACAGCTTCTCCATTCCCAAAACCCACGCTTCGGCTTTCATCGGCTCTATGCCCCCTTGGAATCTCGGCGGGTTCATCTTCTTAAACTCCTTAATCAAAGTCAAGGTTCCCTCCCCATACAAGGCTGGCTGTGGAGGCGCTTGAGGCACTGGAGGGGGGTGGAGGCGGAACTACATGTCGGCCATTAGTCTGTTCGGCCTGGGTAGTTGTAGCACTAGCATTTTGTTGTCTCACTTGTCTCAATTCCCGAGTTAACCCTTCCATTAGTCTTTCTAATCGGTCCAGTCTGTCTTCTGATTGATCTCGGCCAACTGGTGGTCTTCCTCTCCTCATAGTGCTATGAGTATGCAAAATGTGACTTTAAAACAAAATGCGCAACAAAGTATGTATGCAAGCAACAAGCAGTCATGCCGAGATGATGCACATATTGTCAAGTAGCAAGCAACATGGTGCAATCCTAACATCTTTCTAAGGGAAATCCTATGCTCTTTAGGACTCAAAGTGTGTGAATAACGTACTATGAGGAACTTGTGCTCTGATACCAATCTGTCACGACCCCATTCCGCCCCTAGTAGAATGGTGCCATGATGGCCAGTAATTTGGGATTACCAAAGGCCACTTACAAGAATCCACACACAAATCAGAGTATACATACGGGGCTTACAAATGCGGAAGCAATAAATCAAGGCTAAGTAATCCATAAGAGCAGTGCATAGATTGAATGAAATGTCATACATCATTACATAGCTTTTAATACCACAAATGAAGTATAAAAATACATCTTGACCAAAAGGCTTCTCAGCCATCAAATACAAAATACAAAGGAAATAACCGAGAAGCATGATCTTCAAGATGTTGCAAAAATACAATCCAAAACACGTCGGCAAACACATCGGCAAAACACATCGGCAAAAGAATACATCGGCTAATACATCTAGGCGCCGTCGCCGCCCTGCTCATCACCTACATATATATATAGAGAGGGTGAGCTTGGATACTCAGTGAATGACATAAATAATAAAGGGGTTTACATGAATGACATCCGAGGTTTTTAACAAAACAGTACAAATCTTTCAAGCTTCAAGGGATGTTTACTAACATCAATATAATACAAGAGGTGACATTCCGGACAAACAAACCCACGCGGTAAAACCGTCAGTGGCAAGGCAAGACAAGACAAGAGAGATCTCTAACAAGGGTGTCGTTGCATTATAGTCCCCGAACACTAAGGACTTGTGCTACAAATGCTTATAGTCCCCTAGCACGTACGGACTTCCAAACTTTGTGCTACAAATGCTTATAGTCCCCTAGCACGTTACGGACTTCCAAACTTTGTGCTACAAATGCTTATAGTCCCCTAGCACGTACGGACTTCCAAGAATGTCATCAAGGCAAGGTACAATGTTTGATACACAAAATAGGAATAATCATTCATGCTTGTAAGCAATATTCAAATCAAAGCAAAACAAGGTTTTATCAAGGCTTTACAACATATCTTTATTAAAATACCACTCACATGGCTCTTCAAACGTCGGGGTCAAGGCAAGTCCAAGTCCTACAAACACATGGCAAAAGTCTGTTGAATGCACTTTTCAAACAAGCTTCACATGCATACAAAATGACCTCGGCGTTCTACAAAACTAAGTCAAACCAAAACAAACACTGTTCCTCATCTCGGGGAAACACGTTGGGCACCAACCAGGTCTTGGCCGAGGTCCCACACCTCCTCGCCGAGGTGTGGTCCCGAGGCCCACATTCGAGGACAAATGAGGTCGGGAAAAATCTGGGTTTCCCTCAGCTCAAGAACATCAAGAACATGAGCATGAAGATCATGAAGAAGATGAATGCAAGAATCACAACTTATGATTATAAAACCTGAGATTTCATGCTATGAGTTTAAAAACATGGACCTGGGTACCCGTGATAGAAGATCTTACGAAAACAAACACAAAAACATGAGACTTGTTACAAACTTTCGGATCAAACGGGGCGTTTCTTCAAGAACACATGAACATTAACTTTCTCTTTCTAAAACCAACTTTAAATCAATGCATGGCATGTAGAACAGATCCAATCAAGCAATGCAACTAAATGATCAATGAAAACAACAAGAGTAGGTCAAGATTCTAACCTCAAATCAAGGATCTAACGGTTTAAACTCTAAGGATCAAGCTTGCAAATCTACTTTCTCACTCTAAACTCCTCCTAGAGCTCCTCTCTCCTCAAGAACAAAGATTTGAGACAAAAATGATACATCTCTCTCTCTGCCGGCTGATATAGCACTCAGCTTGGACACGTGGCAATGGTTGGTTGGTTCAGCTCAAAAAGGTGACTGATTGAAAAGACAACACTCTGACAAGGTGTGTTCAACAAGCTACTCAGCAAGACACTCCGGCAAGAATGACATCGGCAAAGGACAATGACTTCGGCTAAGGGTAAAACTTCGGCAAGTCAAGGAATAATGATCTCGGCTAGGAAGAACAACACTTGGCCTAGCTGTGCCACACCTTGGCCTAGATGTGCCACACCTCGGCCTAGGTCATACCAAATTCCAGGACAACTTGGGTTCAAGGATAACATCTCGGCCTAGATAACACACACCTCGGCCTCGGCGATACACACCTCGGCCCAGATGATAATCATCTCGGCCAACATGTCAGGGCAAGGGTGGAGGTCAATCAAAGGGGTTCTAAGACAGTTCTAAGCTTAAGGTGACCTCGGCTTGACTGGCCTAGGCTGACCACTCACACCGAACAAGAATCAAAACATGCAAACAACACTTAAGCAAAACAAGGACAAGGCCTGAAATGCAAACATAACAAGACAAAACATGTAAATGCATATGAGTATGGTTAGGACAATGTGAGGGTTATTACAATATGAGTCTTGTTTTGCATAGTTGTAGTGCAAATGGCTTCACTAGTTTGGTGTTTTAGGCCTTTAAACATGAATTGCATGAGTTGCTTGCATGTTTTAGTGTCATTTTGTACTCCATTTTAGCACTGAAATCTCTGCAATCTCCCTCTATTCTTCACTCTTTCATTTATTTTGAAAGGGGCTTTGAACCCCTTGTTGGCTTAAGTGTGAAATTGAGACACTTGTGCTTAATGGTTTTAATCCTCGTTTGAGGGTTTTTACTAACCAACGGCATGAGGTCTCTTTTATGCTCAAGACACTTGTGGTTTAAACCCTCTTTCCATTAGAGGACACTCACCTTTTGGACTAATCAATTAAAGAATGGATTGGTAATCTAAGATGAGTAAATAAAATATTACAAGTAAAAGAGGCAAGATAAACATCTTTCATGTTGCATTGCATGTGTTCGGATTGGACGTTAATTCGTACACGAGAAAAATGGGAAGTTTCATACTCAAAGTGATGAAACGTGCCACTTTTCTTAGTCACCATCACCCTTGATCATACATGATAGGGTTGTGATTTTGATTGAGTCTTGTTTTGCACTTATTAAGCTTGTACAAGTTTGGTTCTTTGGCCATCATGCATGAAAATGCTTGGTTAATGGCTTGAGAGCTAAGAGCCACACTCTTTTGAGCTTGTGTGATGATAAGGAGGGTAGCAGTACATGCTTTGCCTCTGTTTGCTCTCTGTTGCAGCAAAAAAAGGAAGTTCAGGGAAATGGTGGCTGACCGGCCACCAGTAGTGGCTGACCGGCCACTAGTAGCAGCTGACCGGCCACCAATGGTAGCCGACAACCACCATTGGTAGCCGACCGGCCAAAAATGAAATTTTGCACAAGTGTGTTCCTGAGTTGGAGTAGAGATGTTCTGGAAGTTGGCAGCATTGTTGGTGTTCAAACAAGTGCAAACAGAGGCTACAAAGGCAAGGCGGTGCATTTTCGGAAGGAAATCAACCAAGCATGCATGCGTCCCTCGCCCTCGAGGCCATTTAATTGCTTTAATTAGTTAGCGTAGCTAATTATTCAATTCAAGTGTTGTACTTAATTAGTTAGTGTAACTAGTTATTCAATTCTGATTTGTTGTAATTAATTAGCATAGAATAAGTTAGTTAATTAGTTTCAATTGTGTTATAATTGTTAGTTTAATTAGCATAGCTAGTTAGTTAGCTTTATTCATTCGGACCCTCCCTCGCGAGGGCATAATGTTGTAATAAGTGTGCGTGCGTGTGTGCATGTCTTCCAACCCCACGTCTTTCTCTCTTTTATTTATCCGCTTTTGATGGTTAGATAAGGATCATGTTTCGATTAGCATACCTTATGCTTGTATCCATTCATTTGTCTTACATGCACCGAGGCTTGGCGCATCATTCAAAACTGCATTGTTATTTCAAATACTTCTTTGAATACGTGTTTCAAAGCATGCTATCAAAGTGTTGCAAATGCCATATTAGTAGCCGAGCCTATTAATTTCATATTGCATGTGTTGCATTAGGCATCTTGTATAGTTAGGATCATGCATTTTTCTAACTAGCTTTTGTTTTGGCTTGGAGTACTTGGTGAGTTTTATGCTTTAGCATACTTGCATGAGTGCGATTGCCATATTATCATGTTTAGCATGCTTGCCATGAGGCTGTTTGCTTAAATGCTAAACTGCATGAATGCCTGTGGATAAAGGTTTGTTGCTCGAATTGGAACAATTCAACGAGTATGAGTTTTAAGCCCATTTTGCGAAGTGGCAAATCGTGTTTTAAACCCACTTGAGGTGGCAAATCCACATTTTTAAGCCCATTTGAGAGTGGCAAATTCAAACAATTTTTAAAACAGACATGACTTGAAATATTCCAATTCTTGCGATTTTAGTCTATACTTGCTTGTGTGCGCCACATAGTAAAGTTAGCTAATAACTAGAATAAGAACACATGAGGTTTATAAAACAACATATCATGATTAGTAGAGGCCGATCTTTGATCGGGCGAGCGGGGGTGCTCATTTCAGGACCTTCCCTTCTCGTACCCAAGTTTCCGAGCCGAGGCAACTTTGGTGATGACGGACACGTGGCCTTTGGCACGAGTCAGGGTTTCCTAAATTTTCCCAAAATAAAATATTTATGTGGCGACTCTGTAATCTGGCAAAGCAGTCCAGTTTTGGCATTATTTGATCTAAAATCAATTTTCCAAAATGATTTGCCAGATTGGACTCTTTAGTGTTTATCAGTTTCACATCACACTTGTGAGACTAGATTTAGAACCACAGGTAGAGTCCGAACTATGTGGCCTTCTTTTCAAACCCTTTTCCGAAAGGTAGGGGTGCGAAAAAAGGCGAGCCCACAATATCTCCGATGTTCCTTATTGAAAATGACACCACCCTTGACGTCATTTTCACAGGCGATAAGTCCGTTCAGTCTCTCTTTCTCATATTCCTTTTCCTCTTGCTCTACTGGTTAATCTTCACTAACTCTCATTTTCTGTTCCATGGCTTTAAGTCGTTGATTAAATTATTTAATGATTGTCATTACATTTTGTTTTCTCTGTATCATTAGAGATTCCGATAGGTGATTCTACGATTTTTAGTGATTTGTTACTCATTTTATGATAATTTTATGAAACTTTGTTGCTTGATTACGATATTTGTGGTTTATAAAAAATTTGGATATTTTTGCTACATCAATTAGTTGTGTTGTTACGCATTTTGTAATTGATGTTATGAAATTTTATTGGTTGGTTATGACATTTGTGATTTGTAAAAATTTTGATTATTTTTATTATGCCAATTAGTGGTGCAATTACGTATTTTGTAGTTGATGTTATTAAATTTTGTGAGTTTGTTATGACATTTGTGGTTTTTAAAAATTCTAGATTTTTTATTACACCAATTAGTGGATAGTTACATAATTTTTGGTTAATGTTACGAAATTTTGGGAATTAGTTACGACATTTGTGATTTTCTATAATTTTAAACAATTTTGTTACGCCAATTAGTGATGTAGTTATGTATTTTGTATTTTATATTATAAAACCTTGTGACTTAATTATGATATTTGTAGTTTCTAAAATTTTAAATATTTTTATTACGCCAATTAATGGTGTGATTATACATTTTGTAGTTGATGAGTAAAATACTCTTTTTTATTAATTTTACTTAATAAAAATAGATGAAGGATTTATATTAAAAAAAAAAATTGAGTATAAATCGACAAAATAATATATTAATAATTTATTTTATTATAAGACTCTAAATGTTTTAATTTTTTTTTATAATGATTATTACATAATTCCCCCTAAACAATTTTCTCCAAAAATTTGGAACAAACATCCAAATTTTGTCAAAATCAAAATTCCTTCCTTAATTGTTTTTGGCAAATCCCTAGACCCTTTCTTCATCCCAAACGTTACTCTCTCTCTCTCTCTCTCTCGGTCATCGCCGCCGCCCTTGCCACTGCTGAGACCTATTTTGCTTTTGTCGCCGTATCCTCCGCCACGGAGAAAAGTTTCCAAAGTTGTTGATGAGGATCTTTGCAAGATCTCGCTGGAGCTCTTCCGCGCCAAGCACCGAAGAGTGAGTTTATTCCTCTGCCCTTTTCTTTTCCTCCTTGTTTTGGCAAGCTACATGCCTCAATGTATGTCTCTCTCTCTCTCTCTGCAACTTGTTTCTCTTCCTTTCTCCATCTCCATTCTATGAAACCCTAGACCGAAATCCCCTTCTTCGAAGCTGCCCCTTTCACCTTTGTGAACTCACTGGGTTGGTTTATAAAATTAGAAAAATATGATTTGAATAGGTTTAGGTTTTTTATGTTTGTTAGTTGTGTTGATTCCATATATATATATACACTTGAAATTTGGTGTGTGTGTGAAATCTGATGTGTTGGTAATTGAATTTTGTACTCATGTAACTGATGTGAGACTGTAATTTTTTTATTAGCTTATTGAAATCTGTTTATGTTTCTAACAATTACTCTTGTGGTGGCTTGATTTTGTATGAGAAAGAAAATTAAAGTGGTTTGGGATGTATTACCTTTAGCAATTTTCTGGGAATTGTATAAACTGAGAAACAAATGGATATTTTGATGTTACTGTATAAACCCATTAAGGTTTTATAGTTCTCAAGCTCATAGACAAACAATTGGATATTGTAAGTTCATGAAGATGCATTGATAATTCTTTGTCACATTTCCCTTCCTAAATCCCTCCTAAAATACTAGATCCAAACACAACCTTAGTCGATCAAACAACAGATATTGGCAATAGTAGTATACCTGTAATCCCCTGGTAAGATGGGTATAATTTTCTGAACTGGCCAAGTAATAGAATCTTCAATAGCATTTAGTATCGTGTCCTACATAAAGAAAAACGACAGCTTCATGTTATGACACATTGAAGAATCCAAAAACCCTACATCCATAATTGTAAATAATACATAACCCGTCTAAAGATAAGTTATTCAGTTACACACGAGTGTGAAAGAAATAATAAATAAACAAAAATATAAAATTTCTCAAACCTTAATAGTATCAGAAATTCTGGGAATTATTGATAATTCCACACCTACAGCTTTGAGTGTAAAGTGCATGTTTTTCTGTGGCAGAATCATAGGGGGAATTGTAGTATCAAAAATCAAGTGCATAGTAATTTTTCAAAATTTTATATAATTCTTTTTATGATGACATGATAAATATATGAATATTTGCACAAATTTGCATGATTTATCATGAAGATGACTTCCAAAATGTTGGAAACTAGACTAATAAGTTAAAAGTACTCACCTTTTCCATCAAAGAATAACAAACAGCCCCAAAACATGGAAACTCGTCAACTAGTGGTTTGAAAATTAATCTGAAAACTCCCGTGAATAAAATATTTTTGACCTAGATGAAAATATATAAGAAAAAATATTAAAGTGGCGTCTTATGGTAAAATTCCAATAACCGAACATTCTTTACTTTATATCATGTTGTCCAAATTTTCAGTCACCTATTATTCTTCAGAGAAAGTGAAAGAGAACACATTGATTATCTATAAAATAAGTATTAGAAGTACTATACACAAAATAAATAAATAAATAAATAAATAAAAAATAGAAAAAATAAAAAGTGAAAATAAAATAAAATTCAGAGTAGTTTTGTAATAGTTTTGCTACTAGGAAAAAGCTCTGTTGATATGAGAAATAAGTTGAAGATCACTTGTATAGGTAATCCAATGCCGACTCTAGTTTTAACATCAAGTATGATACTAGGGTTTCCATCCCATTGCATTTTTTTTCTTCCATCGTGATTCCCTTAGCATCGCCTTCAATAATTGAAACTCCTAAAAAGATCAAAAATTTTCTATCAGTACCTTAAAAAAGATTAAAAATAAAATAAAATTGATGGTCCAAATAAATTTAAATTATTTCCTTCAATTCTTGTGTCTATTCTTGAAGATGATTGGCTCTACCTCTGGCCATAATAATTCCATAAAGTAAAAAATAAAAAAAAATATATATTTTTAAAGAATAAAGAAACAGAAGTTGTGAAGTGAATTCCGACTTGTTAATGTGCAATAACTTTAGACCAATCCAATCTGATAGGCCATTCTTTTCTCATTTGATTTTCTCAGAAGAATGTAATTGTAAATTGAGAAGTACAATTCTTTTCTCATTTGCTAATGTGCACCTCATTAAATGTGCATATCATGTACACCTTACTTTCAAACCATTAGATATCTATAAATTAATCTGAACCATAATTTAATTAAAAAAAAATTGAATAGCTTCTCAACTGGATACTTTTTTTTTTCTTTCCTTTTTACTGATTGTGCTTCCCCTCTCCCCACAAAGGCTCATGTTGTTTTGCCAAAACCCTCATTTTATTTGGTCTGAAACCCTTCCGTTTTCTGACACAACTTCGGTAATCTTGTCCGCCCTAGAAGACCATCCTCCGAAGTGCATCTTTTTTTTACTAATTGTTCCATATCTATTTTCTGCATGTAAAAACTTTGCCTAAAGGTATGAATCTCTCACTATGTCTCTCTTTGCAACTCGTTTCTTTTGCTTTTCTTCAACCGTATTCTATGAAACCCTAGTCCAAAATCCCCTTTCGTTAACCCTATTTCCTTTCCCGATTCTTGTTTCCCCTTCCTCAAAACTGCCTCACTTGGAGTGGTTGGTTTTTAGATTTAGGAAAATATGATATGAATAGCTTTTGTTTTTCATGTTTGTTTCATTTGATAGTTGTTTTGATTCCATATATATATAGATACATATACTTGAAATTTGGCTTGGGTTTGTGAAATCTGATGTGTGGTTAATTGAATTTTGTACTAATGTAACTGATATGAGATTGCAATTTCTTATTTATTTGTTGAAATCTATTTATGTTTATAATTTTTCATTTCTTGTTATGTTATGCTTCTAATATTGGTGGTTTTGGATTATGGTTGAATGTAATATTCCCCTTCTGGATTAATAGTTGCATATTTTACCTCTGCATTTGAGAATTTTTATTTGATTGATATACAATTCTTCTCATGATTGGATGCTGTTGGTGCATTATCTATGCACATATTATTTTAATATTAATTTTATATTTGTTTGGAATTCCATCAGATTGAGTAGGGGTCTGCTTAACATTCAACTCAATGTAATACATAATGAATGGGAAAACCAATGACTTTCTATATAAATTTAGAAAAAAAAATTATTTATTATACAAACCTGCGCAACACACCCAATGTATAATATTAAAAAATCCAATGGCCTTCTATTGTCCCAAATGAAGAGTAAGAGATGAAAAAATTATAGAATAGTGATAAAATGTAAATCAGATTACCGGAGAAAAGAAAATTGAATACATAACAACAAAAAACAGTTTCAAAATATATTTTGCAAAATATTAGAATTTAACAATTTTAGTAGTTGTCATTATTAGCATCATCAATGATCTTCATAATAAGATTCTGGAATTTTATAAGAATATGATTTCTATGATGCTCAAATCAAAATATCCGATTTCCAAAAAGGCTTTATGAAGATCAGAAAATCCAATAACAACAATCACATAGTCAACCTAATTAAAAGCAACTCATCTTCCTCTTTGACATAGAAAATTACTAGGAATGAAACTAAGTTATGCTTTTTAAGTAAACAACAATTGTACATAACCAGAAAAAATACTTAGAAAAATGTATAGAATTTTAAATGGGTGGATCAGATTGATATGGGGTGTGGTCCACATCACATCAAATTAAATCTATACCAAACATTCAAATTCTAGGAAATTTTCTACATACAAATAATTTAAGAATTATAACCAAAGCCATAGTTGCTGTCATTTATAATTACTCACTTTATGATATATAACTTTATGTAACTAAGACATATGGACTGATGTTGGCTCAAATCATTTGGAAAATACACTCTTACATTTTTATTTTATTTTAATTTTTTTTGGAAAATAATAAACTAGCACAAAAGAAGAAGAAAATTATGTGAATGTGCTTTGCTTTCTATGATTCTGAAAACATCATATTTCCTTAATGTTATGTTTGGGTCATGGATTTAGCTAAGGATTTGGAAAAGAAAAGGGAAAAGGTGTGTCGAATGTAATTATAGTTCAGTGACATTTCACGTACATTTTTCCATTTCCTTTTCAAATCTCTACTCATATCTATGATCCAAACACAACATAAAGGTTCTATCAAGATCAGATAATCCAATAAAAATAATCCAAATCCAATAGTCCAATAGTTTAATAGGCCGGATACGAAGTTTTCAGAAAAAATAATCCAATAATCCATCAATTTAGAAGCTACTCAGCTTCCCTTTTGACACAGGAAACTACTAGGAAATTAACCAAGTTATGATCTATCAAATAATCCAATAGTTCATCCAATCAAATAACTTTTTTTTTGTATATATTTTTATTTAATTTTTTGTTGAAGTGGTCAAACTGTTGGTTGTGGTACATTTGTTTAAGTGTTTATTTATGTAATGATTATTGAGACTTTGAACAAAGGTAGTAGACTTTCATCTCTGTTATTGTTTATGCAGTTTGTTAATGTCAAAAGATGTGCAAAATAATATTTTTCGTACATAGATTCTTTCTTTTCTCCCCCATAATCATTAATTTCCTTAAGTATTGTCTCCCCCTTAGCGGTTGCATTAGGAGGTGTGTTTTTTTAATTTATTTTCTTTTAATTAATAGCAGGGCACTGGCGGGTGTGTATTTTTTTTATTTGTTTATTTTAATTTATAGTAGGATACTTGCGGGTGTAGTATCTTTTTTTTTTTTTTTTTTTTTTGAATTAATAGCAGGGCATTGGTGGGTGTGCTATTTTATTTATTTATTTATTTTAATTGATAGTAAGATATTTGTGGGTGTGCTGTCTTTTTTTTTTTGCAATTAAAATTTATTTGTTTATTTTAATTGATAGCAGGGCACTGGCGAGTGTACTTTTTTATTTATTTGTTTATTTTAATTGATAGTAGCATACTTGCGGGTGTGCTGTCTTTTTTTTTTAACCAACAAATGTGGGCCAACATTATCCCACATGTAAAATATTTTGTTATGTCATTCATTAGGAGCATCACATACTAATTGAAGCATAAATCTTAATAGTACTAATTGTTCTTGCTTTCTGGTGCTTGAATTGAAGTTTGAAAGCTTAAATTTTGTTTTAAAAGCTATAGTAATCAATGTCTTTAAAATGTTTGAACTTATGTTTAGAAACAAATGGTTTCTTTGAGTGCTGAAGTTAATGCATAATTGATAGAATTGAAGTTAAAACATAGCAAACCCAATTCAAATAGCTGAATGTTGATGAATCAATTTGTGGACATTAACATGAATGAATCGGTTTATAGAAACTAATGGTTTGAAATGTTGATGTTTTATTGATAGTAACAAAAATCAGGGTAGTTCTTAAAAGCAAAGATCAACAACCTTGACAGTTTCCATGTACTTTGTTTTATTTTTTACTTTTTAGATTTTTCTTGCAAAGGTTCTTGGGCATTCTTCATATCCCTTTGATTTTTTTTAAAGTTCTTGAAGTAGTATTTTTTTTTTTACCTAATTTTATTATTTAAACCTTCATTTTTGTATATTTTGTTGACATTTGAAATTGAGTATTGACACTAGATTACCATATTGAAGTTTTCACATTGCTTAAACTTCGGGGGTTCAGTGATTGGATCGGGTAATTAGTTTAAGTTGGGGATAGATTAAGTGTTTGCTACAAAACTATGATGGTATATGTATTTTGGTAAATTGTCAATACTATGATTTTCATTCTATTATTTATTTATTTTTGTTGTTCACAATTTGTTTCTGCAATATGGTGAATGTCTTCTAGGCCTTGCTGTTACTTTTAGCTTTATTTGTCATAGTCTACCTAAATATGGGATTTATATTCATTTATTTTATGTAAGGGAAGTGTTTTCTGGTTTGAAACCATATGAAGACTAGTCGTGGAATGTTGGTAACAGAATATAACTGATTATACTTTAGAAAATTGAGTCTCTTTATTTTTTTTCATTAGTAGCTATTGTTTGTTTAATGAATAATTTTCTCTCTAAGATAATGGATAAAGGAAAATAGTAAGTTAATTTTTTCCTGGTTTTAGAACATTGGAAGGCATGATAGCATGAATGTTTATAATGTTTATTGAACAATTAATTAGTGTTGTCCAATCCATCCAATCGATTGATTAGAACCTATGCATCATCTCCAATTCATGTATCATTACTTAACTAAGGTATATATTATGCCTTTCAAGCAGATTTTTATGAAAATTGTTAATCACAATTTACTAATTACCCAAGTGTTAATGTTGTTTAATTATTGATTTGTCTTAAATGTAATAAGCATTAATTGTTAAATATAAACTATTAGGAAATAATTCATTGGTTAAATTAGTGTTAGTTATCAAATATTAATATAATTTGTGTTAGTTTGAGAATTTTGGTTGTTCATTATATGCTATTATTTTAGCTTCCAATTACAGTGGAGAGCGAGCGAGCAATTGAAGTTTCATTGTAGGGGAGATAATGTGAATCCATGAAGCTCCTGGGCTCTCTTCTTGTTACATTTCTCATGATTAATAAACTAAATTGCATGTTTGCGATGTGATCATTGTTTTAAAAGATAATTATTGAATTTAAAAAAATAATTCATTGGTTAAATTAGTGTTAGTTATCAAATATTAATATAATTTGTGTTAGTTTTAGAATTTTGGTTGTTCATTATATGCTATTATTTTAGCTTCCAATTACAGTAGAGAGCAAGCGAGCTATTGAAGTTTCATTGTAGGGGAGATAATGTGAATCCATGAAGCTCCTGGGTTCTCTTGTTTTTACATTTCTCATGAATAATAAATTAGATTGCATGTTTGGGATGCAAAGGATTTAATAAAATTGCATTTGGTTTAGACCCTATCTAGATTGCTTAGGAGTCATTCTAGATGGCAAAGAAGTCAACTAAGTATTGTTTGATAGGGCAAGGAATTGATTTCTTCTTAGTACTTGGTTTTACACCTATTTGTTGTGCTTTTTTGGTATTTATTAAAAAGTAAAATTCATCTTGTGCATTTTTGATGATTTTAATTTCGAACAACAAGTTGGTACCTGGCGTAAGGAATTACATCGATGCCAAAAAACAGAAGGTTAGTTATTTAATGATGGAATTTTAGATTTATTTGTTATTTAAAATTTGTATTGGGACTTCGATGCTTATTTGATTTGAAAATCAGAGGAAGTAATTTATTGACAATAAAAAACTAAGATATGAGGAAATGATGATTGTGTATTAGAATTTAGCATGAACTTTATTCAACTGGATTAGTATTAAATGCCATGTGTCGGTGTTGAATTGATGGAGAACTTTAGCATGAACTTTTTTTTTTAATCGATAGATCTGATAGATTTGTAGTATTCAATGGTATATCTAACAATATTTGAAGTTTTCAATGGTAGTTTTGGTAAGGCTCGAATTGTTCAATGTTATATTTGGTAAGATTCGAATTTTAAATCGATGATGTTAATAATCTGGCATTGGTTTCTTATATGCAATGTGTACCTTGTAATTGAAAGTCTTCCTTCTTTCTTTTTCTTTTTTTTTTTTCACCCTTTTTTTTTGGTGGTTTATGGATTAATTTTGTGATAACCATGATTCTTAACATTTCTATTTTTATTTTTTGTGGTTCATGTAGATATTACTTGGTTGAGAAGGCAAAAGAACTCTTGGTGTAAGGTAAGTTCATGTATATTTAATTGCAAATCATTGATTTAATGGAATCTCTCCATTACAAATTTGCAATGGAGAGGATCACAATCTTCAAATGTTGTTCATTTATCATCAAAGAAATTTGTGAAATATAGTGGCTGGTTTTAAGGCTAAGTTGGTGTTGGAACTTGGTGCTAATGGGTTTCTGCTAAAGCAATAAAGGGGTTATAGATTGGAGCTTCAGAACATGGTGTTGCATTTGTTTCTTTTTAACTGTAGAAATAGAAATTTGGTTTGAATTTTAAGGTTTGTTAGATGGTGTTTAAAATACAGATGGCAGAAATTTATAAATTGGAGCTTCTAAGGTATATTTGTTTTTTTAAAAACTTTTTTTTAAGGGTTAATCTGTTAATGCCTTCTATTTGGAAAGAAAACAAAATACTTGTGTTGGTTGGTTGGTTTCTAATGTTGCAAGTCATATTGCCTGTGGGTGTTGATTTTCGATCACACAACCAAAAGGGGAATTCAGCTGGAGAGCACCGGCAGAATAGATTAAGCCTAACAACCTGCACAAGAAGATGAGAATCCGGCGGTGGTTCGTTCACCAGGGGGCACTCCGACGATCAAGTCAATAATCAATATCTCTCAAAGATAGCAAATTATGCTTAAACTCACAAGAAAAGAGCTTACCTCAGACCCACGAGGGTGCCTCGCTTTTACAACCAACAGTGATTTGATTCTATTGGAAGCCTCACTTCAATGGACTTAAGCTTAATGCTCATCTTGGACTTTCATCTAGATAGAGATAAACTCCTCTTGATCCTTATCTTTATCCAGACTGAGATCCTCCCCTGTTCTAGGACTCTTGTCCTTTATCCGCTTATCTCGGATTCCGGTATCTCCACAGATAACTCGGCCTAGTCGAGATCACCTCGGCGCATGACCAAGCCACGTGGCACCTCGACTAATACTTTGGTGTCACTTTAGCCACATGTTGTCATTCACAAAATACGTCCCCATAACTGCCCCCTAGGTTCTATTACCTTGGCAACCTGAGGTAATGGAACCTACATTGTTTGCCCATATAGCATGTCGGCTAACATTTCATTTCTTCTTCACGACCGAAATCATTTTGTCGGCTTCAAGTACCCAGGACTCAAATGTCTACTTTACCAAGGGTCAAGAACCAAGAATTGAGTTCTTTAAGCATCTTCAACCGTCGCTTCTCTAGCCGAGGTTATGGCCTTTTTACTTCAAGAATTTCAAGAGTTCTAATTGCGCATGAGCTGTCACGCATGGTTTTTTCAACGATTTCCTCCAAGCGTCCCCTACTTACTAGTTCGTACTTGACACGCACTATTTGGTTATGTCGCGTCTACTCACGCCGCCTAACAGGCACATCGTCCAACGCACCTCATTATGTTTTGCTGCCTTTTCGTATATTTGACAAAACTCTTTCTTCTCTCTCCGTCTTTTCACTTTTGCCATCAACATTTTCTCTCGACTCTCAGACTTTCTCTCTCTAAAGCTTCATAATCTGCCATTGCTATTTCTTCAAGCTCTATAACTGCTCCGTTCACTTGTTTCGGCGAGCTCCTCATTTGTTCGTTTTCAGTCATTGAAGTCATTTGAGTCCAGCGAACCTCACATCGGTGCCCATAATCTCGGCCCCAATTGGTGAGTTCATAATTTCTTTCAATTCCAGTCATCCATTGTTCTATTTTCATGAATTTTCCATATGTTTATTCTGCATCTGTGGCCATTGAATCTGTTTTCATTGTTGTATTCTATTTCTAGCTTCATATTTTGGTCATCATTTCTTGTTCTTGAATCTATTATATGAACCGTATTGCTTATGGTTCTTGCATACTACCTTGCACACATTCACTTAGTGTTTTGTGCAATTTTTCATATTCTTGAATCTCTGTTGCTTTCTTGATTCTAAATCATGCTTCTTCTTCTTCTTCTTCTTCTTTTTTTTTTTTTTTTTTTTTTTTTTTTTTTTTTGTTGCTTTTCTTGCTTGTTTCTAGATTTTTGCCTTTGATTCTTGTTCATCTTTGTAGGTTTAGGTTTGGGATTTGCCTTAGAACTCGTATCTTTTAGAGAATTTGAAGCAAATTCCCCTTAGATCTTCCAAAATCCTCACCCTAGTGCTCTCTAGGGTTTAGTCGAGGTCTTCAGGCTTACACCAATTTCCTTTACCTGAAATCCAATACCAATCTTCTTAAGCCGATATAATGGGCATGTTTAGGTGGATAGTAGACTCCCCAGCCAAACTAGAGTATTTTCAACAAGAGTTCTCCATCCCAGCCGACGTTTAAATCAGGTTGGCTGGGGAGGAGGACTCTATCATGCCTAATGGAGATTCCATGCCCTTTCCTGTAGTCGCATTCATAGAATATGGACTTTGGCTTCCACTAGACACTCTCTTTCGAGAAATCCTTCACTATTACAAGCTTAACCCCATGCAACTTGCCATTAACTCATATAGGGTTATCAATGGCATAATCGAACTAGCACGCCGAGAAAAGGCTAGAATCACATTAGCTGACATCCAGTATTGTTACGTTATATGTTGCCTTAAGTTTGACAAAGGCCATATATATTACCTCAAACCCAGATCTACCGCCTTCAAACTTATAGCTGATCTCCCAGATTCAAACAAGGGTGCAGGAGATGACTATCTGATTGTCTCGGGCAACAGGGAGTTTGCACCAGATGACGATCTTCATCTCTTCCCACTGCGCCAAGGAGTCTTTAGGGAAGACGAGGGTAAGGACCTAGTCACCCTGTAATTCCATTCAAGACTTGTAAATTCATTTACCTTGCTTGTGCTAATGTTTTCTTCTTACCTTTTGCAGTTTTTCCTTAACCCTCAGAGGATTTTCGCTAATCATTCTTCCCAAGTGTTGATCTCAAAAGGCTCCTGGGTTTGGCCGTTGAGAAGCGCAAAGCACCGTTGCTGTGTAACTACGTGCCAACCTACAGGTCTGCCCTGTCCGACATTCCTCGCCTAAGTAAGACCCCTTCATTTGCAACAACTCCACCAACCACTTCATCCCTAAGGCCAGACCATACCTCATCTTCAGACCCAGTAGAGCAACCATCTACATCTGCCCCTCAGTTGATTCCACCATCCCAGCACCGATGCCGACACTGATGTCATGCTTTACCAACACACCAGCTGGTAGAACTCAGAGCCGTAGACGTCAAGAATCTGAGTCATCGGCTTATGATCCAGTGAACCCACCGATTGCTCTTCTTGCGATTCATTTTGGCACAAGAGTCACCATCACTACAACCGCCGACGAAATGGGTCACAGTCAAACCGTGATTGAAGATCTCTTAGCCGCCTTGCCAGATGTGATGGCAATCCAGTCCTCCCTCTCTCAGTCCCAACCAAAACCCAAGCCAAAAAGAGTAAAAAGAGCCAAGGCAAAGGCCTTTGCTACCCAAGTGGACTCTGAAGATACCGTTTCGATCTCTAAGTTGGTAGAGATCGAGAAAAGCGCTACTGATGCTGAGAAGAGGCCAGCTGAAGCCGAGCCGTCCGACACTTCACAGTCGAAGAAGCCGAGATCTGAGGGTGTAGTAGGAACAGGCTTTTTCAAAGCCGAGGAGAACTGGTACCCTACAATCATGGTTGGGGAACAACCAATGAAGGTTGGCGATAGTGCCATAGACAGAATTGAGGTCGGCATCGCTGTCTCTACCGCTGTTCTCCTACCTACGGATCTGAATCGTATGGCCAAGATTAGCGAATATGAAAACTTTGCTTTGATGATGCAGCACTCCGTACTGGTAAGTCCACAACATTTGCACTTTTTGGTTTTTCAAGTATTTCATACTTTTGTAATTTTACTAACTTGGTTCATTCCTTTGTTCCAGGCCATCTAGCATGCCCATTCCTTTGCAACGAAAGTCGAGGCTTTTCAAGAAGGAGTTGGTCCACAAGACCTAAGAGGTGGCTGGCTTCCTTACCTCTCTCAACAATGTTGAGGCCAAGATGAAGGTTCTGCTAGACTAGGCCAAAGTTGTTAAACGAGCACAGGATCGGACTAAAGAGAAGGCGGAGCCAGCCGAAGCGGTGGCCGATGTTCTCAGGGCCAAAGCCAAAGAGGCTGAGGTTAAAATTGCCAAGGCCAAGGCTGAACTTCACAAGGCCTTGGCGTGAAAAGAGGCCGAAATCAAAGCTGCTGATAAAAGGTCTACGCCGAAGGCCAAGCCGATGTCTGCGATGACTATAAAGCCCAGGTCAATCAAGCTTGCAATCGAGGCTACTACCTTAGCTGGACAACAGCCCTGAACCAGCTATCTGTCCCAATAGACTCTCTACTATGAGATATCAATCGACTTAGCGTGTCTTTCCCACCAACTTCCAAGGGATCGGATGACGAGGCCGAGGAGGACGACGCCGAGGATGATGATAACGAAGAGAGGGAGACTGCTGTTGGGGCCAAGTCCTCCACTTTGAATGAGCAAGTTCTAGACTTGACCCAGGATGAGGAGGAAGACGAAGCTTCTAAGGGAGCCTCTTCCAAAAGGACAACCTCTGAGGCCGAGGTCCAGGTAGCCGCGAAAAGCTTGGACCAAACATTGCTTGAAATAGATGCCGAGATAACAGTAGAGAATGAGGCAGAACTGCCAGCCGAGGCCGATACAACTGTAATAGCCGAGGTTGAGCAATCCCAGCTCAACGCCAATGCTTCTAGTACTTAGGATTTTTTTTCTTTACTTTGAACTCTTTATCTTCAGTAGTTGTAACAGTGTTTGCTTTTTGTCAGGCTGAAGTGCCTCTTTTTGTAACTGAACAAGTTGTCTTTTATGCTAGGCCGAAGTGCCTTTTTCTCTATATTTTAAACAAGTTCTCTCTATTGAATGCATGTTCCACTTTTCCTTCTAAGTGTTGAATGGTTATGCTTGTCTTCCCTGCCTTCTATGCTTCTGTACTTAGAATATTTTTGCAATTTTTCTAAGTATACCTTAACTGTGTGATCACTTCAGGTTGGAACACATCTGACATTTTTCACCTCGGATCCACTTCTTTTCGGGTGCACCACTTTATTCAACAAATATTGCTTCCTTACTTGTACTTGTTGTCTATTAAAACTCCATCCTTCTAACCCCTCCAAGTTTAACAACCTGGTTGGTTATTTCGGCTAACAAATACCTCGGGTATCCCCTTATTTGGTTACCTCAGCTGACTTCAACTTGTAAATTGTTGTCAAAAATTTCAACAAGTATCAAGCCTATTCCTCATGCCTGTTTCTTGCCCCCTAATGTGAACCTAAGTACCACTTATGTTCACATTAAGCATGCAACCCTTATTTCGACCAAGGTTTGATTCAAACAAAGATTAGCTGAGGTTTTCTACCTCGGTTTCTTTGTTAATCTAACTAGATCAAACTTAGTTCAACTCTATCATATGGTAAGTATAATTCAACTCTACCATATGATAAGTCTAAGTTATTTCTCATGTTTCAATCGGAAACATCGCAAACTTAGTTCAACTCTATCATATGGCAAGTATAATTCAACTCTACCACATGATAAGTCTAAGTTATTCGTCATGTTCACCATGAGAACATCGCAAACTTAGTTCAACTCTCTCATATGGCAAGTATAATTCAACTCTACCATATGAAGTCTAAGTTATTCGTCATGTTCACCATGGGAACATCGTCATAAGACTCTTTCAGTCCTATCGCACAAGTGTTAACAGTATATGAAAACAAAATCAAGCTAGTTGTTTTATTAAAACTTCGGCTAATATTGCATAATTCTCAAAAAACAAAAACTACTGATAAAAAAAACTTTAGATTGCAAGTGTTCCAAGGTCGTGGAAACTCTTTGCCATTAGTGTCTTCAAGCCGATATGCCCCATTGTCAGCAACCGAGATGATTCTATAAGGCCCCTCCTAGTTTGGGCCAAGTTTGCCCTCCCTAGGATCCTTCTTGTTGCCAACAACTTTCCTCAAGACGAGGTCCCCAACTTTGAACTCTCTTGGGTTCACCTTCTTGTTGTAAGCCCTAGCAAGCTGCTATTGGTATGCCTCTAGTCGAATTGCTGCTCTCTCCCTTTTTTCTTCCAACAGGTCCGGATCTCGATCCAAGAATGTCTCGTTAGTTCCGTTCTCTACTTCCTGGGTTCTGATTCCAGGGATGCTGACTTCTAGTTGGATGACTGCTTCAGTGCCATATGCTATGGCAAACGGAGACTCTCCAGTTGATCTTCTTGGCGTAGTCCGATATGCCCACAGTACATTGGGCAACTCTTCCACCCATTTTTCCTTTGCTGCTTCCAGCCTCTTCTTGATCCCATCCAAGATAGTCTCGTTAGATGCTTCTGCCTGACCATTACTCTGGGGAAAACTAGGAGTAGAGTAATAGTTCTTAATTTTGTACCTGGCACAAAAGCTCTTGATCAATTTACTATCAAATTGGGTGCCATTGTCTGCCATAATGGCTCTCGGAATCCCAAACTTGGTGATTATGTTCTTCCAGATGAAATTCCTTACATCCACATCTCTGATTTTGGCCAAGGGTTCTGTCTTTACCCACTTTGTGAAGTAGTCTGTGGCTACTAACAAGAACTTTCTTTGTCCGGTTGCCTGTGGCAGTGGTCCTACTAGGTCCATGCCTTACTGGAAAAACGGCCAAGGTTTGGACACTGGGTTTAGATCTGCTGCTGGTTGATGTATCAAAGGTGCGAACCTTTGACACTTTTCACACTTTCTGACATAGGCTTCAACATCCTTTTGCATATAAAGCCACTAGTATCCCTGGGTTATAGCTCTATGGGTAAGTGACCTGCCTCCAGCATGGTTTCCACATACTCCTTCATATATTTCATACAAGAAATCCTTGACCTGGGATGGATGCACACATCTTAGAAGGGGCCTAGTAAAGGATCTTCTATAGAGATAGCCATTTACTGACAAGCAGAACCTGGCCGACTTAAATCTGGTCTTATGCACCTCTTTTCGGTCATCTGGCAGCTTGCTATCCCTTAAGAACATTACTATTACATCCATCCAGCTTGGACCCATCTCCATACACATTGCTTCGTACTCTGTGATCAGTGGTTCTACACTTGGGCTTGACAAATAATCAACCATTATTCTCCTTGCCTCTCTTGATTTCATAGCACTAGCTAGGTTAGCCAAGGCATCGGCATGACTATTATCATCTCGGCTAACCTGTTATAGCCGGTAATCCTAGAACAATGCTAGCAGTCTAACAACCTCTTTGACATAGGCTATCATTCGTTCATCTCGGACTGCATACTCTCCCGTTGCCTTATTTACAATAAGTTGGGAGTCATAGAAGACTACCACCTCATCGACTTCCATTACTGCTGTTAACTTCAACCCTACAATCAGTACCTCATACTCTGCTTCATTGTTTGAGGCCTTAAACCCCAAACGAATAGACTGCTCTATCATTCTCCCATCTGGTGACACTAACACTACTCCTGCCTCCGCTCCTTGACAATTTGAACTTCCATCAATGAACAGGCGGAAGGAGTCACCGATGTAGATGTCGTAGGGCTTTGGTTTCTCTTATTTCTTCTGTTTTGCTGGAGTGGAGTTCTTGGGGCCCAGTTGGGTTTCTTCTTGCTCCCCTAGGCATCCCAAGCTGTGGCTCACCGGAATCCGACGTGGGATGGCACCAAAGGTGAACTCAACCACAAAGTTAGCCAGAACTTGGCCTTTAATTACTGTTCTGGGCCTAAACTGCAAGTCATATTGGCCTAACACTACTGCCCATCTGGCTGCCCTACCTGTCAGATCTCCTTATTGCAACAGGGACTTCAAAGGATGCTCAGTCAGCACCACAATCTTGTGGGCTTGAAACTAGTGATTCAGTTTTTTCGAAGCCATCATCAGGGCTAGTGTTAATTTCTCCAAGGACAGGTGCTTGGTTTCTGCATTTGCTAGGGTCTTACTTACTTAGTATACACCGCCTTTTGTTTTCCGTCCACTTCTCAGATTACTATCACACTTATTGCGTGCTCTGAAACTGCCAAGTATAGGAACAATTCTTCTCTAGGTATTGGATTTGACAGAATTGGAGCTGTTGTCAGGTACTTTTTTAAGTTAGCCAAAGCGATTTCGCACTCCTTTGTCCACAAAAAATCTGTGGCCTTCTTTAACAAACTAAAAAATGATTTGCATTTATCAGAACTTCGACTGATAAATTTATTCAAGGTTACTGCTTTCCCAGTCAGAATTTGGACCTGCTTAACCGACATCGAGCTCTTCAAGTCAATGATGGCCTTGATTTGATCTGGGCTTGCTTTAATGCCCCTTCTGGTGGCCAAGTATCCCAGGAACTTACCAGACCTGACTCTAAATGCACATTTTGAAGCATTGAGTCAGAGTCAATATGTTCTTAGGATAACAAAAACTATCTTTAAGTCGGTCAGGTGATTCCCAGGTTCTTTCGTCTTTATGACTATGTCATCAATGTACACTTCTATTGTCTTTCCAATCAGATATATGAACATCTTGGTCACTAACCTCTGGTAGGTTGCTTCTACATTTTTCAACCCGAAAGGCATCACTCTGTAACAGTATAGCTCTTTTGGGGTGATGAATGCAGTCTTCTCCTTGTCAAGGAGATACATTGCTATTTGGTGGTATCCCCTGTAAGCATTCAGGAAGCTTATCCTCCTATGTCCTGAAGTGGCATCCACCAGCTGATCAATTTTAGGTAGAGGGAAGTTGTCTTTGGGACATGTCTTATTCAGGCTAGTGAAGTCCACGCAGACCCTCCACTTCCCATTCTTCTTTTTTGCAACTACTGTGTTAGATAGCCAAGTCGGGTAGTTCACCTCCCGAATAGCCTTGGCTTCTAATAGTTTGTCCACTTCCTCCTCTACTGCCTCTACATGAATTAATGTCGGCTTCCTTGCCCGCTGAATGATAGGTTTTGTCGACTTGTCTACATTGAGCCTATGGCAGGTGACCTCAAGGTTAATGCCTGGCATCTCATAGGGCGTCCAGGCGAACAATTCTATGTTTGGTCACAAGAAAGCTTCCAACTCTTTTTCTTCCTTTTCGGCTAAATTTGAGCTGAGAAGAAAGAAGCGCTCTTCGTCACCTTTTTTTACCAGAACCTTCTTCAAAGCTTCCTCACTTTTGTCGGCTGGCTCTTTGCCGACGTCATCCAAGACCTTTATGTCTTCGTCTTCAATTTCTACTGTTTCTGTCTCTCGCATGTTCTAGGTGGATTTCATTGCTGCCATGGAGTAATTTTTTGCTTGCACTTGATCCCCTCTAACCTTTTCAATTTTATGCTCCGTTGTGAACCGTAACAGCTGGTGCAACATTGAGGGAACAACCCTCATTGCGTGCAACCAAGGTCTTCCCAAGATAACATTGTAAGGGGAGGGAGTGTCAATTACTGTCAACTCTGTGCTTACCTTCTTCATGCCTGCCTGCACCTCAAAATTCGCGGCTCCTAGTGGCCACGTTGGCGTTCCGTTGAATCCAACCATCGAGCGGTTGGATTCTTCCAGATCATCTGGGTGAAGGCTAAGCTCCTTGTAACATCTAACATACATGATATCACAAGAACTACCTTGATCAACCAGTATGTGCCTCACCTAGCACTTTTTAATCTTCAGGGTTATCACTAGGGTATCGTTGTATGGATGTTGTACCATATCCAGGTCTGCCTCAGTAAATGAAACCATTGGTCCCTGGTACTCATTTGTCCTAAGCCTCTTTTGCTGGACCTGATACACATAGGTGCTTCACTCTTTGAGTTTTCCCTTGTACATCGTTCTCATTCACCTTCGAATGAATCACATTGATCACCCGAGGTCCTCTGCTTGCTGCTATGGCGGTGGTGGATGTGGTGCTACCGGTGCCTGGGGTAGCCTCGCTTGCTCTTCCCTCGTCCTAGTCTCATCTACTAGGTCTATCAGGTGACCTTGTCTGACCAAATCCTCCAAGTGTGTCTTCAGAGCCCTGCATCCCTGAGTCAAGTGCCCATCCTCATTATGGTAGGCATAGTGCTTCCTAAGGCTCATTCCCATAAACTCGCTAGTGATCTTCTCCGGCACTCTATAATATGGCTGGTTCCTGTGCAGTCCTTAAGCCTGTCTCCTGCCTATTAAAACCAGTGTTACCTCAGCCTCGCTTTGGTGAGCCATTTTTCTTCTCTTGTTTTGGGGCCTTTGCTCTGTGCGTATCTTCCTCCACTCTGTCATATTTCTTAATTTGTGCCATAAGCTCCTCCATACTCTTTGGTAGAGTTTTTGCAAGTGACTTTCAAAGCGAGCATTCATCCTCCAGGCCATTTTTGAAAGATACGACTGCAAGCTCCTGGTTACATGCCAGTATTCGGTTGAACACCTCGTAATACCTAAGGCTTTCACCCTCACCAATGTTCAAAGCCAATAGGGAGTCTACTATTAGTGGCTGCAACTTGTTCGTAACAAACCTGGCCACAAACATCTCGGCCAGGCCTTCCCAACTCTTTACAGTTCCTTTCAGCAACTTGTGAAACCAATCCGATGCGATTTCCTTAAAGGATGAGGGGAACACCTTGCACAATAACTGCTCGTTCCCGCTATACAAAGCCATTGAATTCAAATATAAGCTGACATGAAAGTTCGGATTAGACTTACTGTCATAAATCTGGAGCCTCGGCATATGAAACCTTTTTGGGGCCTCAAACCTATCCAATTCCACTGAGAACGGTGTTCTCAGCTTCACGGGAGATGTGACCTCGGTATTCTACCGCTTCCTCTGGAGGTAGTCCCTCAAATCCTCATTCATTCGACCAGGAGCTTGGCTATCAATAGATTTTAGCCTCTTTGGTGTGCTGTTCCCGGTATCGTTATGTGTCCTCTTGGACTTCTTTTTATTCACCATGTCAAACACAGGCCCTTCCCCTAGATATGCCGAGGTTCTTTGACATAAGCTCCCCTAGTATGAGGCGTCCTCTACGACTCATTTTTTACCCACTCTGTTCGCCCGATATCCCGTGAAGGCCGATTCGAGTGCTCCTTTTCCTTGCCATGCTGCAGGGCTGTTGCGATTGTTTTCTGCCCCCCTTTCTGGGCATCATTCTTAGCCGCTGGCATCGGCGTGTCCTGCAATGGGAACGGTGGTTGCATCACGTTGTTCTGCATCATGAAGTTGACAACTGATTGTAGGTCTGCCAACTTGTTTGCCATTTCATCTCGCCGTCCCTCCTCAGGCATCTATCCTTCCATACCTGGAGATTGCTCTCATTGTAATACTCATCTCGGCCTGCTTTCTTTGAGGCGTCTCCCTTTTTGTCGACGTCCTTCTCCCTAGGATTCTGATCCCGTGCTCCTTCATTATGGTTTTCTTTCTCGATGTTAGGATCGACATGTTTACCACTTCCACCTGGGATGTCATCCCTGATCTTTTCTCCCTGCTCGTTGTTGGCCATCTATTCTCCTTAAGTTCCCACAGACGGCGCCAAATTGTGGGTGTTGATTTTTGACCACACAACCAAAAGGAGAACTTAGCTAGAGAGCATTGGCAGAATAGATTAAGCCTAACAACCTGTACAAGAAGATGAGAATCCGGCAGTGGTTCATCCACCCGGGGGCACTCCTACCATCAAGTCAGTAATCAATATCTCTCAAAGATAGCAAATTGTGCTTAAACTCACAAGAAAAGAACTTACCTCAGACTCACGAGGGTGCCTTGCTTTTATAACCAGTAGTGATCTGATCCCATTAGAAGTCTCACTTCAATGGACTCAAGCTTAATGCTCATCTTGGACCTTCATCTAGATAGAGATAAACTCCTCTTGAGCCTTATGTTTATCCAGACTGAGATCTTCCCCTGTTCTAGGACTCTTGTCCCTTATCTGCTCATCTCGGATTTTGGTATCTCCCCAGATAACCTTGGCCTAGCCGAGATCACCTCGACACATGACGAAGCCACATGGCTCCATGGCTGACACTTTGGCGTCACCTTAGCCACGTGCTATCATTCACAAAATACGTCCCCACATTGCCCATCTGAATATCACATATGAACTGCTTCCTTACAGTTATTAATACTTTGTGGAATCATGAGGAGTGGGTGAGAGAATTTCTTCTTCTTTTCCTTATCCATTCAATTTTATTAAATTGTTCATATAGTTAACTAGGTGAGATTATTGCTAATTTTTTTTTTTTTTCAGAAAGATAGAAATACAAAATTAGAAACAGAATGACTTCAGTAAAAAGGAAGTCTTGTTCGATATGGATTTTTGATATCAGCTAGTTCAGGTAATGAATTTTTTTTAAAACTTTAATAAGTTTTACACTTGGCTTACCATTTCTATACTTGACTAATTTCATCGAAAAAATTAGACTACAAGCATGAGAACACACATTCAAGTCAGAGAGAAACCATTTTGTTCCTCCTCTGTTTCTCTGATCTCTACTAGTATGAATGAACCACTTTGATTATTTTCTTTCCTTTGTTTTGATTGCTAGATTTCTATAAATCAGTTTCTAATATGTCATTTCCTCTTGCTGCAGCTCATAGGTCTTTGCTGCAAGTGGTGTCTTGATATGACTGGATGGCAAGTGGTGTCTTGATATGAACTGCATCATGTGGACAACAAGCATTAGTGGCATAGTAGATTGTCCACAAATGTTGAGCTCAAAACTTGTATTCTTAGTAGTGAACAAGCAATTTTGAATTTTAGGTGTTAAATTGAGTGGGTTTGTGGCTTGGAATCAGTTTGAGGGAGTATTTGAATTCAATAGAGTTAATAATAAATTGTGATTAGTTTGGTTTGGGTTAGATTTTTTCATTTTTTTGTTAGCTGAATAAATGATAATAAGTAAAAGTTAAAAATACTTCTGTCCACTTTGAAGATAATTTATTTACTTCCAATTTAATGGATTTATTATTCTGTAATAAGTTGTAAGTAAAATTGCACTAAACAGTTGAAACATAGATTTGAAAATAAAGAATAATAAATTGCACCAAATAGTCTTTATATTGAGAAGTGCCATTATTAGCTAGTTTTCTATAAATTAGCCCTATATCTTTTTTCCTATTCGATGATTTTTTTTTTTTTTTTTTTTTGTGTGGAACTTAATGCATATTTGCTTTTGATACCTAGGGGGTATTACTTTTGGATTGGCCACCTGGCCAAATCTGCATAACTTGAATCAGAGTAACTCTAATAGTTCTGTCAAATGACTTACCAAAGCCAAAAAATTGGCTTCGGTTCACAAAATCACTCCTCTAATGGTGAGTCAAATGCCTTTTCAAAAAATGTCAGCCAAATCTTGAACCAAATTTGGATAAAATTTTGGCAAAGATATATGTTGCCAAATCAGTTTTCCTACCAAAATTTAATTATTTTTTATTTACCAAAACATTGTTGGCGGGCACATGAGGATCACGGTTTTGTTGGCGAGTAAGGTACCTTTAGGTTCTGTCATTGTATTTAAAGTTCTCTTATTTCCTGCTACTATAATTTTTTTTTTCTTTGGGAATAATTTCCTCTTGTGGATCATCCTTCAAATTAGTTGACCAACCACAACTAATAAAGAAGATTATTTGGATAACATTGTGCATAATGCTTTAGATTAAATGAACTCACTCAATCATCTGTGTTGTATAATTAAAAAATGATAACTTAGACTGAACCCAAGTTTTGCAATATCGTTTTGCAACATTTTAACAATTTTGCCAAAAGGGCAACAACATTCATAACCAGATTTTTTTTCCCTTAGAAACACTATCCTTTTGATCTGCACCAACAACATGAAAAAAAAAAAAATTTCTATCAAATTGACAGCGACCCCAAATAATAATTAATACACCATTGGAGGCATGATTTATCATCCTGTGGTTCCCTGACAATCTAGATCTCTTGTATTCGGCAGGTCTCTAGATAGGGATCTGCAAATAAATCAAAATTTAAAACAAAATCATTGCCATTTAAAAAATTGCATAGCTTAGTTCCAATAGCAATTTAATCTACACAATTCAACAAACAAATTGAAAGGTAGGTAACAGTCATAAAGTAAAGAAAATTCAAGTTTCTTTCTAACAAATTCAAAAAATTATATGATGTTAATCCATATGAATAAATTGAAGATGAGCAGAACATTTTCACATCAATCTTGAGCAAACGAGCAAAAAGTGTATAAAGAACCAATTTTGATACATATTTGAACACACTCACATACTAAACTTGAAGAACTCTGTTCATTCTATTCCTCTTACCACCATGGTTGCCTCTTTTTTCTAAAAACACACACACACACACACACTCACACTCTCATTCCTTTGATTTCTTAAAATAGAGCTCAAATCCTGAAATCATTATCATCTAACTCATTAACACCAACACATCCACCATGTATACACTTGGAAGATACAGGTAAAAACTCACAATTCAACAACCACATAATAGAAAAAGAATTAGAATGTCGTAGCCCTCAATATATATGGCAACTATTAGAAATGATTTATACAAAAACAAATTCATAATTAAAATTGGAACAAGAATGATTTTTCTTTTAATAATTAAAGGATACACACAATTAAAAAGAATGGGAATTTATTGCCATGACAAGGTTAACAAGGTTCTTGCAAAAATAGAATGAAAAGGATTCCTAGTAATCTTAAACCACATGTAACTAATCCATCAGGCTTCAATTAGAATTCCTTGTGAAGAAAGACAAGAAAAAATAACTTCTAATATCTTTGATTAGGGAAAAAAAAAACAAACAAAAATCTTAAAGGTTACAGTACATTCATCAATTGACATATATACTTAATGTGGGAATTGAAATTATCCTAAGACATCTAGGTTGTACAATACATTCATCAATTGCACCACATGCAAACATGAATGGATTTGTTTAATAATAATCTAGTTAACAAACACTTGGACTAAGTTTCCAATGTAAAAAAGAAAAACACTAAAAAAAAAAAAAAAAAAAAAATCTAATAATAAGCAAAAAATGGTGCCCCGGCTGCTTAGGTCGCATTACTCTAATAAACGAACTAAAGTTTTAGTCTTTCTACCTTACCTGACAAAAACATGAAAAAGGAAAAGAAAATACTATCAAAACATTTTATTAAAAAAAAAAAAAAATTTGAAGCAAGAAGAGAATAGAGACAGATGACAATATATCATGCAACACTAAACTCAAGCTGCTATCTAGATCAATTTCCTCAAGATTTAGTTTGGAAAGCAAAGAGTGTAGACACCCCATTTTTGACCACCCTTAAGACTTGGGCGCCACTGATTGTTTACTTGGTGATGAAAGGTGTGTGCAGTGCAAAGATTCGATTTCTTCGGCAAGAGGAGCTTCAAATCCCAACTTCATACCTCTTTTGGACCAAAAATATTTTGACCAAAGATTTTAGACCTTAAAACCCTCTCTTTCAAAATGTTTTTGAAAAAAGTTCCTACGATGTTCCGACACTCGCATTTTGTTAAATGTTACGCTTTTCGGTAAACCGAGCAAGGACAAAGTAGAAATGAATGAAAGAGAGGTGAACTCTTTGAAAAAAATCTTCAAAACACCTTATTTAGGGGTTTGGAGTTGAAAAAAATGGGAGAGGAGAGAAGAAACCAAGTTGGAGAAGAAGTTGGGCATGAACCGTTAAGAAAGAGTCGAGCAACTCTCGCTAAATCAGGCCTATCCTTTTGTACACTTGGATTTAAGCTATGAGGCCACCACCATTGGAAAGGGGACTTCCGGGGCTTCATTTTACACTCAAGAATCTCCTAAAGCCGAGTCCGGATGGGGGAGATATGGTTGCTGGAAGTTAGGCATCAATTCGATTGAGTTGGAAATGAGCAGTCTTCACTAAAAGAGGAATATTTCTTAGCACACTTGGAATTTTGATGTGAGGCAACCACCATTGGAAAGGGGACTTCTGGGGCTTCAATTTAGACATAAGAATGACTTGCAAAGGAGTCTAGATGAAGGAGTTATGCCTATTTGAAATTGGACCTGGAAAGTAGAATTTTCTGCTGGCCACTGGTGAATGGTGCCGGCCATCAATGATCCCCTGCCGGCCACAAGTGATGGCCGGTCGGCCAACGATGTCAAAAATCAGATATTTTGCAGATCTTTTCCCTCCAGCTGTTCTACACAAGCTCCAGCTCAGATATTTCGACCAAGCTCTTGTTTTTGCTATATATGAAGGCCATATCTATCATTTTGCAAGGTTAACAAGTTTGGGAGCTTCTCACACTGAAATCCCTCTCTCTATACAAATTTTCAGAGCTGAAAATTCTCTATTTCTCTAGAATTCTCTCTCTCTCTCTCTCTCTCTATTGTGCTATATTGTGCTTGAAAGTGGTTTTTCTTCACATATTTGCATACAACCCCTTAACCAAACACCCCTATCTTGGAGCTGAGGTTTCTTAAGGCTTGTTTGGAGTTCTTTAAGGCTGGTTTTGGCTCAGAAAGTTGGCATCTTGCTGCTGTGCTTTAAGGGTAAGCTTCTTCCCCTTTTAAGCTTATTTTTGTACATTCTCTTGGCCACCTTTGCATGCTGTTTTAGGCCTACTTGTCAACTACAAAAACCTCTATTTTGAAGTGTTTAAAATGGTGGTTTGAGGTCCTTTTGGAGTTAGGGGTGATCCACCCTCTTTTGTAGCTTATGTGCTAAGCTTTGTGCCATCTTTCAAAGTTTTTGAAACCATCTCTTTTTGGCCCTTTAACCACTGAATTCTAGAGGAATTTTAGTGGTGGAAAGGTGGTTTTGAGGTCTAAAATGGGAGGGGGTGGTCCTCTCTCCTCTTGTCTTGTTTGCATATGTTAATGGCCTACTAAATGAGCATGTATTTCTACCTTTTTGAAGTTTAGTTCGAGCATGTTTTAGGCTATATTTTGACCTACTTTAACTTTGTTTTTAGTTGGTTGGGTCACTTGTGGCTTGATTTTGGTACTTGTAGTACAACCATGCTTACTAGCCTAGCATATTTGATGATTTAGCCTATCGATCTAGCTTGTGTTGGCTTAGTGTAGACGCGCCTGAACGTCCCGGGCTCTGCGTGCGAAAATGGGGCGCGAAATCTCGTTTTGTTCATTTGGGCTTACTACTACAGTTCGAACTCAATGTCACGGTTTTGAATCTGATCCCGCAAAGTGCAATGCAAGATCGATAAATCACCAAAGAATCCAAATCCGACAAATCGTTTTGGAAAACTGATTTTATAAAGAAGTGCTAAACATGGACTACTTTGCCAGATACAGAGTCGCCGCCTAAATATTTTATTTTGGGGGAATTTAGGAAACCCTGACTCGTGCCTAAGGCCACGTGTCCGTCATCACCAAAGTTGCCTCGGCTCGGGAACTTGGGTATGATTGGGAAAGGTCATGCAATGAGCACTCCCGCTCGCCCGATCAAAGATCGGCCACTACTAACATGATATCTTGTTTTTGAAAACACATGTGTTCTTATTCCGATTATTAAACCTAGAATTACTATGTGATGCGCACAGCATACAAGTATAGACTAGATCTCGCCTAATTTGGAACAAAGCATTGCATACTTGTTTGTTTTGAAAAACGGTTTGAAGTTTGCTACTCGCAAGTAGGCTAAAACGAGGATTTGATGAATTGTTCCAATTCAAGCAATTCAACCTTCACCCACAGGCATTCAGGCAGTTATATCACATAAGCAGTTAGCCTTATGGCAAGCATGCTATCGTGGCAACATTCACACTCATGCGAGGATGCTAAAGCATAAAAGCTTACCTAGTACTCCGAGCTAAAACAACAACTAGTTAGTAATCAGTGCATGATCCTAGTTCATGTTAAGATGGCTAATGCAACACATGCAAAAATGCAACTAGAAATAGGCTCGGCTATTCTAAGATGGCATATGAGATGCGATTAGATAACATGTATTTAATTTGGAATTGAAATACAATGCAGTTAGTATGATGCGCCGAGCCCAGTGCATGCAAGACAGATGAATGAATGCACGCACGCATGCGAAGCATAAGGATGCTAATTGAAAAATGACCTAAAACTAACCATCGAAAGCGGTAAGTAAAAGGGAGAAAGACGTGAGGTTGGAAGACATTCACACACGCACGCACACTTATTACAAAAATATGCCCTCTCGACGGAGGGTCCGAATGAATATGCTAAGCTAGCTATGCTAAGCTAATCAACTAATCTAATAATCTAATTAGACTAATTATTACACAACCAAATTGAATAATTAGCTATAACTAATTATTACAACAACTAACTAATTAACAAATTAATTAATTATTACAAAACTTAAGTTAGTTAACAAATAAGGAAAACAGTAAACAATGCTATTCCAGCTCTGGTTGGAGGAGAAGAGGATGCATGCTCGGTTGCCGTCCCGAAAAGCTCTCTGGTTGCTCTTTAGAGGCTTTGTCTACAAGGTGTCCTCAAGGAATTCCTGCTGAATCTTACCAAAACCAGTCTGGGGAATACACCAGTGGCCTGCCGGCCATGGGGAGCCACTGCCGACCATCTGCCGGCCAAGAATGAAGGTCTGCCGGCCATCTGCAAGACACTGCCGGCCACTGGTGTGCTGTGACACCAAGCTGCAGTAGAGCACAAAATAGAGAAAATGAAGGGTCTCCCAAGGGTATGTACGCACTATGCCACCCCATATCACCTCGAAACATCAAGGGAGAGGCATAGTCAGATCCAAGACCATCAACCACGCATCCCGATGCATGATGGCCAAAGATCCAACATGTGCAAATCAATGTGAAATGAATGCACGAAAACACATAAATGCCTAGAACTCTATCATGCTTGATCAAGAGTGTCGGCGACCGAGAATTGAGACACATTTCATCACTTGAAGTATGAAACGTCCCTCGTTTCTCGTGCTCAGATTAACACTTAATCCAAACAACAATGCAACACAAGTATGGCATACACAATGCGACTCAAGCATGCAAACATGCAATATGACTTGAGCATGCAAACATGTAATGTAATGTGAACAACCTGACAAGGCTAATGGCATGCACAATGCTAATGCATGCACAATGCAAATGTCAATTAACATGCACAATGCAAATGATGGCATACTCAATGCAATGTTACCTAAGCATACACAATGCAAAGTATAAGGTATAAACAATGCGATGTAATGCAAGCATGCAAACAAAATGTAATCAACCATGCTCAATGGACTTAAACCGAAATGGATAGACCTCAAATATGCCCAAATCAGTGGCCAAAATGCTAAGATGAAGGCACTGAAAACACATACAAGCATGCATACCAATTGGCTCATTGTAGACACCCCATTTTTGACCGTCCTCAAGACTTGGACGTCACCGCTTGAACACTCGGTGATCATCCATGTTTGTGTTCGTCTTGAGTTCCCGGAGGCCGTGGTAGCGCGCCTCGCCTCAAGACCTCTCGACTCAACTGTTTTGTGTCTGGTTTTGCACCAAACACTTGTGTTTTGCCTTTGAGGGGTAGGGTAGGGCTTGTAGACCATCCCCACCCATCACCGGCCCTGGCTTGAGGCCACCGGCTATGTTTTGTTGCCACCGGCCAAATGTTTGGCTGGCCGGCTATCTTTTTTTGGTCAATTGCATGTTTGGCTGGCCGGCTACTGTGCATCTGCTTTTGCAAATATTTTTCTGCAGCTGGCATGCACTTTCACTCCCTCCATACACGTGTATGGAGGGATTGCCCTCTTGTTAGCTTCCTTTGGAAGCTTTACAAGACAAAGTTGTCTATAAGAGGGGGTCTTCTCTCCCTCTTTTAGAGGTTGGACAATTTAGACAGAATTTTCAGAGGGTTTTGATTTTTAGGGTTAGGGTTCATATGTCCTCCATCTCTATATCTCTCTCTCTCTCTTTGTTTTGTGAGTGTTTTTGCCTTAGTTTTGCACACAAACACCCACCATCACACCTTTTCTTGGAGCTGAGGCCCTTGAGGGTTGTTTTTGGAGTTTTGGAGCTGGTTTGAGCTTGAAGAACCAGCTGGTCCACCATTGGTGAAGAGGGTCTACAAGGGTAAGAAACTTGTCCCTTTATTCCCCATTTTTGCATTGCATTTTTGCCTACCTTGCATCTGTTTTTGAGCTTTGTGTATAACATATAAAAGTTCTGATTTTTAGTGCTCTAAATAGTTGGTTAAGGTTTCTTTAAGCTTTGGGGTTGTTTGACCCCTCTTAAGCCTTGAAAGGCTCCATTTTGTGCCATTTTGGTTGAGCTCCGGGACCATCGTGTTTGGGCCTCCTCATCACTGAAATCTTGAGGGATTTCAGTGATGAGGATGGTACCTTGAGGTCCTAGGAAAGAGAGGGCCACCCCTTCTCCTTGTTGTCCTTGAAAAGGGCCTCTTTTTGCCTCTTAAGGGAGCATCTAGTCTAAGTGTGTGTTGGCCATGCCTTAGCTGATTTTCATGCTTATTATGTCATAATATGCCTCTGTTTTTAGTTGGTTTGGACATACCTTGCTTGTTTAGCATACATGTCTTGTAATGCCATATTGTAGCCTTAACATGCATCTAGGTTTTAACCCTTGTTCAAGCATGCTTTTGGCCTAGCTTTGTGAAGCTTTTGTACTTGTTTTGCCATGTTTAAGGTCTATTTTTGGTTGTTTTGGTCAACCATAACATGTATTGCATAGCTCCTCTGCATTGTTAGCTTGTAGGCTTTAAGTATGTGAAGTGTTGAGTATGCATTGTTTGATTTATTTTAGTGGTTTGGCACCACTTATGGCATCATTTCAGTCCCCATGACATGCTTGTATGCTTGCCTTTGATGCCTCTTTGATGCCTTGAAAGCTTGTGTTGTACGCTCCATGTTTTGGCAACTATGCATGCTTTTGGATTTGAGCCATTTAGATGCCATCTAGATGTGTTGTTGGCTTTGTTTTAATATGTTAAAACTCTGTTTTTGATCATTTAATTCATGCCATGTTTAGTTTTGTTAAGGGTAGTTTGATGCCTCCCTTAGCTTACCTTGGGTTTTGGATCTTGGTTGCATGTCTTGGCTTATCCTGTTTAATTGATTTGGCATCATATTTAACATGATTTCAGAGCTTAATGTGCATGCTAATTGTCCATGTTTAGTCTCTTTTAAGTGTGCTTAAAAGTTGCTTTTTTATGTGCTTAAGTGTTGGCCTATTAACATATGCATGTGTGTGTGTGTGTGTGTTGGACCTCACTTCCATAGCATTGGCCACTGTTTTAGGCTTGTTTGAGAATCGCCTAATTTAGTTTAAGTCCATCCCTTTGTTTGTTGCATGCTCTCCTTGTATGTTGTAGCATATTAGTGAGTTGTTGCACGATCGAAATCGCATGATTGAATGAAGTCACATGCTTGTTTGCATGCTTAAACACCCACATTGTGCCTTGCACTTGTAAGTTGCGTTGCTTCATGCCTTACATGCTTTCTTTACCTAGGTTGTATGCCTAACATGCATTGCTTGCTTGCATTGTCTATGTTGCATACTAGCCAACATGCTTAGAGTTGCATTGCATTAGCATGTATACGTGGCCTCTTGAATTGCTTGTGATAGAGGTTGAGTTCAATTTGTTCGATTATGTGCATTGCATTCCATATCAAAATGCACACTTCATTCTTTGGGCCATCATGCATGGAAATGCGCGATTGGTGGTCCGAGAATCGAGGATCATGTCCCTTTGAGTCATAAATATGATAAGGGGTGTGATTGGTGCATACATTGCTTGAAATGTATTGCCATGCCAAGTTCTGCCCTCTGTTGCTGTCAAACCAGTTTTTGCAGGAAGATTTGGCCGGCCAGCCATCTTCAGTGCCGACCGGCCATCATTTTTGGCCGATGGAGCAACTTTGTGGCCAGTGACCATTATCCATGGCCGGTGGCCAATCCCCTCAGCTGGTGGTGTTCCACAGCACTCAGAGAAGCAACCCTGAGACTTTGGCAATCATCAGAGAAGCAGAGCGGGGAAAACAGAGGCAACTTGAGCATGGTGGCGGATTTCCGAGCAAAACTGAGCGCGCACTGCATTGGGTCTTCATCTCGAGACTGTTTACTGCTTAATTAGATTAATTAATGTGTTAATTAATTAGGTGGTTTATAATATTGGTTAGCTTGCGAGTTAGTTAATCTGTATTATTCTTTCGGTCCTTCCGAGCGAGGGCAAATTTGTAATAAGTGTGCGTGAGTGTGTGTGTGTCTTCCAACCTCACATCTTTCTTCCCTTTTATTTAACCGCTTACAATGGTTAGATTTAGGGCATATTTAAATTAGCATACCTTATGCTATGCATGCGTGCATCCATACATTTGTCTTACATGCACCGGGCTCGGTACATCATACTAACTGCACTTGTATTTCAATTCCAAGTTAAATACCTGTTAGTTACAGCATTTCACATGCCATCTTTAGGATAGCCGAGCCTATTATAGTTGCATCTTGCATGTGTTGCATTAGCCATCTTAACATGAACTAGGATCATGCATATGATTACTAACTAGCTTCTGTTTTGGCTTGGAGTACTCGGTAAGCATTTATGCTTTAGCATACCGCATGCGTGTGAGTGTTGCCATAATAGCATGATTACCATGAGGCTAGCTGCTTATGTGATATAACTGCTTGAATGCCTGTGGATGGAGGTTGAATTACCTAAATTGGGATAATGCATTAAAACTGTGAGTTTTAAGCCCACTAGATAGTGGCAAAACCATCTTTTCTAAAGCCCACTTAAGGGTGGCAAAACCTACATTTTAGCCTACTCGCAAGTAGCAAATCACTTTCAAAACAAACATGAAATGTTTTGTTCCAATTTGGGCGATTTGGTCTATACTTGTTTGCTGTGCGCATAACATAGTAATTCTAGGCTAATAACCGGAATAAGGACATGTAATGTTTTCAAAACAAGATATCACGGTTAGTAGAGGCTGATCTTCGGATCGGGCGAGAGGGGGTGCTCATAGCTGACCTTCCCCAATCGTACCCAAGCTCCCGAGCCGAGGCAACTTTGGTGATGACGGACACGTGGCCTTTGGCACCAAGTCAGGGTTTCCTAAATTTCCCCATAAAAAATATTTAGGTGGCGACTCTGTATCTGGCAAAACAGTCCATGTTTGGCACTTCTTTTTTAAAAATCTGTTTTCTCAAAATAATTTGCCGGATTTGGACTCTTTGGTTCAAGATTAAGAACCGTGACACAAATCGAGTCCGAACTGTGGGGTGAGGCCCTCACGCGGGGCGCATCCACACTCACCAATTAAGGTATAAAGGTACAACTCTCAAGAACACCTAAAGAGTGAAAAGTATGGAAGTGTAACAACACCAAGTGCATTGAAATGAGTTAAGAAATGATGCCAAATCATTTAAACAACACAAGTAAAGCATGCGAAGGTCCTTAAAAACATGGAGCTATCAAAGAGGACTACAAAGGAGGCATGCAATACATGGCACAAATGCATGAACTAAGCATGGACAGAGCTCAAATAGGTCAAAATAAGGACCTAAACATGCTGCGATGAGGGCCCAAAGACCTAGGCATGCAAGCATACAAGCTAAGTCATAAGCTAGGCAATAATGCACAACACTCAAAGGCACTTAAAGCATGATTGAAGTGGGAATATGGCAATGCTATAGGCTCTGAAATGTCATGTTAAGTGATGCCAAATCACGTACACAACACAAATGAAGCATGCAATGGTGCTCAAAGCTTGAGGCAAGCAAGAACGTTTATACTACAAGTATACAAAACATGACGCACGTGGTTAAGGCAACCCAAAACAGTCCTAGAACATATTAAAATGAGACTAAAGCATGTATGGAAGTAAGCCAAAACAAGCTAGCATGGTGAGCATGAGGCATGATGCATACAAGGTAAATAAGGTGGATTGCACTACACCTATTAAGACCAAGCATGGAATGACTCAACCAACAAAAATCAGAGTTAAGGCATGTCAAAATAAGCCCAAAAACCCACTGAGATGGCATCCCAAAGACCTAAGCATAGAGGCATGCACAATGATCTATTCATGAGGCATAAAACACAAACTCTCTAAGACATTGAAAGCATGTCAAATGCAAGTGTATGACCATATTACATGGACTGAAATAACATAACAAGTGATGCCAAATTGTTGAAATAGGCCAAGTAACACATGCTAGTGGACTTGGTGCACAAAGTTAATCAAGCTAGATTGAACCATGGCTATACAAAGCAAGTCATGCATGGCCAAAACAACCAAAATAAGACCTTAAACATGGTAAAACATGAACAAAATCTTCTCAGAGCTAAGCCAAAAGCATGCTAAAATGACATGTTAAAGCATGATGCATATTAAGGCAATAGAGAGGATTACACTACAAGTGCATGAGGCATGCAAGGGCCAACCAAAACAAACCAAAACAGAGTCATGACATGGTAAAACATCACCAAAAACATGCTAAAATGGAAAGAAAACAAGCTAGAATGGCATGCTACTTCATGAGGCATACTAAGCTAGTTTGTGTGATTTACACTACAAGTGTGTTATGCATGCATGGAGTGACAAAATCAACCCAAAAAAGATCTAAGGAACGGTAAAACATCACCAAAAACCTACTGAAATGGAGCCAACACATGCAAGAAAGACATGCTACTTTGATGAGCCACAAATGGGATTACACTACACATACGAGGAGCATGCAAAAGGTGACCAAACCAGCCATGGAAAGAGTCAAGAAAGGTCCTAATAGTCACAAAAAAGTGCCTGAACTAAGCCTTGAAAGCATAGAGATACATGCTCCTTTGGTAGGCCAATGATACAAGCAAACAAAAACAAGAAGAGAGGGGGTCACCCCCTCTGGTTTGAGGCCTCAAAACCACATGCCTACCACCAAAAATCCACTGGATTTCAGTGGCTAAAAGGCCAAACCAAGACTACTCCAAAGGCCTTAAAGCATGGCACAAAACAAGGCCAAACAAGGCATATGAGAGGGTTGTATACCCCTAACACCAAAAAGACATTAAACAATCATCAAAAGCACTTGAAAAAAAAACTTTTTTCAGTTGAAAGCAAGGCCTAAAACAATATGCAAGGATGGCCAAAATGAGATACAAACAAAGGCTTAAAAGGGGAATATACTCACCCTTGAAGATCAACTTCGAAACCAGCAACCTCAGAGGCTAGAAACCAAGTTTCAGAGCTCAAGTAACACTCCCAAGAACCTCAGCTCAAAGATGGTGGTGTACCTCTATGTGTTGTAGTGCAAAAGTGCAAGAAAAATGGACTTTAGAGCATAAACCAACACAATATAGAGAGAGAGAATGAGAAATATAGAGAGAGAGAGATACAACTTCTCTAAAAATGGTTGAACTTCTGATAGAGAGGAAGGGCCTCTCCTTATATAGAAGGGAGCAATGCAAAGCTTGTTGAACAAGCTTGGCAAGAGTTTCATCCCTCCAGACACGTGTATGGAGGGGAAATGAGTGAAAACCAGGTGGCTCAAAAGATCTGGCATGAAACCTGCTGAGACAAGGGTTCTGCCGGCCATCAGTGATGGCCGGCAGTGGGTCATTGATGGCCGGCAGGCTTCATCAATGGTCAGCAGTAACAAAGGCATGGCCGGCAGTGCACCAAGAGAATCAAGTTGGAAGGGCCAATACATGGTCCAAAAATGGGGCAGAAAGGATATAGGGTTTGGAAAGCTCAAACCTGTGACGTTCCGCCGCGACAGTCGAGTACTCGACGAGCAATCAAACTAGTGGTTGGATGTACCTGCAAGCACAACCAAGTCTTGAAGACGGTCAAAAATGGGATGTCTACACTTAGCTCCAACACATTTTTGCTAATATTTTGGCATGTTTAAGTTCTATTTTGAGCCGGTTTGATCACTCGAGCTTTGCTTTGTATGCTTGTAGTGCAATTGTGCTAAATTGCCTAACATGTGCTATTATTTTGGCCTCTAAGTCTAGCCTTTCTTAACTTGTTTCAAGCATGTTTTAGAACTCTATTTAGGCTGTTTTAGGACTGTTTTGGGTTGTTTTGGTCATATGGCTCATGTATTGCATAGCTATAGTGCAAGTGCCTTAACTAGCTTTGAGTTTTAGGGCCTCTAGCATGCTTTGCTTGTGATGTTTGTATGATATAGCATCATTTCTCATGTGATTTCAGAGCATATATCACTGTCATACTCTCGCATATATCACTTTTTAATTGTGTTTGAGAGTTGAGCCTTATGCCTTGTTTATGAGCCAATACATGAGCATGTTTTTCTTGCTTTTCATGCTACCATCTCAGCTCATTTCAGCCACTGTTTTGGCATGTTTAAGCTCTGTCCAGAGCTGGTTTGGTCCTTTGTGCTTGATATTGCATGGTTCTAGTGTAATGCACTTCACTAGTTTTTGATGCTTAAGTCTCCTAACATGTTGTGCATTTGTTGATTGCATGATTTAGTGTCTTTAGCATGCCATATCAGCATTGAATATCTACAATCTTCCTCTATGCTTCACTTTTGAATTTGATTTTGAAAGTGGTCTTAAGCCCCATTGTTGGCTTAAGCATGGAATTGAGGCTTTCATGTCTAATGGTTTTAACCTTCTCTTGAGGGTTTCTACTAACCAACAGCATGAGGCTTCTTTCATGCTTAAGGTGCTTGTGGCTGAGGCTATCTTTCCAATTAGAGGACTTTTCACATTGGACTTAATCGATTAAAGAACTAATTGGTAATGTAAAATGTGTAAACAAGAATTGAATCAAGTAAAACATGCCAAGATAAGCATGTTGCATGTGTGCATTGCATTGTGTTCAATCAGACGTTATATTGAACACAAGGTGAATTGGTCCATTTTATACTCGAAGTGATGAAAATGAGCCAATTCCCTTTATCTCCATTGCCTTTGATCTTCCATGATAAGGTAGTGGTCCTAGAGTCTTGTTTGTCTTGCATTTATTGAAATGCGTGCAAGTTGAATCTTTGTCCATCATGCATTGCATGCTTGATTGATGGTTTTGGATCCAATAGTGCCTCTCCCTTGATGTTTTGAAATGATAAGGAGTGGCACAGTACATACATGCCCTAGGAAGACCCTCCATTTCCTTTGTTTTGTGCTCTGTTGTAGTTTGGTGTCACAGCACACCAGTGGCCAGCAGTGCCACACTGATGGCCAGCACCCTTGCATTGTTGGCCGGCAAAGGCCCACTCTTAGCCGGCAGATGGCCGGCAACAACTCCTTATGGTCGGCAGGCCACTGGTGCACTTCCCAACATTGGTTTGGTAAGTTTCAGCAGCAAGTTCTTGAAGACACCCTGCGAACAAAGCCTCTCAAGAGCAAACCGGAAGACGTTTCAGGGCGGCAACCGAGAGCATGCATTTTTCATTACTCAAGGCAGAGCTGAGGCAACCTAGCTTACATGTTTTGCATGCTTAGTTGGTTTTGTAACTTAATTAATTAATTTGTTAATTAGTTAATTGTTGTAATAATTAGTAAGTAGTTTGCTAGTTATTCAATTTGGTTTGTAATAATTAGTCTAATTAGTTTAATTAGATTAGTTGATTAGCTGAGCTTAGATTAGCTTAGCTCTAATTCATTCGGACCCTCTTGCGAGAGGGCGCATTGTTGTAATAAGGGTGCGTGTGTGTGTGCATGTCTTCCAACGCCACGTCTTTCTCCCTTTTACTTAACCGCTTTCGATGGTTAGTTTTAGGGCACGTTTTGATTAGCATACCTTATGCTTTCATGTTTGCATAATTCATTTGTACTGCATGCACCGGGCTCGGCGCATCATTCAAACTGCATCGTATTCTAACACCTATTTGAATGCGTGTATCAAATTGTTGCATTCATATGCCATCTTAGATAGCCGAGCCTATTTAGTTGCATTACTGCATGTGTTGCATTAGGCATCTTGTATAGTTAGGATCATGCATTGTTTTCTAAATAGCTTTTGTTTTGGCTCGGAGTACGCTGTAAGTGTTACGCTTTAGCATACTTGCATGAGTGTGAGTGTTGCCATGATAGCATGCTTTCCATGAGGCTATTTGCTTAAGTGCTTATTTGTTTGAATGCTTGTGGATGAAGGCTCGATTACTTGAATTGGAACAATTTGACGACTATGAGTTTTAAGCCTACTTGAGGTGGCAAAATCATGTTGTTTTAAGCCCACTTGAGGGTGGCAAATCCGCGCTTTAGCCTACTTGCGAGTAGCACTTTCAAACCATTTTCAAAAGACAAACGTAAGTTGTTTTGTTCCAACTTGAGCAATTGAGTCTATACTTGTATGCTGTGCGCATCACATAGTAAAGTTAGATTAACAACCGGAATAAGAACACATGAGGTTTATAAAATAACATATCATGGTAGTAGAGGCCGATCTTTGATCGGGCGAGCGGGGGTGCTCATTTCAGGACCTTCCCCTCTCGTACCCAAGTTCCCGAGCCGAGGCAACTTTGGTGATGATGGACACGTGGCCTTTGGCACGAGTCAGGGTTTCCTAAATTTTCCAAAAATAAAATATTTAGATGGCGACTTTGTAATCTGGCAAAGCAGTCCATGTTTGGCGCTTTTTATTCAAAATCGATTTTTCAAAACGATTTGTTGGATTGGACTCTTTGGTGTTTATCAATCTCACATTGCACTCTGTGAGATTAGATTCAGAACCGTGACAGGAGTCCGAACTGTAGTAAGACAAATTCGCACCTTCTCCGAAAGGGGGGCGTGCGAAGAAGTCAGGTCTACAAAGAGCATGCAGGTCGGGCCTTCACCAAGGAAACACACAGCCACTATAGCACTTGCTTATCTATCCTAATAGATGTACTTATCAAAAAATTAAATAAAATTGAAATTCATTAAGGCAGTGTCATCTTACTAAGTGAACAACCTCAACCTCATCATAGGGCACAATCAATGATAGAAACTATCAAATTGATAAGCTAACTTACAAGAAAAATGAAGCCCTTTTTCACTAAGTTTGTCCCATCTACTTCTTCTTTTTCTTCTCCTTTGATATTTGAACCTGCATTTAACAAGGAAAAAAAAAAAAAAAAAAACAAGTAACATGAAGTCCTTGATCTCAATAAACTTTCCATTCAATGATTTTCACACTACTTTTTCAACGTGTCACCCACCATAATAATCATTGACTTCTGAGCATTACCTTGGATTATTGTATTGATTAATTCACATTTCACATTACTATCCTCACAGAAGATGAGGTCAAAAAAATAAATTTTTGAATCAATTTTTTAAAATCCAAAACTCAAAACCCAAAACTTGTTTGGTTTAGGGTGTTCACAAACTCGATCTTGTTTGGTTTTCACAAATTGGCCAAATAATTGTTTACATTTAATAAATACATAAAATATTAAAATTATATTAATTTTTAAACTAGGTCAATTTTTATTTATTTATTTCTTGTAATTTTTTCATTATTCAGTAATTTTATAAAAAGTTACATTTAAATATGAAACGTTTTAAATGTATGTAGATTGAGTGGATATAAAACCAGAAAAAAGTGTTAAAATTTTTAAAACGTTCATAAAAAATAAAAAATATGGAGTGAAACTTTGCTCTATAAATTAGATTACATGCATCTAAGTAGTAAAAGACTAGATACATGAAAGAAATAAAAAAAATTGACTATAGTATTGCAAAAAAGTTTTGACTACAAGACAAAAAAACACAAGACCCAAAAAAACTCAAAAACTAGTTTTGAAAACTCATAACCAAACAAGTTTTGAATTTAATTTTCCAAAAACTACTTTCAAAACTCATAACCAAACAAATATTCAATTTTCAAAACCCAAAACTGATTTCAAAACTAAACCAAACGCAACGGAAATCATTTCAACTCTACAAATCAATATGAACTGATAGTAATGAAAATATAGTAAGTGCTATAAGTATGAGAAATTATATACCTTTTCGCACTACATAGACAAAAGGCTTTACAAAAAGAATGTGTTCTTTATGAAAAAAAAGAAAAGAAAAAAAAAAAAAAAAGAAGAAGAGAGAGTTGAAGCTCACATCAAATGTGTTTAAAAAGGTTGTCACAACACAACTAGTGTGTGTTTTATAAAAAATGTGGTTGTGGTTGTGTATGTGCAAAGAGAGAGAGAGAGAGAGAGAGATAGAGAGAGAGAGAGAATCACTACAAAATAGTTCCATCGATCTGTAATGGTCTTCTCAATCAAAGAAGCATACAAATTGCACCTTGAAAGAAAATCAAAAAACATAATCAAATCTTTGTTCAAATGGAAAGGGATTTGCTTTTTTCAAAGGGAATGGGATTGTTCAAAAATTGTCCAATTAAACTTCTTTAGCCATTGTTGCAAAATATATTATAATATTTTAACCAAAATTACAACAGTTTTGAACCTCGATCTTTTACCTCAGAAATCCTATGTAACTCCTTTAAGACCACGATCATGATCTATCGAATTGAATGAAATGATTAAAAATAGAACTTTTTTTGCTATAAGACTAAAATATGACATAAAATTAAAAATTTTGTTTTATCTACAGCCAAACAGGGTTAAGAAGTCAAACTTGTGAAACTGTATAACATTTATTATTATCATGTGTAGCGATCCCGGTTTTGACCCGTCTCTTTGTGGTGTTCCGGGCTCAGGTTGGTATGGTTTTGAACGGTGTTACGTATCTTAGTTTCTCTTGTATTCTCCTTATTTTTGGTTATCGGGTTATAGTGGTGTGTTTGGAATAGGTAATGTCTCCAAACCTTTAGATGCGAATCCAACCTGAATTGTGCATTGTACAGTTGTATCGGAAGTTAAATCTTTCATGTTTTGCCACTTCGCTAAGTATGTTGAGGGTCGAGCTGCCCGGTCAGCTTGCTGAAGCAAAAATGCAAAATGCATTCGAAGTTGCTTGTCCACTCGAGCGGCTGTTTTTGCGCTCGAGCGGAGAATGTTTGGTTCCAGAAGTATGACCTATCTGCAAAAGTACTGGAAAAGTGTATTTGACGCTCGAGCGGGGCTTTCCACACTTGAGCGGACCATGTTATATCAGTTCGTAAGGGGAGATTTCAGATCACTTTTTCAGTTCTCTCTCTCTCTCTCTCTCTCTCTCTCTAAAACTTTCCAAAATTTCTAGATCTAGAGCTTCTCTCTCTAGAAGTCATCTTCTCTCTTTGATTTCTCCAAATCTGTTGGGAGTTAGACTGAAGTTCTTCATCAAAGTTGTGTAACTTCTTGAGGGCTTCATTGTATGCAGTGGAGATCGAGTTTCGACACTGTAAATTTTGGAGTTTCATCTCTATTCTTCTTCAATACTTGAGGTAGGGATTTTCTTAGAATTATATATATATATTTTTGTAAGATCTAGATGATTTTCAAAATTATCATTCGATAGCTTTGAAAATTGATTGTTGATTCAAGAAGTTGAGTGATTTTGAAAGTGGGTTTGTCTCTTGTTCTTTTAAAATGATCGTATGGGTTTTGATCTTCGTTGATTGAAGAAAAGATGATTTTGGAAAGTTTTCTTTTAAAAGATTTGAGTTGTATAGTTTTGGTGAGAAAACTTAGAAATTGGAGATTTTTAAAAGAGATTGGAAATCCATAAATGATATTGTTAGATTTATTTTGTGTGTAAAAATAAATGGATGCTTGAAAAATTTCTTATTTATATTTATATGAATGATAATTTCATGGAATATGAGAATTGTTGTTCATTTTGGAAATTATTGTTCAAAACATTGAAATAGTCTTGAAATGACTAATTGTTGAGGATACTTGAGAAGAGGGAATTGTGTTATTCCTTGGATGATGAATTGGAATAAAAGTATTTATATTTATCTTGTGAAATTGCATTGAAATGAGAAATGGAAATTTTGATCACAATGGTAATATTATGTGAAAGAATTGGAAATAGAAGAATTGTTACATTGTATTGATTGTTGTTGCATTGACATATCAATTCATTTGATTACATTAAATTTTGAAAGTCAATTTGAAAACTTGCATTGAGAAAGGAATGTTGAGAAAACAAGTTTTTATGGAATGGTTTTGAGGTAAATACGTTGGTAAGTCTTGATAGGTGGTGTAGATGAAATTGAATAAGTTGGCCTGAGGGTCCGGGGTGAAAGACTGAAAACCCACGTGGATAGGTGCCGAGCCTTCCGGTTAATACTGGTAAAAATAACAATTTGGTAGTACTCGTATAGTCTACTTGCAGACACCGACTTAGGGATTACCAGAGTTGTATTTACCGCCCCTTGAAGTAAATTGTTAAGTTTTGAACAATGGACATTTCATGGCATCATTGAGCATGATGGTTTTCAAAAGATGAAGATATGATTTATTTACAAAAAGAAATAGCATGGCATGTGCATTCATCTCTTGAGACTTATATAAAATGTATATACTTTGTTAAGGATTTCCTACTGGGCTTTATGCTCACCCTACGGGATCTTTGTGCAGGAAAAGATGTGATGATTCTACCTAACTAAAGGCGAGGAAATATGTGTTGAGAGTACAAGGCTCTCATTTTGTTTTGCTGTAACTCTGTTTGTAAGCCAAGAGCTGTATTTGTGTGGGTTTGAATAACCATTTTGTGTAACCAGGCCTAAGCCTTAGAAACTTGTAAACTCTTGGGGGTATATATTTGTTTATGTTATTTTGATTTGAAGTGAATGTATTATCGCCGGAAGACTATTTGTATCATGTAATGCAAGTGTGGGGATTTATTTTCAGTTTTACTTTAAAGAACCATGGTTATCGTATTATCATTTGGGTATAAAAATTGGGGCGTTACATCATGAGACCTAAAAATCACTGAAGTTCTAAATTGACACCTTGACCTCGTGAACCAAGAACTTCTTAGTGAAACATTGACCCTTTGAATTTTCTAAAATTCAGTTCACTACTTGTCACCACGAAACATTATTTATCAAAAAGTAAATATATCAAATGTATCATTGTCACGACCCAAACCCGCCCCTATGGGTTTAGTACCGTAACCGGCCAGTAATCCGTGATTACTGAAGGCCTGCTTAACAGTAAAGACATAGTACAGGGGCTGGCGGAAGCTAAAACAATAATAAAAGATGTCCAATGAGCTGTGACAGTCTGTATGCAAAAAGACTTTTTTGTAACATATTCACATTCATAAGCAAAACATATATACACTATATGTACAACATTCAGGTTAGGGACCAAATCCCTAATTAGCACAGTACAGTACAAGTCTTATATAGTATTACAGAACAGAAGCAAAAGGGTGAACTGAGACACCCCAAAAGCCCTGGCTTGGACTGACATGGAACCTCGAAGTGAGGCGCGATGGTTGGCTTGACAAAAAAGGAGCTAACCCAACGCTCTTAACTCTGATCCGGTGCCTGGACACCTACATATAAATATAAACAATGAGCTAAAGCCCAGTGAATAACAATTGTATAAAGAGGTTAAGAATGAATGTCCTTTCAGTCATTAAGCGATCATATCAGTCATTTAGAAACCATAGCAGTCATATGTGGTACATCCCATAGCAAAACAGTACAGTAGGTCTTAACAGACCGAACAGTCAATTGATGGCCATCATAACAGTAAACAGTAGTAGTTCCAAACATGGGAACTGACAGAGATCTCTGTGACAGTAGCAGTAACAGTACAGTAATAGTAAATTGCTATAGATACCACGAATACAATTTACAAATAGGACAACATTCATTCATTAAACAATGACGTTTCAGTAAACAGAACAGTTGATCATTCAGAAAATATTCATAATTGAACATATCTTTACAATATTGTTATTCACAGAGCACTGGGTTATAAGCAGCTAATGAGCGTCCTCGGATGCCAACCTTACACAGTTACAGAACGAACACACACTAAGTTACACACTTGGGAATCAACAACTTAGTCCCTATCTTGACTCGGTGTGGTTCTACATCAACAGCCTCATTAAGATGCCTTCAACTAGGCCTAGGAATGCTTAGGATGAAATGAGGATGCAAAGATGTACTTTAAAACACTTTTCAAAATTTTCAGAAACAGGGGTCTCGCTCGAGCGTGGCTTTCTACGCTCGGGCGGACATGCAGACAAAGGATCTCCGCTTGAGCGTGACTTCCTTCGCTCGAGCGGACTGTAAACTCAAGCAAAAGTACTGGATGCATGCAATTCACGCTCGATGGACGCTCGACCTCCGCTCGAGCGTAAGACACAAGTCCTCGCTCGAGCGGACTGTAAACACATGAAAAGTACTGGATACACGCGTTTCACGCTCGAGCGTTACTTTCCTCGCTCGAGCGGGATGCATGTACTCAGAGTGTACGCTCGAGCGTGAAGTATTACGCTCGAGCGTGGGTCCAAAATCTGGAATTTTCAAATTGAACCTCCAAGCTCAAACTCAACATTTAAAGCATCAAATTCGATTCTTTGGGGCCAATTTTCTGGAAAACACTTTAAAACTCATAATATGACATGTTTCAAAGATCAATTTGCAAAATCAAAGCCCAAAGGTAGTTCAATTAAACACAAATCCAAACAAAACTTCATGAACATAATGTATGTGTAACATACAAGTGTTCAATTGAAACCAAAGCTTCAAATACTTGGTCAAATGAGCCAAATCACTCAAAAACATGATGAATTCATGGACCATAGCTAGAATATAGACATGCATGTGAGGATTTCCATGAAATCAACCTCAAAACTCAACAATGTGTACATGCATGCATGATTTAGCTACTCAAATCAACTCTTTAAACCAATTCTTGACTTAGATCACTAATGACTCATGAACCATGCAAGAACCAACTTGAATTCATAAACTAAAGGATAAATATCCTACCTTAGGTCCTCAATTTCAAGTCTAGAAGCTCAATTATGCAATCTACTCTTCAATTCTTCTAATTCTCCAAGCAACTCTTGTTGAAACCAAAGCTCTCCTACTCTCCCTCTCTTGCTCACGGTTTTGGTCTCAAGAAGGATGATGAAATGATGTATGGAATGTACTAATTAAGTCCCAAACAAGTGTACAGGAAATGGCTACTCAATGGCAAAATTGCAATAAACTCCAACTAATGTAACTTAGCTTATTTAATCTAATTTAATCATTCCAAATCAAATTTAAATTAAACCTACCATAAAATCACATAAATTCTAATTAGCATGAAATACCAATCAATTTCTAATTTGGCCGTCGATAAGGCCTTCAAGTTACAGTTCGAAACTTAAAACATGAACAGATAAATCAATGGCAAACAGATAGAACGCACTAAAACAACATACACACACAATCAGTTCAGAATTTCAGTCTAACCAGTTACTTATCATGTTCAGTCACAGTTTAGCAGTAATCAGTGGCGAGGGTTGTCACAATCATACTCACTCAAGATGCTTCCAAAATAAAGCAATCAAATCAAACAAAAGTAAAAGAACCAACAAAAGATCCAACAATCACCAAACACCTAATAATTAATAGACTTAAAATATTATAAATTTGTTCAAATATTTATGAGTAATCAAACAAATGAAATAAAGAAAAACATTCTGTGAGAAAAACAATTTATACATTTGATTATATAAAAAACCCAACAACTGATGACATATAGTAACAAAGATGTCAAAAATTGTGTATCTACAATACCCAAACAATTTTTGTAAGTAATATGAAATTACGTCATGTGTTGTTAAATTAACACAATAAATAACCCAAAATAAACATATTGTGTTAAACAAAAGTACCAATCAAAGCTACAATGTCAAGCAATTTTAAACCTATGTTTCAAATTTCCCTATCAAATGTAATAAAAAACTTGTTGTAGCTTATATAAATCCATTACATTTCTGGAGAAATTAAACAAAAGATTGTATAATTTTTTACTAGGAAACCATCAAACACTAAGAATAGTCCATACAAGAACTTGGTCTCTTCTTTTCATCCACATTCTACTGTATGTAGTGTTTGGTTATGACTCATATTTTTTTTCTTTAGTTATGACTCATATTTAGTTATGACATTTGTGGTAATCAACAGCACAAATATTATAATTTACATATGGTACACACCCCAAAAAGGGTGTAGTAGCATGACCCATACATGCCACACATAAACCCATATAGACTCTAGTTTGGAATGAATCAAGAAATCAAAGACCCCAAAAACAGAAGAACAAGAATTTGTTAAAGGCAATACTTTGTTTCAAGTATCTTCATCCTCTTGTCGAAAAACCAATAAACAACAACAATTATTTAATATAATTTCCAAGAAAAAAAATAATACATTCAAAGTTAGAAGAACAGAGACTAATTTTAGTCCAAAAAAGCCTTCTAGTGTATTTACAAATTGAATAACAAAAAGAATTAATCAAGAATAGATTTAAAAAAAGAAAAGAAAAAGAAGTCAACTCTGCAAATGCAATATGTTTAATTAGTAACGGCTTGACTGATAGGCCATTAAGACATTTGTCAAAGGCCTCAAGTATTGAAGTGGTCCCAAATATTTTTCTATTTTAATGCGCTATATAATTACTTTTCTCATTTACTATTAGTTTTTACCTTTTTCTAGTAACGGATAAAAATGGAGAGTCCTCGTGTTTACATATATATATATATATATATTTTTAACTGCAAAATGATTAGAAAATTGAGTTTCGCTTTTCTCTCTCTAACTTTCTCTATTATTTTGTTCAATTATAAAAGGTTCAACTTGTAAAAGCCTACTTGTCTAATTTCTCTCTATCTTCTTGCTGCAACAATAATATACCATTAGAAAATCCAAATTTCACTTTTTCTCTCTCTTTGTAGATGCAAAAATAATTTAGGTAAAGAAACAAGCAACAAGGAACAGTATAAAGATCTCAATATACAGTGATAGATATGGGAAAGTCTATTATGCAAACTAAGTTAAATATTATGAACTTATATGTATATATATATCAAGCTTTAATTTTGACTGATTTCAGCTAATATCCATTTCATTGGTTATCTGAAAAAAATAATGTGTATTAGATTAATAACAAAACAAGTCACTAATCCTAAGCTCAAAAGAAAAGTTTTTCAAAATTAATTTGAATTTTTAAATTTATTTTATTTGGGTGTATTTCAAAAGGGTAATTTGGAGAGAAAAAAAATGTACTGAAAATAAATTGTAAGTTTAAATAATTTAATAGAATATATTAAAAAATTATATTTACTTAAATAATTTTTTGAGTGTAAATAGAGTTCCCTACCAGCTTGAATGAGATTTGGGCAGCATTTACATCTAACACCCGAGCCAACAAAAAAAAAAAAAAAAAATTGATTTTTTAAAAGAAAAACAAAAAACTTGAATCTCGGACGGGTCCTCAGTTGGCCCATGAGAAGTGGCCGGTGTGACCTTGTTTGGGCCAAATCTATGAGTTGAGATTTGGAACTGTCGTTTCGGCTCGAGATCTAACCCAACAAACAAACCTATTGGGCTTAGCTTGTGAGCGAGCTTGGCCACCATTTTGGCGAGTCGAGCAGACCTGATACCGACCTTTACTCGTAACTTGGAGCAGATAATAAGAACCTAAGCTAACGTGGGTTATATTTGGTTTGATTTTCAGAAATTTATTTTAAAATATAAAAAATAATTTAGTGAAAAAATAAAAAAATAAAAAAATAACCATTTTATATAATTTTATTTTTTGAGATATCAGAAATAATTTTTAAAAATTTAAAATAATATTTTTTTTATACTAATTTTTATCAAACTAGTTTCTATTTTTTCAAGAAAGATTTTGGATTTTTTTTTTTAATTTTTGAAACACAAACCAAACAAGTTCATCCCTTTTTTCTTTTATTTTCATTTTTGTTTTTGTGTTTATGAACTAAACCTTTTTAATAAATTATATTTGCACCCTTAAAATTTAGAGTAAATTGTTGAAAAATCCAAGACAAGGAGATTATAAAACATTAGGTCCAATGAATATTTTTTTTATTAGTGAGAGATTCATCATTTGTGAAATAATTTGATAAGAAATCCTTTTGTTATTCTAGAAAGACATTTTATTTTTAATTTTACCCTTAAATTTATATATTGACTTTTTATTTTTATTTTTATTTTTATTTTTATTTATGACTATCTGTTCAAATTTATATCTATTTATTCAAATCTTTTTATCTATTTGTTCAAATTTTTTTTATCTATTCAATTTTTTTAACTTATATGTTAATTTTTTTTATCTGTTGAATTTTTATAACTTACTTTTTCTATCTGTTCAAATTCACACTATTTTTAAACTTTCTCTCTTCATTTGTTCCTCCTCAATTCTCTTTTCTCTCTTGATCTATTGAATTTTACACCTCTTTCTCTCTCTATTGAATTTTTATACCTCTCTTCTCTCTCTTGAATTTAATCTGTTCAAATTTTATTATCTGTTCAAATTTTTGAACAAATCTGTCCAATTTTTTTTTAATCTATTGCAATCTGTTTCTTCTTCATCAACGACATTCATCATCATCATCATCATCATCATCATCATCATCATTCATCATTCATCAACAACAACAACAACAATAAATAAAAAAAATTAAAAAATGAGAACTCAACATGAATTTGATGTTATTACAGATCTGTTGGATCAGTGACTCATGGAAGAATGAGAGGAACAAGATCTGATAGATTTGTTCAATCTTCATATGAAAACCAAAAGCATAACATGTTTTCGGATCACCAAAATCAAAATCAAAATCAAAATCAAAATCAAAATCTAGATCTAGTGCGTGTGTTTGTGTGTATATATTTGAGATCACAGATCAGTGAATCTAATCTAATCACTTTGACACCCTCTGATGTTTTCTCCAATTTCCTCTTCGGTTACAAGAGTGGTTCCGCGCCGTCACCTCCGCCTACTACCACGGCGCCGTTAGTGCCTTAATCGGAGGGAAGAGAGAAAAAGAGAGAGAGAGAGAGAGAGAGAGAGAGAGAGAGAGAGAGCAAAAATTCATTTTCGAATTTCCCTGTTTTCTCAGTAACCAAACACCAACACATACATACATACATACATATATCTATATATTCATACATTTCGCATTCATCCCCATAGATATGTTCCGATCTCACCAGTAATGCTCGAAACCCTCGGATTTAAGGACTAATGCCACCAAAACTCAGTACTGTGAGTTCGGTGGTGAGCTGCCGTGGATCGATAGTGGAGGTCATCGCCGCCGTGTTGAAGAGAGAGAGAGAGAGAGAAAGGTGTGGATCTGCAATCTAGAGTCTCAGTTGAGACCCATTGACCCACAGTGAGGTCTGGTGGAGGAACCGAAATCGCTTTGTGCAGATTTGGAAGGAGAGAGGGCGGGGGTGGCAACAGTGGTAGTCGAGAGGGGAGAGAGAGAGAGAGAGAGAGTATGAATGTGAGTGTTGTTAGGATTTAGACTGCGCGGGTGCTTGAGATGTGGATTTTTTTTTTTTGGTAGGTTTTTTTTAATTGTAGGACATTATTAGATAAATTTGTTTTTGTATTTGGGAAGATAGTTGAACTTTTTTGTGGTTGATATTTATGAGAAAAAAAATAAAATAATTATGGTGTTTGATGTGATATTTTGTTTAGATTTGTTTTTAATTTTCTAATTAATTTATCTTTTAGTGAAAAAAATAAAAAAAAATCTAAAAAATTTGTTCCCAAACAGCGCCGGTAATATATAAGAAAGGATAATTTGATCATTTTATTTAAGTCTGATATTATGACTAAAAAAAATGAGCGTCGGGACTGTTTGATAGAAAAAATCTAATCTTGTATTTTTGAACTGAGCCCCCCTAAAATTTACTAATAATACATTCCTTCTTTAGGTTTTAAAAATATATCTCCCCCTTAAGTTTGAAATCATATTATAATTTCTCTAATCTACTAGTCCTTCGTCAAGTTAGTCAGGGATTAGAGTGTTTATAACTTCTTTCTTTTCTCTTGTTAGTTTTGAAAATCATATCAATTATTTTTTAAAAATTAAAATTATGTCCTTCTGTGCTCATAATGTTTTAGATGAAAAATAAGATAAATTAAACCCTTATAGCTCTAGTTGCAAGGCAAATTATGAGATAGAGTTCAATTTTGAATTCATACATGAAGGCTTGCATGTTCTTATTTCAAAATTGAATTTACATTTTTAAGAACACTTGATGAACTAGAATAAAGCTTGAATATGAACTTGAAAAAATACTTCAATTTAATTTTTTTTGATAAATTAAATTGAGTAGGACAGTGAGATTTTTATCTCTCCCTCTACTCACAATATGGTAAAAGAACTCTATAATTGCTTCATTAGCTTTCCTTAGTCGGCTTGGCCTTAATAATTGATAATTTTACAGTGGTGATTTGTTTCTTTGTGATGATTTGTGATGGGTTAAGGGCAAGGGAGGAAATAATAGCAATAGGAGAGGAGGCGGGGTGGCGGTTAAAGGGTAGGAAGGCGGTGGCAGCTAATTGTGAGCTGAATGTATGGTGTGTGTGTTAATTTCTGACCACACTACCAAACAGGTACTCAGCTGGAGAACACCAGTAGAATAGATGGCGCCCGAACGACCTGTCACAGAAGATAAGACTCCGACGGTGGTTCGTCCACCCGGAAGCACTTCGACGATCAAGTCAGTACTCAATTATCTCTCAAAGATAGCAAACAGTGCTTTAACTCACTAGCCAGAATACAAAAAGCGTACCTTAGATCCACGAGGGTGCCTTACTTTTATAGCCTGTACTAACCTGATTCCTGTAGAAGCCTAGTTTCAATGGACTCTAATGCTTATCCTGGACTCTCAAATAGGAAGAGATAAACTCCCTAAGAGTTTTATCCTTATGCGGCCTGAGGTCCTCCTCCATCTAGGATTCTTATAGCTTATTCGCTCACCTCGGATTCCGGTATCTCCGCAGCTAACTTCAGCCTAGCCGAGATTACCTCGGCGCCAAGACCAGGACACGTGACACCTCGACTGGCGCTTCGGTGCCACCTTGGCTACGTGTTGTCATTCACAAAAATATGCCCCCATAACTGCCCCATAGGTTCTATTATCTCGGCATCTTGAGGTGATGGAACCTATATCTTTTGTCCACATAGCACGTCGGCTAAACTTGCTTTATCCTTCATTTTCGAGGCCATCATTCGTCGGTTTTATATGACCAAGACTTGTAGTTTGTTTTGTCAATGTCTTAGAACCAAGAACCAAGTTTTTCAAGTTCTTTAGCCGAGATCATCCCCATGGCTGAGGTCTCTGCTTCATTAAATCAAGAACTCCAAGAGTTTTACAAGCTTATGAGCTGTCATGCATGACTTCTCAACCGTTTTTGCTATGCGTCTTTTCCTTATTGATTCGTACCTGACACGCGCCATCAGGTCTCGTCGTTTCTGCGTGCGCTGCCTAACAGACACGTCGTCCTAGGCACACTAGTTGTGATTTTGCCGCCTTTTCATGTTTTAATCAAAGGCACCTCTCTCTCTCTCTCTCTCCGTCTTTTCGCCTTTGCATCTTCGTTTTCTCCTAAGCTTTCTCTCTCTAAAGTTTCTTGTCTCCAAACCACCATTGTTTCAAGCTCTTAAGCTTTGCAATGTGCTCCGTTCATCCCTTTCAGTGAAGCATTTACCGCTCCGCTCCATTCACCGTCGTCGTCTAACTTCGGCGAACCTCATGCCGGCGCCATTTTCTTCGGTAACTCACTGTTCCCCTCCTTTCAGTTTTTGAGTTACTTCGAACTTTGTTACGTTTTGTACACTGCTATTGCGAATCTATTCACGTTCTTGAATATATTTGTTTGTGTTTTGAATTCCATCACTTTGAGTACCAAACATGCTTTGTTTGGGATTTTTAGTTGTTCAATCTGCTTTTGATTTATGGCCCCTATGCACACATATGCACTATTTCACGTGTCTTGATGTTTTTGATAGTTTATCACTGTTCTTGATTTTTAATCTGTGTTCTTGAATTTCTGCTACCTTCTTGAGTCTGAATCATACTCTTTGCCCTGTTTTCTTGTTGCATTTTCCAGATTCCTGCCTTCAATTCTTGTTTCCATAGTCTTAGGTTTGGGATTTTCCCTAGAACTCCTATTCTTAGGAAAAATTGAAACGAATTCCTTCTAGATCTTCAAAAACTCTCACCCCAGTACCTGTTTAGGTTGCAGCCGAGGTCTCTAAAACCCACACAAACCTTTTTTTTTTTTTTTTTTTTTTTTCTGAATTCTCACACCTTGTCCCTTTAGCTGACGTCATGGGTATGTTTAGGTGGAGGGTAGATACCTCAGAGAAGCTTGAATACTTTAGGCAAGAGTTCTCCATTCCTGCTAACGTTCATCTTAGGTTAGCTGGAGATGAGGACTCCATCATGCCCAAAAGACAATTCCATGCCATTCCCAGTGGTAGTTTTCATCGAGTACGGACTTAGGTTCCCTCTTGACATCCTTTTCCGCCAAGTCCTTCACTATTACAAACTGAACCCAATGCAGCTAGTCATTAACTCATACAGAGTCATCAACGGTATAATTGCCCTAGCTAGCCGAGAGAATTCTAGGATCACTCTAGCCGACATCCAATATTGTTATACCATATGTGGCCTTAAGTCAGAAAAAGGCTACATCTATTACCTTAAGCCGAGGTCGACCGAATACAAACTTATTGCCGACCTCCTAAACTCCAACAAAGGTGCTGGAGATGATTATTTCATCGTCTCGGGCAACTGGGAGTTCCCACCAGATGATGACCTCCATCTCTACCCTTTGAGCCGATTAGTCTTTAAAGAGGGTAATGGTAAGAACAAAGTGTCACTTTACTTACTTTCAAGTCTTTTATTACTTTGATACTTTTGTATGTTCTAATGTCTATTTTTTACTTGCAGTTCTTCCTCAGCCATCGAAAGACTTCCGCAAAACCTTCTACTCCAGCAAAGATTTCAGGAAGTTGTTGGACTTGCATGTTAATCAGCGCAAGGCTCCTCTGCTGCTGAACTACATCCCAACTTACAAATCCATCCTTCTCGACGTCCCTAAGAAGAGCAAGTCTCCACCTTCTGTGACAACTCCCCTAACTATTTCATCGCCAAGGCTTGATTAGGCCTCAACATCTGACCCAGCAGAGCAGCCATCGACATCTGCTCTGCAACTAATTCCTCCAGCCCAGCGTCAACACCGACGTCGAACTCCACTGCTCGCTCCCGCAGGCAGAACTCGTAGCTGAAAACGCTGAAGTGCTGAGGTGTCGGCTTACAATCTAGCCAACCCTCTGACTACACTCCCAGCGATCCACTTCGGCACTAGAGTCACTGTCGCCGTCGCAGCTAACGAGATGGGGCGCAAAAAGGCCGTTATTGAAGACCTTCTAGTTGACATCCCCAATGTTGTCACAGTCCAATCTTCATCATCTCAGTCCCAGCCCAAACCAAAGCAAAAAAGGGTAAAGAGGGCCAAGGCAAAAGCCTTTTTTACCTGGGTTGAGTTTGAAGACACCGTTCTAATCTCGAAACTAGCCGAGGTTGAGAAAACAATCTCTGCTGCCGAGAAGAGGCCCGCAGAGGCTGACCCCTTTGAAACCACAAAGTCAAAGAAGCCGAGGTCGGACTATGCAGCCACCTCGGGTTCACTTAAAGCTGATGACCCTTGAGCCCCATTTATCATGATTAAGGACAAGCCAGTCAGAGCAGGCGATAGTGCTTCTGATATCGAGGTCGGCGTTGCCTTCTCTACTGCTTTGCTTCTCCCCAATGACCTCAACCCTATGGCCGAGGTCAGTGAATACGAAAATTTTGCTCTGATGGTGTAGCACTCAGTACTGGTAAACTCCTACACTTGGTACTCTCCATTCTCGGTTTTCATACTTAAAGAATTTACTAACTTTGCTCTTTGCATTTCTTCTAGGTGATCCAGCACGCCCACTCCTTTGCGATGCAAGCAGAAGAAATGAAGAAGGAGCTGGTCCACAAGACCAAGGAGGCTGCTAGTTTGCTCAAATGTTTAAATAATGCCGAGGCCAAGATGAGAGTCCTTATAGATCAGGCCAAGGCAGCCAAACAAGCCTAAGACGAGGCCGAGGAGAAGGCAGGTGCTGCGGAGGCTGTTGCTGAGGTTCTCAAAGTTGAGAAAAAAAAGGCCGAAGCAAAAACTACAGAAGCCTAAGCCGAGCTCCGAGCTGCCTTGGCCATAAAAGACGCCGAGATCAAAGCGGTCGACGAGAAGGCCTATGCCGAGGGGGCAGCTGACGTCCACGAGGAATACAAGAAACAAGTCAGACAAGCATGCAACAAGGGTTACACCCTTGGTTGGATGGCTGCTCTGAAGAAGTTGGTTGTTCCCGAGAACTCTCCTCTCAAAGATGAAGGCTGACTTGCGCTGCCTTTCCCTCTCTCTTCAAGCTAATCTGAGGCTAAGGCTGGGGAAAAAGAAGAAGAAGAAGAAGATGGAGAGGAAGAGGAAGACGAAGAGGCCGAGGTGGCAGCTGATGCTGAAGTTTCTGCTGGGGCCAAGTCCCCAACTCTAAATGAGTAAGTCCTAGACTTGATTTAGGATGAAGAGGACGAAGTCTCAAAAGGTGCCTCTCCCAAGAAGACTACATCCGAGGTGCCTATGGCGGAGAAAAGCCTTGACCAGACTTTACAAGAGATTGACGCGAAGCTCGAGGCTGAGAAGGCTGCCGAGAAGATTTTCCAGTTGTCTTCTAGGGCCGAGACACAGCTTGCCATCGACGCCAAGTAGTCTGACTATAAGCTTTTTCTTTGTACTTAGTACTTTTTACATTCTGAACAATGTTTTAGTTTTCATATTGGGCCGACGTGCCGCTTTTGTAATCTAAACAAGTAATCCCTCTGTAGGCCGATGTGTTCTTTTTCTTTTTTTGAATGTAAGTATAACTTCTTCTTTCAAGTGTTTGTATGTTTGTATGCTTCACTGTTTCTATACTTAGAATATTTTGCATGTCTTTAGTTTTATTCTTTTAGCTGTAAAGTCTCCTCGGGTTGAAATACCTCGGACATAACTTCTCATTTGTTTATCTTGGCCTTGTCTTGCAACTTGAAAACATTTGTAAAAACATTTTCACAAGTGTTATCTAAATCTTGCCACTTTACTTAATGTCTTCAATCAAGAATTCAGTCTTCCATATTTTCCAGGTTTGGAAATCTGGTAATCTCGGCAAGTATGTATGTACTTCTTTTAAATTTAGCTCGGCTTGACTTTAACTTGTAAATTTTGCTAAAAATTTCAACAAGTACTAAGCCAACTCTAGCTTGTAAATTTTTCTATAAAAATTTCAACAAGTCCCAAAGCACTTTGAACTTATCATTCTCCAGTTCTCTGCCTCTTAATGCGAACTTAAGTTTCACTTAGGTTCTCATTAAGCATGTGGCTGTGACCTTGTTGCTGAAGTTTAGATTCAAACAAAGACTAGCCGAGGTTCTCAACCTTGGTTCCTCTGTCAATTTTACTGAAATTCACTTAGTTCCAATCTGAGTTTGACTCTGCCAATATGGCAAGTCCAGGTTAATTCAACTTAGTTCAACTCCATTATGTGCAAGTATAATTTAACTCTGCCATATAATAAGTGAGTTACTCGTCATGTTTCACCTAGGAACATCACCAACTTAGTTCAACTCTATTGTATGCAAGTATAATTCAACTGTGCCATATAGTAAGTCTAAGTTATTCGTCATGTTTCAATCAGAAATATCACCAACTTAGTTCAACTCTATTATATGCAAGTATAATTCAACTCTGCCATATAATAAGTCTAAATTATTCGTCATGTTTTACTTAGAAACATCGCCAACTTAGTTCAACCCTATTATATGCAAGTATAATTCAACTCTGCTATATAATAAGCCTAAGTTATTCGTCATGTTTCACTTAGAAACATTGCCAAGGGACTGGTTAGTCGTATTACACAAGTTTGAAAAAAATCGAGCTAAAACTTTATTATTACTTCGGCTAATAACAAAAAACTTTAATTAAAAAACTAAAAATCTAATGATAAAAAAACTTCAAGTTGCAAGTATTCTAGGGTTTTGGCAACTCTTTGCCTTTGCTGTCTTCAAGCCTATATGCTTCATTGTTGGTGACCGAGATGATTCTATAAGGTCCCTCCCAATTTGGGCCAAGCTTTCCCTCTCTGGGATTCTTCTTGTTGCCGACGACTTTTCTTAGGACGAGGTCCCTAACTTGAAACTCTCGTGGGTTGACCTTCCTATTGTAAGCCCTAGCAAGCTGCTGCTGGTATGCCCCAGCCAAATGGCTGCTTTCTCCCTTCTTTCCTCCAATAGGTCTAGATCTCGGGCAAAAAATGCCTCATCAGTCCCATTCTCCACTCCCTGGGTTCTGATCCCTGGGATGCCAACTTCCAATGGGATTACTGCCTTTGTGCCATAAGCCATGGCAAATGGGGATTCCCTAGTTGATCTTCTCGGCGTAGTCCGATATGCCCAAAGTACATTGGGCAACTCTTCCACCCACTTCCCCTTTGCTACTTCCAGTCTTTTCTTAATTCCATCCAAGATAGTTTTGTTGGATGCTTCTGCTTGACCATTGCTTTGAGGGAAGCTTGGAGTGGAGTAGTAGTCCTTGATTTTGTATTTTGCATAGAAGCCCTTGATTAGCTTATGTAGCTCGACTTTCTTTGTGCCCCCTTTCGAGCTCGAATTAATCCTACAGTTCGGACTCCTGTCACGGTTCTAAATCTAATCTCACAAAGTGCAATGTGAGATTGATAAACACCAAAGAGTCCAATCCGGCAAATCATTTTAAAAAATCGATTTTGAATAAAATAATGCCAAAATTGGACTGCTTTGCCAGATTACAGAGTCGCCATCTAAATATTTTATTTTGGAAAAATTTAGGAAACCCTGACTCGTGCCAAAGGCCATGTGTCCGTCATCACCAAAGTTGCCTCGGCTCGAGAACTTGGGTACGAGGGGGGAAGGTCATGAAATGAGCACCCCCACTCGCCCGATCAAAGGATCGGCCTCTACTAAGCATGATATGTTGTTTTATACATCTCATGTGTTCTTATTCCGGTTATTAGCTAACTTTACTATGTGACGCACACAAGCAAGTATAGACTAAGTCACAAGACTTGGAACGAATTCAACTCATGTTTGCTTTCGAAAATGGTTTGAATTTGCCACCCTCAAGTGGGCTAAAACGCGGATTTGCCATCAAACATATGGGCTTAAAACATGATTTGCCACTTCGCAAAGTGGGCTTAAAAAACTCACATTCGTCGAATTGTTCCAATTCAAGCAACAAAGTCTCCATTCACAGACATTCATGCAGTTAATCACTTAAGCAAATAGCCTCATGGCAAGCTTGCGAAACATGGCATTATGGCAAACACACTCATGCAAGTATCCTAAAGTATAAAACTCACCGAGTACTCTAAGCCAAAACAAAAACTAGTTAGAAACAATGCTTGATCCGAACTATGTAAAATGCCTAATGCAACACATGTAATATGAGATTAATAGGCTCGGCTACCTAATCATGGCATATGATGCAATTTGATAACATGCTTTGAAACACGTATTCAAATAAGTATTGAAATACGATGCAGTTTGAATGATGCACCGAGCCTCGGTGCATGCAAGACAAATGAATGGATGCAAACATGCGAGCATAAGGTATGCTAATTAAAAATGTCCCTAATCTAACCATCAAAAGCGGGTAAATAAAAGAGAGAAAGACGTGGGGTTGGAAGACAAGCACACACGCACGCACACTGATTACAACCTTGCGCCCTCTCGAAGGAGGGTCCGAATGAGTAAGCTAAGCTACACTAAGCTAAGCTAATTAAGCCAATCTAATTAAACTAATTAGATTAATTATTACAAAACAAAATAAAGAAATCGCTAAACTAAGCTACTTAATTATTACAACACTTAACTAATTAGCCATTAGTTAATTAAATTACAAAACCAATGTACACTAATTAAACATTTAGAGCACTGAATCACACTGCCTCAGCTCTGCTTTAGGAAATGGAGGATGCATGCACTTGGTTTTCATCCTGAAAAGCCCTCCGGTTTGCTCTTGAGAGGCTCTGTTTGCATGGTTAACTACACTCCAGAACTTTTTGCTCCACCTTACCAAACCAATGCTGAGGACTGCACCAGTGGCCTGCCGGCCATGAATGCTTGCTGCTGGCCCCCTGCCAGCCAAAAATGTGCCATGCCGGCCAAGGATGAAGCACTGTCGACCATCAGTGAGTCACTGCCGACCACTGGTGTGTTGAATCACCACACTGCAGTAGAGCACAAACAGAGGAAAAGGGAGGGTTTTCCAAGGATATGTTTGTACTATGCCCCTCCTTATCATATCAAAACATCAAATGAGTGGCACTCTTGGATCCAAAACCACCAATCAAGCATTTTCAATGCATGATGATCAAAGATCCGAGTTGTACACTTTCAATAAATGCACAAAAACAAGACTCTAGACCATTACCTTGTCACAAATGATCAAAGGCAATGGAGACAAAGGAGATTGGCTCATTTCATCACTTTGTGTATGAAATGCTCCAATCTACTTTGTGTTCAATATAACGTCCGATTGAACACATGTGATGCAAACACAGCATGCTTATCTTGTTCATGTTTTACTTGTCATGTTTTATTTACTCATTCTACATTACCAAATCATTCTTTAACCGGTTAAGTCCAAGGTGATTGTTCTCTAATGAGAGAGGGGTCAACCAAAGGATGATTTAAGACACGAGAGAGATCATGCCTTTGGTTAGTAGAAACCCTCAAAAGAGGATTAAAACCATTGAGCACAAGCTCTATCTCAAGCTTAAACACAACCTTAAGGTTAACCAACCCTCAAAACAAATGGAAAAGTGAAGAAATGAGGGAGGTTGCGGATATTTCAGTGCTGAAATGGCATGAAAAATGATACTACAACATGCAAGCAACTCATGCACAACATGTTCAAAAGCCAAAAACACTAAACTAGTGAAGAGCACTACACTATAGCCATGCAATATAAAGCTCAACTAACCATACCAGCTCATAACAGAGTTAAAATATGCCAAAACAGTGGCTAAAACTTGCTGAGATTAAGGCACAAAAGGCTAGAAAAACATGTTCACATGTTAAGCTACAAACAAGACTCAAGAGCAACTCTAAAAAGCAATGAAAGAGTGAAGCAAATGAGCATGTGACCGAGCTATGAACACTGAAATTACATGTAAAAAGACACTTCAACATGCAAACATCTCAAGAAAATCAAGTTTTAGAGGCTTGAAATGCCAAGCTAATGAAGCCATTTTCACTACAACCATGCAAGACAAGGCTCATATGACCAAGACAGTCCAAAACAGAGTTAAATCATGCCAAATCAATAGCTAAAACATGCTGAGATCAAGTCATAAAAAGGTAGAAAAACATGCTCACATGTTAGGCTATCTACACTTGTAAACAAGACACAAGGAGGAGAGGCCACCCCCTCATATTTTGGACCTCAAAACAAAGTTTTTACCACTAAAAATCCCCTGGAATTCAGTGGATAAAAGAGCCAAAAAAAAGTTATTTTAAAAGCTTTGAAAGATGGTATAACACTTTAATAAACAAGCTACAAAAAGGATGGACTACCCCTAACTCAAATCAAACCTCAAACCACCACTTTAAACCATAAAAATAGAGATTTCAGAGGTTAAAACTAGCCTCAAAATAGCATGCAAAGGTGGCTAAACAAGTATTTAAATTAGGCTTAAAATACTAGTATTCTACCTCTTTGAAGTCAAGATACTATTTAGGCAACAAAGGCAAGTCAAACCAAGCTAATATCCTCTTCTAGAGCTCAAATAGGACCTCAAGCAACCTCAACATAATGGTGATCACGTTTGATCAAGAGCTCACAAGCAAAAGTGTAGAGAATTTAGGTTTTAAGGCAAAATATTTAGAGAGAGAAAGAGAGAGAAATTTGTTTGTCTTCAAAATTTCCAACCTTGAGCATGCAAGAGGAAGGCTTCTATATATAGAAGATACAAAATCATCTCAAAGAGATCCAGCCATACACATGCAAGCAGATGGCTCAACCTGTGCAAACAGCTGGCACAAAATATCAGAAAATAGCTATTGATACACTGGCGGCCGGCCGGTCATTAGTGTTGGTCGGCAGGGGCTCATTGATGGCCGGCAGGCCAAAATCCATGGCCGGTAGTGCCTTAACATGGCCGGTAGTGCATCAAGAATAACATGCTAGAAGGACCAAAACATGGTCCAAAAATGAGATTGAATTGATGCAGGGTTTGGAAAGCTCAGACCTATGGCGTTCCGCCGCAGAGTTCAAATGCTCGATGAGCAATCAAATGTGTCACTGGATGTACCTGCAAGAACATCCAAGTCTTGAGGACATGATAAAAAATGGGGTGTCTAAAGTTGCCCCATTTTGACAGAACTCAGAGTCATGAAGATGACGTAAGTGAATGTCAAAGCCCAGAGGCGACCCATTTTGACAAGGCTGTAAGACTTAGACAGACATTCAAGATAACAATATATAGATGCGCCCGTAGGCTGGGGCAAGATGCAAATGGTATGCACGATGCAAGAGCATAACTTATGATCATGCAATGAGGCTGTAATGAAGTATTTAAATGCAAATGTTATGCAAAGAAAATGCCACATTTTAAGTAAACCAACGAGGTACAGTAATCTCACACATGAGAAGAAGTAAGCAAATAAACACACCACGCGTGAGAATCACAAGTCGAACCGCATTTCATGCAGAAAGGATGTAAGAAAATTATGCAATCTAAACCGCGCCTTGCGTAGGAAAGGCTAAGAGCGACTGTCCGGCGCACCTGAAGGCTTAAACAAAACACATCCTAGCACGTCACACGCGAGAGGAGAAAAAGAAGTGGTGTAAACATCGGAGGGTGGTATAAACATTGGAACACGTCCTAATGTTTCTAACTAAGACAAGATAGTATAAGCGTCGGACACACATCCAAACGCTTCTAACCGAGGAGTGGTATAAACATTGGGCACACGTCCCAATGTTTCTAACCAAAGCAAGGTGGTATAAGTGTCGGACACACATCCCAAACGCTTCTAACCGGGGAGTGGTATAAACATCGGGCACATGTCCCAATGTTTCTAACCAAAGCAAGGTGGTATAAGCATCGGACACACGTCCCAAACGCTTCTAACCGGGGAGTGGTATAAACATTGGGCACACGTCCCAATGTTTCTAACCAAAGCAAGGTAGTATAAGCGTCAAACACACATCCCAAACGCTTCTAACCGAAACAAGGCTTCAAAGGAGGGGGCATGAGTGACCTTACCCGAAATCCCTGAATGAACCGTACATACAATATCGTCTGATTGCACCAGCCTTGAATGAACCGTACACACAATATCATGCCTGCATAAGAAAGAAACTTGACAGGTACAATACAATAGGAATGCATATTCTATGTGAGACGAAAGATTGTAACACAATGTTAGAGGCATGCTTCATGCACAACATGCAAGAAACAAAACAGAAGCATATTATATGCAAAATAATCAACGATGCATATTCAATGCAACATGCATATTCTATGCAAACATGGTGATGCATGTTCTATGCAACAATTCAAAACGCATGTTCCATGCAACGACAAAGAAATGCACATTCTATGCAACGAAAAAACACATTTGATAAAGATGACTCAAAGGCAACTTCCGATTTACCTCTCGAAAGAGTTGCAATATGTCAAAAAGGATGCACCTTGTTCAAGCTGATGAGTGATGACCACCACGCACTGGAAATGCAATTCTGAGCTTCCGCGAAGGCATTCTGAATCAAAATTTGAGCATACCTTGCATTTATTGGAATCCAAGGACACAAATTAAAGCCAAGGAGGCATGGGAAGATTGTGGAAGCCTGCCGGCCATTAGGGGAGGCCGCCGGCCACCTGCAGGCCACTTGTGGTGCCTGCCGGCCACCAATATGCTACTGCCGGCCATCGATGGTAGATTTGGGCATTTTCGACCTTTCACCCTTGGGTCTTTAAAAACAAGTGATACCACTTCATTTCCTCACAAACCCATGTCCGAAATTCTTCCCCCTTGCTCTCTAGGTGCTCCTTCTCTATAGATCCACGCGTTCTACGCGTTTTCCAACACCCTAAAAACATTTTCTTCGCTAAACCCTATAGTTCTCTTCGCTTTGAACCAATCAGAATTTGATTTTGGCACTTCTTTCCTCATTTCCACCATTCTAGGCTCATTCCCCTTGAGTTTCTCTCAAGGTTAGCACACTTTTCCCAGTTTTGACTTTCTTTGGCTTTTTTCTCTGTCCTAGGGTTGACTTTTTCAAAGTTTCACTCTTTTTCCTCAATTTTCCTCACTTTTGCTTCTCTTGCATCTATTTCAGATGGCAGATAATGTCCCTTATGACGAGGCTATCCCCAAGTTTCCTTCAGTAGAGTTCGAGGCGGACTTTGACGCCGAGCTAGAGGCTGAGCTAGAGGCCGAGCTGGAGCTATTATCGCCAAGCATACGCCTCTTCGATCCAGCGAGGTACCATCCTGAGACTCATATAGTGCCTACCGCAGGAGGTATCAAAACCTTTACCGACTTCACTGAGGATGTGCTAGATGACCTTCTCCTGAGAGAGCCAGCGTCTCATTTGTCGGCCATCGTCGTGGAGGTACGAACACTATTTTTCTGCAGCACTACCCTTAACTGTTTGCATTTCTTACACTGTTTTGATCTGATTTCATCTCATAGACTACCTTGATCTGACTGTATCTCATACATTACTGCTTTATATTCAACTGTACTTTCATTGCTTGATCTGCTTGCATCTCATGCATTACCACAGGACGGATCCCGCTCTTTCAGAGGCTACGGTACGACGACCGCTCGAGACTGGTACGGTGAGCTCCCAGTTAGGGTTCGTGACATTATTGATGAGACAGGCTTTGGTCTCTTCTGCTTTAGCTTGACTTGGGTCGTAGCGAGTCGTCCTCTCTTAGGGGCTTTAGTGGAAAGGTGGTGGGATACCACCAACTCCTTCCATTTCTCCACCATGGGGGAGATGACGATGACTCTTTACGACTTTGCCATGATCACTGGCTTGGGCATAGGGGGCGATTCGATCCCTCTCGACCCTGATATGGGAGAGTGGGAGGCAGCATGGGCTGCACTGCTTAGGACACACCTACTAACACTCCGGTCAGGCATGGTCCGGTATAATTAGTTTGAGGAGCAGTTCAGGGGGTTTGAGCCGGAAACGGTTGAGGAGACAGAGCAGTACGCTAGGGGCTTCCTTATGTTCCTTTTCGGTACCACCTTGTTTTCGAACAGGTGGAATACTGTGGGCCTGTATTTGCTGAGCCCCTTGGTAGTACTCCAACGAGTTCAGTTCTATGACTGGGGCGGAGCTGGCCTCACCACTTTGTATGGATACATGAGCTCAACTTCTCGTATGAGTGGGAGCTTGATCGGTGGCTACTGGCGGGCTTGGGAGGTACACAACTTAGTTCTCTCATTTCGCTTTACATTTTTTGCTTAGCATTTCTTGCTTTACATTTGTTCAACACATGTACCTTCTGCTCTGCATTTTCTATATCTGCTCATACACTGTATGCTTTCTACTTTGCATTTTCTATATCTACTCATACACTATATGCTTTCTGCTTTGCATTTTCTATATCTGTTCATACACTGTATTGATCACACTTTCCCTGCAGCTGTGGGTGTACGCATACTTCTCGGCTCTTGCTCTCGAGCCTATAGAGGAGGTCCCGGCGACAGTCCTGTTTTCTCGGGTATACGACGGCTAGCTCTGCCGTAGGGCCCGGGAAAACTTCATGTTTTTCCGCCAGTACTTCGACGTGGTTGCGGCGCACGAGGTAACCCAAAACAAAGTTATTCTGCTTTTCAATCAACTTGATACACCCATTAATTGATTGACAGCGACTAATCATCTGTTCATTCTCTTTATTTTCAGATCACATGGCAGCTGTGGGATGCGATACCATTGGGGCTCCGATTCTAGTATGACACAGCTAGGGTCATCATTCGCCATCATATCCTTCTCGAGGGCCCGACTTTAGGACTGCCTGGTTCTTGGGCAAGCGTTTCAAGCCCCAGACTTTAGGATTGCCTGCCCCATTCATACCGATGATGCCTTCAATGTCTATGAGGGCAACGTACAGACTTTCTGCTGAGGAGGTGATCCAATTCATGGTAGGATTGGAGGCGGACTACTTCCGTGTAGAGGGTGATTATGCGACCTTTATCCAGACACATCTGATGCTGTCTCTGACTGGCGTTCGTGGAGGTGAGGAAGCGAGAGCTCCAACTGCAAGAGAGAGAGAGAGAGAGAGACAAAGGGGCCAGAGCGACCAGGACCCGTGGTAGGAGAGATTTTGGGAAGAGACAGAGGGCGTGATGGCCAGAGCTGCCTACTACACTGACTTGCTGGCGACTCACAGGGGAGACTTATTAGATTCCTATTGAGCCCGCACCAGCTGGTCACGAGCTTGTCAGAGTTCGAGGCCCGACCCCGATATGTACCATACTTTACATTTTGCCCATTCAGTTCATTTCAATTATGCTTTATAGACCACTGAGCATCTTAACACATTTACAGGCATCCATAGAGTACACCGGGCAAGCTCTCGAGCTAGCGGCTTCTCTGATGGGGATGGTTCAGACGAGCATGAACCTGCTCAGCCTCTACAGGATTCCGGTAATTTCCTTCAGTTTGCACTTCATGCCATGAAATTCTCTGCTGACGCATTAGCATTTTCACTGTAACTTGCTCCAAACTACACTGATCTGATTCATTGCATCAAAACATTGCATAGATACTCTGCTCCCATGCACTGCATACATACACTGTATCTATACACTGTATCTGATATACTGCATCTGATATACACCATAACTAATGTATTCTGACAAACTGCCCTTTTTAGATCCCTTTTCAGACCCCAGCTCCATCGGATGCCCCAGCAGGAGCCGCAGCAGGACCTTCAGTACCTTCTCTAGTAGCAGGCAGGAGAGGGAGACAGGCTCCGCCACGCAGCTGAAGTAGAGCTAGGGGCATCCGTGGCAAGAGTTAGGAATGGCAACGGGGCGGGGCGGGGCCGGGGATCACCCTCCCCGTCCCCGATCCCCGAAACTACAAAAATCCCCGTCCCCGGCCCCGATCCCCGACGGGGAACTCATCACTCCCCCCACCCCCGTCCCCAACGGGGATCGGGTTTCCCCGACCCCGGGAAATCCCCGTACTCATCATCAACATCATTCAGCAACATCATCCAAAAAACAAAAAAAAATTTCATCAACAAAGACATTAACGGAGCAACATCATCAAAAAAAAAAAAAAATTTCTTCAACAACATCATCGATTCAAGGCGGCAACAACAACAACATCATCAACAAAAAAAAAAAAAAAAAAATAAATAAATAAAAGATAAAGATGATCTGTTACAGATGGGATCTGATCTTTTCAGATCTGAGATGTAAGATCTGCGGTGGTGTGGAGGAGATGGAATCTACTCAGATCTGCCCAGATCCGTCGTGGTGGTGGGAACCGAAGCCGGAGTAGGAGATGACGCCGGGTGTGCGTACTGCCGCGGAGGAGATCGCACTCGCCGTCGTTGCTAGGGAGAGGAGATCGCGCCGTCGCCACTGGAGAGACGAGTCGCACTCGCCATCGCCACTGCACTGGAGAGAAGAAAGAGCGAGAGAAGAGGAGAGTGGAGCTGCTGTGTTACCTGTGTACCAAATATATATAATATATAATATTGTACCAAATATATATAATATATAATATATAATATATAAAGAGAGTATATAATATATAAAGAGAGTAGGCTGTCTGTGAAATCCCAACCAGACAAGCATTATATATATATATCCAGGGACCAGGGATCATTTTACGTCGGGGACCATGCGGGGCGGGGCCGGGGCCGGGGTCGGGCCGGGGCCGGTTCTGAAACACATATCCCCGGCCCCGGCCCGGATATCATCGGGGATGAATTTTTCAATACCATCCCCGGCCCGTAGGGGATATTTTTCGGTTATTCACCGCTTAATTCGGGGTCGGGGGGTCGGGTCACCGTCGGGCCGGTTTCAGATTGCCATCCCTAGCAAGAGTGGCCCCTCAAAACCCATTCTGGATGAGGATGATGATGAGACGAGCGAGGATGAGGGTGAGGCAGCGAGTCCACAGTTAGAGTCATTTGAGGATGTGGACGACGACGCCGGCTCAAATTCTGCTAGTGGTGAGGCTAGAGACACAGATGAGGGCTCCGGTTCAGACTCTGATTCAGATTCAGACAGCGGTGCCAATGGAGATAGTTCTTTAGAGTCTGTTCCGTTGAGGAAGAGGACGAAGAGAGCCTCTCGAGCTTGAGGTGGCTGGCGCTGATTTAGATGCTTTTTGCTTTGTTTTCTTTTTTGCTAGTAGTGTTAGCACATCGTATAGCCTTAGGCAATTTTATTTTCTTTGTAAAACTTGTACTCTTTTGCAAAAAGTGACCATGATTGGAATGAAAACTCAACTTTTGATTTAAAAAGTGTTGAATTTTGCATTCTGAGCATCGCATAACATCGCACAACATGAAAATGAGATTGATCTTTTTTGAAAACTGCACATTATAATGATATTGTCTTAATTAGGTAGTGAACCAATCAATAACTGAAAGAACAAAACAACTCGATAAACAACACAAGGTCTTGACAGGCTAATCAATGTAAATACAACTTGATAAGCAAGACAAGGACTCGATAAACAACATAAATACAACTCAATAAACAAAACCAGGTGATTATAACTTAAATAAACATGCTTAAGCCCCAAAAGGACCAAAAACAAGACCTCAAAAGATGCCAATAACAAAATACAACTGCTAAAAATAACTGAATCTTCACAAAGGAGGTTAGTGAGCATGAAAGGGAGGCTGCCAGCCATGGAGGATGGTTTGCCGGCCATCATTTCCCTTCTGTCGGCCATCAATGTGCCCTTGTTGGCCATTGATGAGCCTCTACCGGCCATCAATAAACCCTGCCGGCCATCGATGAGTAGAACCTCCGAAATGTTGACACCTGGCCTCCACTCACTGCCTTATCTTCTACAAAAGCTCCAGCTTCATAGTTTCTTCATTCCAACTTTATTTTTGCCCCAAATGGAGCCATTCTTCACTGAAAAACTCTCCAATTGGATTGCGACTTTAGATGGCTTGGAAAAGCTGAATTCTTGGGGTTTCGGGATAAATGCACTATTCCTGCTGAGTCGTACTTCGCTGTGTTTTCCGTTCCTTTATGCCGCGGCTAGATGTTGGAATCCAATTACACATGTTTTTAGCTTCGGGGGACAAGAGAAATGTCCCACAATCGAAGAATTCCAAGTTTTGATGGAATCCCAGCGTGACGAGGAAATCTTGCCCCAAGCCCGTTTTAGACACATCTAGGCTTTAGGAAGAATGTGTGGGTTCACTTTACACAATGCCCGATCTTTGGTTCACAATGGGGAGTTGGATCTTCCCAGTTTGGTTCATCGATTTTCTGATGCCGGTGACCGCGGCGATCGTCTCTGGCAGAGTTTTCGGCAACATGCCCTCTGCTTGTTTATGTTGGCTCATTTCCTACTTGCCCCTGGCTTCGAAGGGTTTAGCATTCGCTTGATCGAAGTGGCCCAAGGCTAGAAAGAGAGCAAGAGTTGCATTGGCTTGGCATTGGCCGAGACTTTGATGGGCTTGGATGCTTTCCATCGTTAGGAGACAACCAAGTTCGCAGGAAGTCCACTACTCTTACAGGTAATGTTTCCCACCTTTCTCATATATGTTTCTCACATCACTCAGCACTCAGGCTCTGTTTTTCTCTCAAAACCCTTTCTTACTTTTTCTCTCCACATACACCTCTCTATTCTTTAATCTCTCTTATTTTTCATCCCTCCCCAGATATGGCTCATGGATAGGTTGAAAGTAGTGGACTCTTGCCCTACATACTTAGCACACGGCTACTTCTTTCGCCAACAGCTAGTCGATTTCCAGAATGAGGGGTGGTGGTGCCATTGGATGTGCAACAGGTTTGCTGTTGACATTGCTTGGCGTTGCTCCTGGTTTAATTTGCCTGAGATGAGCTACAGCATGTCCCGGTAGCTTGGCATTTAGTTGATTGGCTTAACACATTGTGTCTTCTACTTTCCATTTCAGTTTTGGCGTCAGTTCGGACAGGACCAGACTTGCCCAAAAGAGGGGGTAGAGTACCCGACTTCATTTCCAATTTGAGTGTGATAACCTAGTTCCGTATTATGCTAATTGATCTTCATTATGATTGTGATTATGTGTTTAATATGATTTTGAGTGCCATTTATATGATTATATGTGGTTTTGAATTTCTATCTGTTCACAGTAGGAAAATCTATTCAACTTACTGTTATAAACTAAAAATTGAAGGTCATATCGACCACAGAAATTGAAATTGACTGTAATTGGCATAATTTTTAAAGCCTATGGTGAAAATTAATTAGAAATTGATTCGGATCAAAATAATTTGAGTAAACTAATTGAATTAAGCACTATTATTTAACCTTAATCAATTTGATTAAGAGAGACTATAAAAGGGCCAATATACATTCATATTCATCTTCCTTAGAGCTCAAAATCTGAAACAAACACTCTAGAGAGAGAGTGAACCAAATGTAAAGGGAGAGGGAGCACAAAATTGGAGATTTGAGTTGAGAACTTGGGGATTTGGAAGCTAGGCTCAAGAGCTAGCTAGATTTTGGGAGATTAGAGCTCCTAGGTAAGCATTTGAGCATAAATTCATGAGTATAAGTTTGTAATTTTGTGTATTCAAGCTAGTTGGGTAATCAAGAACATAAATTGAGATGAATTTGATGAATTTGAAGCTTGTATGTACATGCATGTATAGGATTGCCATGATTCTACACACTCAAGCATGAAACATGTTGAATATGAAGAATTGAGCACCAAACTTTGCATGTATGAGTAATTTTGTGTAGTTTCATGATTTTAATCACCACTTGTACCATTTGAAATGGAATTAAGTTAACATTTTACATGCATGCAAGATCCACATAAGTAAGGAGCTTGATTATTTGAGTTTTGAAACCAACAAGAAGAATTTGAAATGATTTGGGAAATGAACTATGATTTTAGTCAATTGGTTCCAAATTAATTATGTCCTTGTGTTCTATGATGTCTTTCCATGCTTTTGCATAAAAAATATGAGTTTTGAAGCCTTTGGGGTTGAGTTTGAAGTTCAAACAGAGTTCTGGAAAACCTAGAATTCGACATGTCCGCTCGAGCGAAGAAAGTGCCGCTCGAGCGTGAAATATTAGCTTCCAAAACTTTTGCAGATATTGATGTCCGCTCGAGCGGGGAGAGTCACGCTCGAGCGCCCTGTTACATGTTTTGACTCTCAACTCGAGCGTCCAAAGTCACACTCGAGCATAAATATGAGGCAACAAGTACTTTTGCAGACCAGAGGGGTCCGCTCGAGCTGCAGAAACTGTGCTCGAGCGGGGAGCCCTGTTTCAGAAATTTTGTAAAGTTGATTTAAGTTTTGTTTTCCATTCTCTTTCATTTCTAAGCACTCTTAGGCATGCATTGAACATTATAAATAAGTTAAAAAGGATAAGAAAGAAGCCTAAGAGGGATGTATGAATTAAGAACGGATTGAATCGTTTGTGACCCATATATGTGTTATGTATTATGTAGGGTCGAGCACAAGGACGAATCCACTAGCAGAACACTGTGAGTAATATCTTAATAAAGATATTTGAAGTATGCTATTTGTCCAATTATTTACTCCTATTTGAGGTTCGTAAGCTTGCTAATCTAAAAGGTGGACAGTATTTGTTATGCCATACAATTGGGCCAAAGGCCGTTGGATGTGAATGATTGGGCCAAAGGCCGTTTGACACGAATGATTGGGCCAAAGGCCGTTGGACACGAATGATTGGGCCTTTGACACGAATGATTGGACCAAAGGCCGTTTGACATGAATGATTGGGCCAAAGGCCGTCAGACATGAATGATTGGGCCAAAGGCCATTTGATATGAATGAATGGGCTAAAGGCCGTTTGATACGAATGAATTGGGCCCGAGGTCGTTTGATATGTTTGGATTTGTGGTCATTTGATACACTAGATAGAAACATGAATTGGGCCCAAGGCCGTCCGATGCAGCTATTTCAAATTTTGTTCATGTATCTTCTTTATTTGATATTATTCAGTGGGCTTTCGCTCACTCTCATTCATGTGTCTGTAGGTGAGCCAAGAGATGTCCAAACCCAGCCCCAGTGAAGTATATGAGAAACAGTCAAAGTTTTGAGGAGTCAGCCCGTACGTCTCACGCACGAGACTTGTTTTCACCATTTTGTTCTTTTGTTATATTTTTGCTATGTTGGTGAAAACTTTGGATCACCTTTGTATATAAGCTTTTGGCTTGGCTGACTATGGCTTGAACGATCCTATTGTGTAAAGCTTATATGTTAACTTCCTTTGATGTGGGTTATTAATGAATATATGTGAAATGTTGTGATGTGCCATGTAAGCACAACTCTATGGACAAAAGTTTTAAGTTTGCTTCATTTTTGGCCCCTTAACTCTGTTGAAATATATCTAATCTAGTTTGAGGCCGTAGGTAATATCTTGATTACTGGCCGGTTATGACCTTAATCCATGGGGGCAGGTTCGGGTCATGACAGAGTGGTATCAAAGCACGAGTTAATAACTCACACACTTGTCCAAATGAGCAATTAGCATCTAGAAAGATCTAGGATGCATTCATGTGATAAGTATGAATTTGAAAGCATCAAGAACATGCCGGAATGTTTTTTGATGAATGATTATGTGCTATACGTTTGAGATTTACTTGCATTGCGAATTATTTGGATATGTGTGCTCTTTAGTATATGCATATTGTAAACCTTTTGTATAAGGAATAATGCAAGTCTAATCAGATGGTGAGAACAAGAGGTAATGAGATAGAGAAATCTTCTACTACCAGAATGGATAGGATGGAAAGGTTGATTAAGGAAATGGCAGAAACATTGAGGCAACAACAACAGTGGCAACAACAGTGGTAGCAACCACATCCTCTACCTCCACCTCCAGCGCCACCTGTGCCAGACCTACAGAATGATGACCAAATAATAGCTCTCACTAAAGAGTTTAAGAAAATGAAACCGCCACAGTTTCATGGAGGATTGGATCCGTTGAAGGCCGAAGCATGGGTTCTCGGCATTGAAAAGCTATTTGAAGTGTTTCCTTATTTAGAAACACAGAAAGTACTTCTAGCCACCTTTCTGCTAGAAGATGAAGCAAGAAGATGGTGGATGTTGATGTGTGAGAATCATAAAGACATTGGCTGGACGCAATTCCTGAAAATTTTCTACGACAAGTACTTCCCACAATGTGTCCGTAATAGAAAAGTATCAGAGTTCATGAAACTTAAACAAAACAGCATGACAGTGGCTGAGTATGAGGCCAAATTCACTGAGTTGGTCAGGTTTGCACCACACGTGATCGATACCGACTATAAGAAGGCGAGGCAATTTGAAGGTGGGCTTCGAGATGATATTCTAGAAAGGGTGAATGTTCTCAAGCTGGAAACCTATATTGGGGTGCTAGACCGGGCCATAATATCAGAAGCTAACATAGCTAGACAGGCCAAATCGACAACTGACTGGAAAGGTAATAAAAGACAGAGCTTCTTTTTGAAGAAGAAATTCTCAAAAAAATAGAATACGGGCTCCTCAAGTACTTCAAATTCGTATCGAGACACATCTCCAATGTGCAATATTTGTAGTAAAAGGCATCGCGGAGTTTGTTATCGTGTGTTAGGAGCTTGTTTTAAATGTGGTAAAACAGGGCATATGGCTAGAGATTGCAGCCAGAATAGTGGAAGGTTAGCTGCTAGCTCTACTGCATCGATCCCAAAACTAGGAAATACTGCGAGGCCTACTACTATCGAAGATACTGTGAGGCAAGGGAGAGTTTTTGCGCTTGTTCCGGGCGATACACGGAATGCCGAAGCCGTTGTCTCAGGTACTATTTCTATATGCAATCAGGATGCTTTTGTGTCAATTGACTCCGGATTGACACACTCTTTCATAACTTGTGCATTTGTATCTAGACTGAGTAGACCTCTAGAATCATTGCCATATTTACTATATGTGTCTGCTCTATCTGGGGAATCTGTATTGTGTGCATCTGTTTATCGATTTTGTGACATGTGAATTGGGAATGCTATTCTGTATGTAGATTTGTTACCCTTGAACTTTAGACATTTTGATGTAATCCTAGGCATGGATTGGTTAGCTAAATATTGTGCCACCATTGATTGTGTAACAAAACGGGTTATATTTAAACGACCGGAACGGGAAGAAATTATGTTTGTGGGTAACGGGGTAGTGCCTCCACCTTATTTGATATCTGCCATGAAAGCACGTAAATTGATCAGGAAAGGGTGCCAGGGTTATTTGTGTTGTGTGCTATTTGAACAATCTGTGAATGTTGAATTGAACAGTATCCCTATTGTTAGCGAGTTTCCAGATGTGTTCCCAAATGAATTACCAGGCGAGTTAGTGGACAGGGAGATAGAGTTTACTATTGAAGTTGTGCCAGGCACTCAACCTATTTCTAAGACTCCCTACAGAATGGCTACTGCTGAAATGAAAGAATTGAAGGAACAGTTGCAAGACTTACTTGATAAAGGGTTTATTCGACCCAGTACTTCACCATGGGGTGCACCGGTGTTATTTGTGAAAAAGAAAGAAGGAACCTTACGCTTGTGTATTGACTATCGAGAACTGAATAAGGTGACTATAAAGAATAAATATCCCTTACCTCATATTGATGATTTGTTTGACCAGTTGCAGGGATCACAAGTGTTTTCCAAAATTGATTTGAGATCCGGATACCACCAGTTGAAGGTAAAGGCAAGGGATGTTGAGAAAACTGCATTTCAAACAAGGTATGGCCATTATGAATTTCTTGTTATGCCATTTGGGGTGACTAATGCTCCTGTAGCGTTTATGGACCTAATGAACCGAATCTTTAAGACTTATCTTGATGATTTTGTTGTGGTTTTTATTGATGATATCTTGATATATTCAAAGAATAGATTTGAACATGAGTGTCACTTGAGAACTGTCTTGCAAACACTTAGAGAAAAGAAACTATTTGCTAAACTAAAGAAATGTGAGTTTTGGTTGGATGAAGTTATTTTCTTAGTGCATGTTATTAACAAAGAAGGGATTTCAGTGGACCCACAGAAGGTAGAGGCAATTGTGAATTGGCCTACACCGACAAATGGAATAGAAGTCCGCAGTTTCATGGGCTTAGCTGGGTACTACAAAAGGTTTGTGAAAGACTTTTCAAAAATAGCTGTGCCTCTTACCCAATTGACACGCAAAGGGTAACCATTTGAATGGAATGACGAAAGAGAATCTTCCTTTCATGAACTGAAAACGAGATTGACCACTGCACCAGTATTGACATTGCCCATAGGTACAAAAAACTTCGTAATTTTTAGTGATGCGTCTTATAAAGGTCTGGGTTGTGTGTTAATGCAGAATGGGCGAGTAATTACTTACACCTCTCGGCAGTTGAGGCCACATGAAAAGAACTACCCAACACATGACTTAGAATTGGCCGCAGTCGTATTTGCTTTAAAAATCTAGCGGCATTACTTGTATGGGGCAAAATGCGAAGTCTACACAGATCACAAAAGTCTGAAATACTTCTTCACGCAGAAAGAGTTAAACATGCGACAAGAAGATGGCTTGAATTGATAAAAGATTATGACCTCCAGATTCAGTATCACCCCGGGAAAGCCAATACAGTTGCTGGTGTCTTGAGCAAAAAATCGATAGGAAATTTAGCTTGTTTGCTTACTAAACAAAAAGAAATTTTACTAGATTTTGAGAGAACCAAGATTGAAGTCGTGCTACACGAACAAATCGGGCTGATCACCACCATTTCAATTGAACCCGCAATAGTTACTGAAATCAAGTAGAGGCAAAAAGAGGATGAGTTCCTCAAGAAAGTGATTGATGAATTTGAAACAAGTCCGAAAGCCGAGTTCGGCATTGAAAGTGAAGTGTTGAGATTTCAAAACCGAATGTGTGTCCTAGATATTCTGGAATTGAAGAAGAGAATTCTAGATGAAGCTCATAAGTCAGTGTTTGCTATGCATCCGGGTAATAATAAAATGTATCGGGACTTGAAGCAAAGCTATTGGTGGCCCAAAATGAAGAAAGAAATTGTAGAGTATGTGTCCAAGTGCCTTTAATGTCAGTAAGTCAAAGCTGAACATCAGAAACCGGGCGGTCTACTTCAACCTCTCCCTATTCCTGAATGGAAGTGGGAGCATGTGACTATAGATTTTATTGTTGGTCTACCTCGAACTCCTCGAGGTATGGATTCTATTTGGGTTGTAGTTGATAGACTGACTAAATCTGCACATTTTCTGTCTGTTAGAACTACATTTGATGCTTATAGACTGGCTACTATATATGTTGATGAGATTGTTCGTTTACACGGAATTCCGGTATCTATTATCTCGGATAGAGATCCGAAATTTGTGTCTAGATTATGAAAAAGTTTACAAAAAGCTATATGAACAGAATTGAGGTTTAGTACTACATTCTACCCACAGACAGACGGGCAATCACAACAGACAATACAGACCTTGGAAGATATGCTAAGAATGTGTGCCTTGGATTTTCAAGGGAGTTGGGAAGATTACTTGCCACTAGCAGAGTTTGCATACAATAACAACTTCCACTCTAGCATCGGTGTGGCACCATATGAGGCTTTATATGGTAGAAGGTGTAGATCACTGATTTGTTGGGCAGAAGTCAGTGATAGGGCCTTACTTGGGCCCGAAATTGTGCAAGACACTTATCAGAAAATCAAAATCATTCAGCAAAGGCTCACAATAGCGCAGAGTCGGCAAAATAATTATGCGGATGTTCGAAGAAGACCTCTTGAGTATGAGGTTGGTAATCATGTATTTATCTGCGTGACTCCAATGATGGGCCAAGTAAGATTCGGTAAGAAAGGAAAATTGTCGCCTTGTTATATTGGGCCATTTCGAATCTTGGAAAGACTTGGTCCAGTTGCTTATAGGGTTGCTTTACCACCGGGATTTGAGCAAATCCATAATGTATTTCATGTATCAATGTTGAGGGGTTATCTTCAAGATTTGTTTCACATGATTGATTATCACCGGATAGCTCTTGATGAAACTATGGAATACGCAGAATGGCCGGAACGAATCATTGACCGTCAAGTGAAACAATTGAGAAGCAAGTCCATCCCGATGGTGAAAGTGGAATGGAAAGAACACTATGGGACGGACGCTACATGGGAAAAAGAGGATGAAATGTGACTGAGCTATCCACATTTGTTTCCCGACGAAGGTAAAATAAGTTTGGAGGACTAAACTTCCTAAAAGAGGGAAGATTGTGATAATCCAGTTCCGTATTATGCTAATTGATCTTAATTATGATTGTGATTATGTGTTTAATATGATTTTGAGTGCCATTTATATGATTATATGTGGTTTTGAATTTCTATCTGTTCATCGTAGGAAAATCTGTTCAACTTACTGTTATAAACTGAAAATTGAAGGTCATATCGGCCACAGAAATTGAAATTGACTGTATTACTGTGATTGGCATAATTTTTAAAGCCTATGGTGAAAATTAATTAGAAATTGATTCGGATCAAAATAATTTGAGTAAACTGATTGAATTAAGCACTATTATTTAACCTTAATTAATTTGATTAAGAGAGACTATAAAAGGGCCAACATACACTCACATTTATCTTCCTTAGAGATCAAAATCTGAAACAAACACTCTAGAGAGAGAGTGAACCGAATGTAAAGGGAGATGGAGCACAAAATTGGAGATTTGAGTTGAGAACTTGGGGATTTGAAAGCTAGGCTCAAGAGCTAGCTAGATTTTGGGAGATGAGAGCTCCTAGGTAAGCATTTGAGCATAAATTCATGAGAATAAGTTTGTAATTCTGTGTATTCAAGCTAGTTGGGTAATCAAGAACATAAATTGAGATGAATTTGAAGTTTGTATATACATGCATGTATAGGATTGCCATGATTCTACACACTCAAGCATGAAGCATGTTGAATATGAAGAATTGAGCACCAAACTTTGCATGCATGAGTAATTTTGTGTAGTTTCATGATTTTAATCACCACTTGTACCATTTGAAATGGAAAGTTAACATTTTACATGCATGCAAGATCCATGTAAGTAAGGAGCTTGATTATTTGAGTTTTGAAACCAACAAGAAGAATTTGAAATGATTTGGGAAATGAACCATGATTTTAGTCAATTGGTTCCAAATTAGTTATTTCCTTGTGTTATATGATGTCCTTTCTTTCTTTTGCATAAAAAATATGAGTTTTGGAGCCTTTGGAGTTGAGTTTGAAGTTCAAACAGAGTTCTGGAAAACCCAGAATTTGACCTGTCTGCTCGAGCGTGAAATATTAGCTCCCAGAACTTTTGCAGACATTGATGTCCGCTCGAACAGGGAGAGTCACGCTCGAGTGCCCTGTTACATGTTTTAACTCTCAGCTCAAGCGTCCAAAGTCATGCTCGAGCGTAAATATGAGGTAACCAGTACTTTTGCAGACCAGAGGGGTCCGCTTGAGCGGCAGAAACCGCGCTCGAGCGGGGAGCCCTGTTTCAGAAATTTTGTAAAGTTGATTTATGTTTTGTTTTCCGTTCTCTTTCATTTCTAAGCACTCTTAGGCATGCATTGAACATTATAAATGAGTTAAAAAGGATAAGAAAGAAGCCTAAGAGGGATGTATGAATTAAGAACAGATTGAATCGTTTGTGACCCATGTATGTGTTATGTATTATGTAGGGTCGAGCACAAAGGCGAATCCACCAGCAGAACACTGTGAGTAATATCTTAATAAAGATATTTTGAAGTATGCTATTTGTTCAATTATTTACTCCTATTTGAGGTTTGCAAGCTTGCTAATCTGAAAGTTGGACAATATTTGTTTTGCCATACAATTGGGCCAAAGGTCGTTGGACATGAATGATTGGGCCAAAGGTCATTTGACACGAATGATTGGGCCAAAGGCCGTTTGACATGAATGATTGGGCCAAAGGCCGTCGGACATAAATGATTGGGCCAAAGGCCATTTGATATGAATGAATGGGCCAAAGGCTGTTTGATATGAATGAATTAGGCCCGAGGCTGTTTGATATGTCTAGATTTGTGGTCGTTTGATACACTAGATAGAAACATGAATTGGGCCCAAGGCCGTCCGATCCAGCTATTTCAAATTTCGTTCATGTATCTTCTTTATTTGATATTATTCACTAGGCTTTCGCTCACTCTCATTCATGTGTCTATAGGTGAGCCAAGAGATGTCCAAACCCAGCCCCAGTGAAGTATGTGAGAAATAGTCAAAGTTTTGAGGAGTCAGCCCATACGTCTCACGCACGAGAATTGTTTTCGCCTTTTTGTTCTTTTGTTATATTTTTGCTATGTTGGCGAAAACTTTGGATCACCTTTGTATATAAGCTTTTGGTTTGGCTGACTATGGCTTGAACGATCCTGTTGTATAAAGCTTATATGTTAACTTCCTTTGATGTGGGTTATTAATGAATATATGTGAAATGTTATGATGTGCCATGCAAGCACAACTCTATGGACAAAAGTTTTAAGTTTGCTTCTGTTTTGGCCCCTTAACTCTGTTAAAATATATCTAATCTGGTTTGAGGCCATAGGTAATCTCTTGATTACTGGCCGGTTATGACCTTAATCCATGGGGGCGGGTTCGGGTCATGACACCGAGGCTCACAACTAGCTCGATATACCACTGCATGGAGGACAAGAGAACTTCTGGCTCCTGCTTCCAATTTCAGTTGCGCCCTTTTAGGCGAATGCATAGCTTGGCTTGAAGATGAGGCGCAAACCGGGCCTACTTTAGCATCTGAAGCTTCCACAAGCTCTGGGAGGGGGCATAGGAACACCTAACTTATCAATGCCCCAAGTTTATTGCTTTGATCTGTACTTTCAAGTTTTTCTTTTTGAATGTAATAAAAAACAACTTCAATTTGTATCAAGAGTCAGAGAACTCTGTATTGAAATCAATGAAATTGAAGGTTGTGGGTACTGAAAATTTTCTGTTTGGTCCAAAAATGGTCTAAGTTATAAAAAGATTAATTTGAAGAAAATCAACTTTTATTAAAACTTTTCAAAACCATTTTCGATAAGGATCACAACTGGATACACCCAGAATCTATCCTTGAGATGTACAACCCCGAATCCAATAACTAGAAAGTTGTCCCTTGTTTGAATAATACTGCACTGTTCTATAACCAGCTCTCATAGTGAAGATCACAACCGAACTCTTGGACGCAGAAAATACAAAGATGACCAAAACAATCACTTGGACACAGTTGATTTGGAAGTGTTTATGGCTGGACTTCAGAATGAAGTTGCCTACGTATCCCAAAGATGGGAATCAAGCCTTACGTAGTTCGGTTCAGGTTCACTCGGGTTTTAACATTCTCCTTTTGCGCTCTAACTTTTGCCAAGGCCGCCCTTTCGGGTTTTCAACCTTACGAGCTCAGTTTTTCTTGTTTCAAATTTTTTGTGCTCTAACTTTTGCCTAGGTCCCCCTTTCAGGTTTTCAGCCTAGCGAGCCTCTCAAGGGTAATATTTTTTTAACTTGTCCATGTTGACTGGTTGGGAGAATTCAAGGCCATCTAAGTCCATAAGAATGATAGCTCTACCTGACCAAATTGATTTGATGATGTAAGGACCAGTCCAATTAGGTCTGAACTTGCCCCTAGGATCATGGATGGGAGCTCGGTTGTCTTTGAGCACCAAATCCCCTTCTTTCAGATTCCTGGACTTAACTTTCTTATTGAAAGCCCTGGCAATCCTACATTGATATCCTTGGACATGGTATAGTGCTTTCAGCCTCCTCTCGTCGAACATCATAAGTTCCTCAAACCTGCTCTATTGCCAATCCGCTTCCGCTATCTGGCACTCAGCCATAACCTGCAGCGACGGAACCTCAACTTTAATCGGCAGAACAACCTCCATCCCATAAACCAGAGAATACGGAGTCGCCCCAGCAGAAGTTCGAATTGATGTCCTATAGCCCCAGAGAGCAAATGGCAATTTATCTGGCCAGTCCCTGTAGGTTTCCACCATCTTCTGTAGGATGTGCTTGATGTTCTTGTTGGCGGCCTCAACAGCTCCATTGGTTTACGACCGATATGTGGATGACTCATGAAAAGCCACGTTGTATTTCTCCAACAAGTCGATCACTTCTTTCTTAAAGTGGGAACCATTATCCAAAATGATCTCATTTGGGACCCCATAACGATGGATGATATTATTTTTGATGAACTTGGCTACGTGCGACGCTTTCAGCACTGTGTAGGATTGGGCCTCGACCCATTTTGTAAAGTAGTCTATTGCCACCAGGATATACTCATGCCCATTTGACCCCTTCGTAGTAACTGCCCCAATAACATCAATTCCCCAGACTAAAAACGGCCACGGTGAAGTCATGTTGTATAGCTTCGACGGCAGGATGTTTATACGATTTGCATGGATTTGGTATTTGTGGCATCGCCGAACAAAACCAATACAATCCTCCTCCATGGTTGGCCAGTAATAACCCTGCCTGAGAATTTTCCTAGTTAGCATTACTCCGCTCATGTGCGATTCGCACTCTCCTCCGTGGATGGCCTCCATTAGGCACTTCGACTCTTCTTCATCAACACACAGCTTATTGTAGACCGCCCGAACTTCCTCCATGCGCTCCCCTTTCGGAGAGGGCGCGAATTGGTTCATACTACTACAGTTTGGAGTCCTGTCACGGTTTTGAATCTAATCTCACAAAGTGCAATGTAAGACTGATAAATCACTAAAGAGTCCAAATCCGGCAAATCGTTTTGGAAAATCGATTTTAATCAAAAAGCACCAAATATGGACTGCTTTGCCAGATTTCAGAGTCGCCACCTAAATATTTTATTTTGAAAAATTTAGGAAACCCTGACTCGTGCCTAAGGCCACGTGTCCGTCGTCACCAAAGTTGCCTCAGCTCGGGAACTTGGGTACGAGAGGGGAAGGTCCTGAAATGAGCACCCCCGCTCGCCCGATCAAAGGATCGGCCTCTACTAAGCATGATATGTTGTTTTGAAAACACATGTGTTCTTATTCCTGTTTATTAGCTAGCTTACTATGTGATGCGCACAGCATACAAGTATAGACTAAATCGCTCGATTTGGAACAAAACATCTCATGTTTGTTTCTCGAAAATGGTTTGAAGATGCTACTCGCAAGTAGACTAAAACGCGGATTTGCCATTAAATAAGGTGGGCTTGAAATAACATGATTTGCCACCCTCAAGTGGGCTTAAAACTCACATTTTGATGAATTGTTTCAATTCAAGTAATGAAGCCTTCATCCACAAGCATTCATGCAGTTTAGCATTTAAGCAAATAGCCTCATGGCAAGCATGCTATCATGGCAATCACTTACACACATGCAAGGATGCTAAAGCATAAACACTCACCGAGTACTCCAAGCCAAAACAGGAAACTAGTTAGAAATCATGCATGATCCTAACTATACAAGATGCCTAATGCAATACATGCAAAAATGCAACTAAAATAGGCTCGACTTGCTAAGATGGCATATGAATGCAACTTGATAACATGTGTTCAAATAGGTATTGAAATACGATGCAGTTTGAATGATGCGCCGAGTCCGGTGCATGCAAGACAAATGAATGATGCACGCATGCAAGCATAAGGTATGCTAATCAAAATATGCCCTAAACTAGCCATCAAAAGCTGATAAGTAAAAGGGAGAAAGACATGGGGTTGGAAGACATTCACACACACACATGCACACTTATTACAACATTTGCCCTCTCAACGGAGGGTCCGAATGAAAGAGAGCTAACTAGCTATGCTAATTAAGCTAACTATTACAAATCAACTAATTAACTAACTATTCTAGCTAATTAATTACAACACAGTCAAATAACTAGCTAATCTAAGCTAATTAGTTATAAACCGAATTAATCAATTAGCTAATCTCAGCTAATTAGAATATTACAAAATGAATTAAGCTAACTTAATTACAGCACATGTAATTAACTACAACTAGCTAATAAAGCGATAAAATAGCCTTGTAGACAAAGGAAGCATGCATGCTCGGTCACGCCCTCTCGAAAATCCACTACCTTGCCTCTAAATGCCTCTGTTTGCACTCTTTTGGACTTCTGAAAATTGTGCCAACTTCCAGATTGCTTCTATTTGATCCCAAGAACATGTTGATGAACTGATCGGCTAGAAGTGATGGCCATCAGCCAGTATTGGTGGCCGGTCGGCCACTGATTCCTGCAATTTCTCATTTTGCTGCAACAGAGCATAAACAGAGGCATGGCAGTGTATTTACAAGGAAATATATGTGCAACTACCCTCCTTATCATATCTCAAGCTCAAAGGAGCATAGTACTCGGCTCTCAAGCCACCAATCATGCATCTCAATGCATGATGGCCAAAGAGTAAAGCTTGCACAATATTGATGAATGTGCGCATGAGACTCAAAGTGTCATCACCTTATCATGCATGATCAAGAGTGACGACAACCAAGAAACGCAACACATTTCATCACTTTGAGTATGAAACGTGCCGCATTCCTTGTGTTTGGATTAACGTCCGATCAAAACACAATGCAATGCATACAACATGCTTATCCACTAATGCTAAAGTGGCATGCACAAGGCTCTATCATATAAACAATACACACAAGTCATGTTAGGAGACCAAGAGCACTAAAGCAAGCAAAAAACATAACACTATAGGCATGCAATACCAAGCACAAATGATCAAACCAACCTCAGACAGAGGTTAAACATGCCAAAACAGTGGCCTAATCATGTTGAATCTTAAGCTCAAAAGCAAGAGAAACATATTCATTTGATGGCTCACGAGCAAGGCACAAAGCTCAACTCTCAAAAAGCACTTAAAGAGTGAAAAATATGGAAGTGTGGCAGATATATATGCTCTGAAATAACGTGCCAAACGATGCCAAAACATGCAAATACCACATGCACCACATGTTAAAGGCCCCAAAACTCAAAGCTAGTCAAGGCCCTTTACACTACAACCACATTAAGCAATGCTCAAATGACCCTAACCACTCAAAATAGATCTAAGGCAGGTCAAAATAGTAGCAAAAACATGCTAGACTCGCAGCATAGATGGCAAGAAAAAATATGCTCATGTATTAGCTCACAAACAAGTCATAAAGGCACAACTCTTAAACACAATGAAAAAGCGATAAACATGAGAGTATGACAGAAGTTGATTCTCTGAAATTACATGAGAAGTGATGCCATATCACACAAACATTACAAATAAGGCATGCTAAGGGTCTCAAGACACAAGACTAGCAAAGGCCATTCACAACTATAGCCCTACAAGGCAAGCCACACATGACCAAGATCGCTTGGAACAGAGTTTAAGCATGCTAAATCAAGGCCAAAAGAATGCTGAAATAGAGCTAAAACAAGCTAGTATTAGAGGCATAAAGCATGATGCATGTTAAGCCCACAAGGAGGATTGCACTACAAGTACAAAAACCAAGCAAGAGGTGACCCCCCCCCCCCCCCCCCCAAAAAAAAAAACTAAAATCAGAGTTGAAGCATGTCAAAATAACACCAAAAACATGCTGGACTGAAGCCAATACATGCTAGAATAACAAGCTAACTCATGAAGCATGTTAGGTTAGTGAACAAGTTTACACTACAAGTGCAAAAAGCAAACAACAAGAGGCCAAACCAACCCAACCCAAAACAAAGTTATATCATGTTAAAATAAGACCTAAAACATGCTAAGATAGAGCCTCAAGAAGGTAGAAAAACATGCCAAAGTGTTAAGCTAACAACACATGCAAACAAAGCTCAAAAGGGAGGCACCACCCCCATCCATTTTGGGTCTCAAAACCCACTTTCCACCACTAAAATTCCTCTGGAATTCAGTGGTAGAAAGGCCAAACAAAGGTGATCTCAAAGGCTTTAAAAGATAGCTCAAAACAAAGCAAAACAAGCCACAAGAGGGGGTAGACCACCCCTAACTCAAACAAGGCTTCAAACAACCATTTTTAACACTTAAAAAAAAAGGGTTTTTTTAGTTGACAACCAAGCCTAAAACAACATGCAAAGGTGGCTAAGATGGTATACAAAAATAAGCTTTAAAAGGGAACATGCTCACCCTTGAAGAACAGCAAAAACTAGCAGCTTTTCTGAGCCAAAACCAACCTTAGGATGTCCAAACAAGCCTTATGGAATCTCAGCTCCAAGATCAAGATGATTGGCTAAGGGGGTTGTAGGCAAAATATGTGAAGAACACTCACTTTCAAGCAATATATATATATATATAGAGAGAGAGAGTTCAGGGAGAGTCAAAATTTGTCTCTAAATTTTATGAACCCCCTACAAGGGGAAGGAACCTCCCCTTATATAGAAATACAAGCCTCAAGCTTGTTTGACAAGCTTAGAGCTTGTTCTAATCCCTCCATACACGTGTGTAGAGGATGGCCTCAATGCCCAATAGCTGGAATAGCTGGCACCAAAAATATCTGCAAAAGTAGAAAAAAAGGCTTCGGCCAACACTGGCCGATCGGCCAACACATGTGGCCGATCGGCCATTAAAGAGGCCGACTGGCCATCAGTGAGGCCGACCGGCCACCACTGATGGCCGATGGAAAAAAGGTTTGGCCGATGGACACAAGGCCTGGTCGATGGGCTGTAGGCCTGGCCCACAGGCCACCATCTTCCCTCAGAAACAAAGCCACAAGCTCTTGATATGCAACCAAGTACAAAACAGACAAGTTAAGAGGTCCGAAGGCGAGGCACTCCACCAAGACCTTCAGGTACTCAAAATGACCACGAATATGGATAATGATCGAGTGTTCAAACAATGACGTCCAAGTCTTGAGGACGGTCAAAAATGGGGTGTCTACACTTATGCATTCCCAGATGGCCTCGTTTGTACAATTTACCCCTGCAAATGATAAACTGAGTAGCCACTCGCCGTATTACCCTCTTATCTTTGGCATTTGCCCTTAGCGGATAAGCCTCCTTTTTCAAGAAGTTCCAGACATCATAGTACCAGGGGTTCTGATCTTGTACTTCATCTATTGCGGCGATCAACTCATAGGCCAACACATACATCTGTTCAATAATGATCGGATGCATCTGGGCTCCAAGAGGGATGTCTATCATGGAAGATAGAGTTGATAAAGCGTCAGCGAACCTGTTGTTCTCTCTTAACAGATGGGTGAAGGTTAGCTTCTCAAACTTAGGAATTAGAACATCCAAGGTTTGGTGATAGATTTTCATCCTTTGTTCTTTAACCTTCCAGTCTCCTTTCGCTTGAGACACAACCAGGTTCGAGTCCCCAATGACGTCTAACCGTTTTGCCCCTAGTTCCAGGGCGGCTTCCAAACCAGCGATACATGTCTCGTATTCTGCTTCGTTGTTCGATACTTTGAACTGGAGTTTGAAGGCTAAGGGTATGTGGGAATTGTCGGGTACTATCAGCAACACCCTTATCCCATACCCGTACTAGTTAGACGCTCCGTCAAAGTACATAGTCCAAATCTCTTCTTCAACCTGCAAAATAGCTTCATCCGAGAACAGATACTCTACTGCTTCGTCTCCCTTTACTGGGTGATCGGCTAGGAACTCCACTACCGCTCTCCCCTTCACAGACTTACGAGTTATATACTTCAAATCGAATTCGGAGAGAAGAAGCAACCAACAGGCTAGCCTACCCGTAAGCGCTGGTTTCTCGAAAAAATATTTGATGGGATCCAATTTCGAAACCAGAATTACGGAGTGAGCTAACAGGTAGTGCCTTAACTTCCTGGTAGCCCATACCAAGGCTAAACAAGCCTTCTCTAGCGGAGTGTAACGGGTCTCATATTCCAGCATCTTCTTGCTCAGGTAATAGCTGGCCTTCTCCACTTTATCCTCAGATTCCTGCGCAAGCATGCAGCCCATTATCGTGTTGGTTACTGACAAGTACAAAATCAACGGCTTTCTTGGCTCTAGCGGTGACAACACGGGTGGGTTTTGTAGATACTGCTTGATCTGCTCGAAAGCAACTTGGCATCGGTCATCCCATTGGAATTTCTTTCCTTTCTTCAGGAGACCAAATAGTGGTTCACAAGTCAAGGTTAATTTTACGATAAACCATTTTATGAATTGCACTTTACCCAGAAAGCCTCGCACCTTCTTTTCAGTCCTTGGTGGTGGCATTTCTAGGATGGCCTTAATCTTGGAATGATCGACTCTGATGCCCTTTTGTGTAATCAAGAACCCCAGCATTTACCAAAAGTGCATTTCTGTGGATTCAGCCTCAACCGATACTCTCTGATCCGTTGGAAAAATTTCTTCAAGGTGGTGTAATGGCCTTCTCTTTCCTTGGACTTGACAATCATGCCATCCATGTACACCTCAACCTCTTTGTGGATTATATCGTGTGGAATCGTAATCGCAGCTCGTTGATAAGTAGCCCCAGCATTTTTCAGACCGAACGGCATCACTCTATAGCAGTAGGTTCCCCACGGCGTAGTGAAGGCAGTCTTCTCTCTGTCCTCAGATGCCATTAAAATCTGGTTATACTCGGAAAACCCATCCACTAAGGAAAGCAGCGCATGCCTTGCGGTGAAGTCCACCAATTCGTCGATATGTAGCAGAGGAAAGTCGTCCTTCAGACTAGCTTTGTTAAGATCTCTGAAATCCACACATACCCGAATTTTGCCATCTTTCTTCAGCACCGAAACAATGTTGGCAAACTAAGTAGGATATTCAGATACTAGCAAGAAACTTGCATCTATCTGCTTGGTGATCTCTTCCTTGATTTTCAGAGCCCAGTCCAGGTGTATTCTCCGAAGCTTCTGCTTGACGGGTCGGGACTTAGGGTCAAGAGGGATCCGGTGCTGTACAATCTCAGGATCAATTCCAGGCATGTCTTTGTAGGACCACGCGAAAACATCTTTGAAATCTTTTAATAAAGCGACTAAGCGCTCGCGTTCCTCCGAAGACAACGTAGACCCGATCTGGACCAGACGCGGATCCTTCTCAGTGCCCACATTAATTGAAGTGATTTCATCATCCAGGGATTTTACAAACCTCTCATCCTCTCGATCAATCAAATGTTTCAAAACCGGAGGAATTTCTTCCTCGTCGTTTTATCAAAGTTTTGAAAGTCCTGATTAATGCAGTAAACAAGTGGCACAGAAAAGTACTCAAAAATAGCAGTGGTACCATTCTCATTCACAACTTCCAGTTCGTCCAATTCCTCGGTTACAACCGACTCAAAAGAAAAGGAAAAAGATGACCTGGACAAAACAACGACATCCGGGTTATCAACCCCAGGAATATCGGACTCTGACTCAAAAGAACCAGAATCTGATTCCGGCTCCACAGACTCTGTGGAATCAGATTCTGGTTCATTACCTGATTCAGAACTGCTGGACAAAAAGCCCTCCTCGAACTGCCAAACGAGGGAGGGTGCGATGGATGTGTCCAGAATGCCGGAAGAAAGGCCCACAGCCGATTGATCTCCAATCATGGAAATAGAGAAGTCATCCCCCAAGCTCTTTGGTGTGATCTGAGGATCCGAGAGGAGACAAGCCAGTGTTGCTCCTATCTCGAGTTCTGTGCTATTGGACTCATCTTCTATGCACTGTTCAGCCTCAGCTGGTAGATTAGTCTGCTCTTCTACAACTTCATCCCTTCTAACTGTAGGTCGAAAAAGATCTCAAAGCCGGGCAAGTGCCACTTTTTAAAATTCAGCCATGGCTCAGGAAAGCCACAAAATGGAAAATCTTTTCCCTCCTGGACAAAGCAGCCGTTCAGGGTTCCTTGAATGGGTCTATGTACAAGCTCATAGGGCCTCCTACTTTGCTTAGACTTGGCTCTTCCTGCCATTTCATTTCCCTTCCTTACCCAGTCCTCTTTGGTAGGGGTGTAACCTAGACCAAAGGTATAAGGGTTGTGTGGCACTTCGGCCAATGCAGCGATGCCCTTCCGGTCGCTCCTTCCCAATCCCATTTCGGGTACATGTTGTAGCTTATTCATAAGGTAGACGGATTGAGCACTGACATATAATCCCTCATCAGCAGCCAAAATATCTTGCACTACCCGGGCCTCGGCCAAGGTGAACCCAAACAAAAAGACATCCTTCTCGCCGTGTACAATTTCCAAGACCGGTGTAGTAACGTCCAGCAGTGGATGTTTGGAAGAGTTCCCAAAAACAATAGCTACCCCCTTCCCATGGGGGTACTTCAACATCTGATGTAGAGTGGAAGACACAGCTCTTACTTGGTGCAGCCACGCCTGTCCAAGGAGTAAATTAATGGTGGTTGGAACATCCAGGATGTGGAATTCAATGTCCTGTTGTGCCGAGCCAACCTGAGTTCTGATCCGAATTGTCCCCATCACTTCTTGACTTGTATTGTCATAAGCCTGAATCACCTAGGCTGTCGATACAAAGTCTGCCGGTTTCAAATTGATAACATAGGCCATGCGTGACGGACACACATTAATTGCAGACCTGGTATCAACCAAGACAATTGGTATCAACTTCTCTTTACATTCCACAGAGATGTATAGTGGCTTGTTGTGCTCAGAGCCCTTAGGCGGCAATTCTTTATCTGTGAACGTCAAAGTTGGTGAGGCCCCACCTGGGAAAACCAGTCCCACTAACTGCTCAGGGGTTGTGTCAATAGAGAGCTTAGCCTTATACATTGCTGATAGGACGGCTTGTTTGTGCACCCGTGAGGCCATGAGCAATCCCCAAATGGAGATGTCCACCTGAATCTTTTTCAGCTGCTTCAGTACAACTTCCTCTTCCAATAGTTTATTTTTCTGTTTCTCAGCTTCCTTATCTTTCCTCGATGCTTCTGGTTGGTCCAGGTGTAGGGGCTTAAAGTACCGCCCACTCCGAGTCATGTGATCAACTTTCTCGGCATACCATGTATTATCTGGCAGATTCTATCCCCAATCCTTATCCATGTGGGCGAGATGCAAATCTTTATCTTCCCACCACATTCCTTTGGCAACCAACATGCAGTTGTCTGGTTCCGTTGTAAGCATTCCTGTATCCGCAACACAGTCAGTCCCCGCAGGACCTTTGGCTTTTCTAGCCCTCTGATTAGTCTCAGTTCTTTCCTGTTCGAACCACTTCAGCGCGGCCTCCTATTCTGTATCAGCTGTACATAAGCTACCTAATTCTTAAGTAAAATTCTTAGTACCAGTGCTCTCCGGCAACTTCCCCTTGTTGTTGACCGTTCCGGCCGTTGCAGCAATCCTTGTTTCCAACTGTTCTTGTTTCGGTTGAGACCCCTCATCAACATCTGGTTCATCACTGAGCCACCCTGTATTATCTGTTAATCCGTTCATATCAAACCAGCCAATCTGTACATTCCCCAGATCCTGTTCATCGAAGAACTGCAGATTACAAATGTCCTCCTCAAGCTCAGCTAAGTCATCCAGTCCCTGGCTTGGCCCGTCCTCCCGCACTACATTAACCTCCATTCCTTTCGGCAATTCCACCCCTGGCTTGGCCTGATCAACTGGCACAATGTAGCGACAGGGGTTGTATGCTTCCTCAATTAAGCTCACGGATCTCTCAGGCATGCCTTCTTCTACTACAGCCACCACCATGGGTTCAGGTTAGGATATGGACGCGCTCATCATGCACAAGTCTGTGCTTTCTGGGATGAACAGCGCCGGCTTAGGCAGGTGAGAGGGAGTGATGTAAATGCTGGGGTCGTATGGGACAACCATTGTTTGGATAAGGTTTACTTGCCTGGGTGGAGGAGGGGGTTGGTTATGTAGTGGGAGAGGATTTGTAGTGACGTTAGGCTTTTCAGGAGGTGCTATTACTTTATTATCAATGAGATCCTGAATCTCATGACGGAGTCTAAAGCATAGGTCGGTATCATGACCATGTTGCTAGTGGAAGGCACAATACTTGGTCGGGTTGTGTGTAGGAGGGAGGGGATTAGGCAATGGGTGTGGCTCCAGGGGCTTCAGATGCCCCTTTTTTATCAGGACCCTCAAGGCTGCGGATAGAGACATGTAGAGTGGGGTGAAAACCCTCGGGCCCCGGGGTGGGTACTTTGCAGGTTGTGGGGTAGTTCCGGATGTGCCGGTAAAAGGGGTGGCTATTGTCGGTGTGGTGGTGACCATACCAACATCAGAAGTCCTTGCAGCTGCATTACTACTCGTAGCCGCATTTGAACTGCGTGTAAAGGCCCTCTTGGGCTGCTCCTTTTCATAGTCAATTAGATCCTGTTTCATCGTATCCTCTATCTGCACCCCTATCTCATGAAGGTCGGCAAATGTAGGGAGGGGTAAGACAATCATCTTTTGCAGCAGCTTCGGTTGCAAGTTGCGGACCACCATCCGGATTTGGTCTTTTTCAGCTGGTTGGGTTGTCATCTTGGAGGCCTTGGCCCTCCACCGAGTGACGAAATTAGAGAAGCCCTCATTCGGCTCTTGACGAGTAGCCTCGAGATCAGGAGTTGTGACCTCGATTTGAGTGTTATAGGAATATTGGGCGACAAAGGCCTCAGCCATCTCTTCCCAGCTCCTCTTCACAGAATCTTCCAACTTAGCATACCAAATAGCTGTGATACCCGACAAGATCTGGCCGAAAAGGGATAGCTTTTGCAGTCTGGACAGGCTCATCGGCCGCAGAATATCTGAAAATAGCCGCAAGTGGACCATGGGATCACCCGAACCGTCGAAGCGGTCTATGTGTGGCATTTTAAATCTATCCGGCAATGTCACCTCCGAATCTGTGTAGCCGTCCTCTATGTCCGGGATCGAGTTGACACCCTGAGCCCTCTTAAAAAGCTTCTCAAGCTTGCTCACTTTCAGAGAGGTAAGGTTGACCTCAAACTCAATGGGGGCCTCTGTTGGGTAGGCCGGTGCTTTGGAAGTCTAGGGTGGAATTAGATCCACTGGGATGTCTGCATTTTCCTGGACATTGGCTGTGGGAGCAGGAACTCTGGGTACTAGAATATCTACAAGAGGTGGGTGGGATGCAGAAGTTGTTGCTTGCTGCGGTTGTTGTTGCTGTTGAAGCCTAGCAATCAGTTCAGCCTGCTGGGCTGCAACCTCTGTTTGGCGAGCGGTAACTTTCGCTTGGTGAGCAGCGTCCCGCTGCATGGCCTCGATGGTCTGTTGAAGTTGACGCATCATATCCTCTATATTGTCTGAGGGGTGCTGATCTATCAGAACTGGTGTATACTCTCTTTCTGAGGTGAAAGCAGAAAACTGGGCCTGTCTGCACACAGGTGACGTAGATAGTGATCGCTGAATTGGCGACTGTTAAATCGGTGATCTATGCCTGACTGTCCTCCGTCTCGTAACTAGGGGTAGCGAAGCAAACACTAGTTGTCCTCCAATAAGATCCTCAGATCGGTAAATCCTCCTGACTCTGGTCCAGAGTGCTCGGGGGGAAACTGCCTCGTCGGAAGCAATTGTGAAATACTACCTTGCAAAAAGAAAATAAAGCAAAAAAAAAGAAACAACAATCAGCAAACGCACAGCACCTCGGCTTAGATAGAGACAACACACAGTTGAAATCATAAGCTGGACAATCTATACTCAAACACTGATTTTTGCCCCCAAATTTCTGCCTGAAAACTGATACCCCTAAACTGATGCCCAGACTTGCAACTGATACATACATTCCTGCAGAGTCACACTCTAAAAGCACATATCAAGCAAGAGAGAGCCAAAACACCCCTATGCTGGGGTAGGTTTACCCTATCCTAATTTCGTCAAGAGCTAGGGGTTCACTACACACACAAACGGTTTCAAACAAACCTATATTCGGGTGAGCAACCTGTCCTAGTTTGGAACAGTCTCTATGGCTTCTGATATGCAACTAGGTTGATTGGTCAAAAGGGGTGCCTCAACAAGACCACCTAATATACCTCTTGCCCCTAACACCGAGAAGTGAAAGGAGGATCAAATGGTACAGCAGTAGTCCAGATCCAAGGTTTGTGTTCCTATCGTGGCAGAGCCCGCAACCGGTCAGCCTTATGGCACGCTTTTCCAAGCAAGCCTCCGGCAAACCGTTCAGGAATAGCAGATGGCAAACATTGTGACTTAGGCGCACCAATGCAAATGTAAATGCAAAGAAACACATAAGTGTAAATAAAACAACATATCATGAGTTCGAGTCAAGTTCTCTAAATCCCCAGCAGAGTCGCCAGAAACTGTAGCTCGACTTTCTTCGTGCCCCCTTTCGGAGACCTCAAATTGGTCCTACAGTTCGGACTCCTGTCATGGTTTTGAATCTAATCTCACAAAGTGCAATGTGAGACTGATAAACACCAAAGAGTCCAATTCGGAAAATCATTTTGGAAAATCGGTTTTGAATCAAATAATGCCAAAATTGGACTGTTTTTCCAAATTACAGAGCCGCCACATAAATATTTTATTTTGGAAAAATTTAGGAAACCCTGACTCGTGCCAAAGGCTACGTGTCTGTCATCACCAAAGTTGCCTCGGCTCGGGAACTTGGGTACGAGGGGGGAAGGTCATGAAATGAGCACCCCCACTTGCTCGATCAAAGGATTGACCTCTACTAAGCATGATATCTTGTTTTATAGATCTCATGTGTTCTTATTTCGGTTATTAGCTAACTTTACTATGTGACGCACACAAACAAGTATAGACTAAGTCGTAAGACTTGGAACGAATTCAACTCATGTTTGCTTTCGAAAATGGTTTGAATTTGCTACCCTCAAGTGGGCTAAAACGCGGAATTGCCATCAAACATGATGGGCTTAAAACATAATTTGCCACTTCATAAAACGGGCTTAAAAAACTCACATTCATCGAATTGTTCCAATTCAAGCAACAAAGCCTCCATCCACAGGCATTCATGCAGTTAATCACTTAAGAAAATAGCCTCATGGCAAGCATGCGAAACATGGCATTATGGCAAACACACTCATGCAAGTATGCTAAAGCATAAAACTCACCGAGTACTCCAAGCCAAAACAAAAACTAGTTAGAAACAATGCATGATCCTAACTATGTAAAATGCCTAATGCAACACATGCAATATGAGATTAATAGCCTCGGCTACCTAATCATGGCATGTGATACAATTTGATAACATGCTTTGAAACACGTATTCAAACAAGTATTGAAATACGATGCAGTTTGAATGATGCACTGTCACGACCCAAACCCGGCCCTATGGGTTTAGCACCGTAACTGGCCAGTAATCCGTGATTACCAAAGGCCTGCTTAACAATCAATCAATGTAAACAGAGTTCAGGGCCTGGCGGAAGCCAAAACAATAAATGAATAGTGTCCAATGAGCTGTGACAATCTGTATGCCAAAAACATTTTTCATTCGTACATGCATAAGACAGTACCGTACAATATGGCATACACAATATACATATCCATAACAGTCGGTGAATCAGGGACTTAATCCCTTATACAGTACAGTAACCAATAAACAGTCTATACGATAATCCCACAACGGTACAAAACAGTGAGACAGACAGGGGAAATCAAAAGACCCCAAGGCCATAGCATGGCGACTAGGAACCTCGCTGTGAGGCACACAGGCTGGCTGGACAAAACTGGGGACTGACCCGCGCTCCTAGCTCCGATCTGGTTGCTGAGAACCTACATATATATATAAACAGTGAGCTAAAGCCCAATGAATAACATAATGTGTAAAGGGGTTATGAATGAATGTCCTTACAATAATGAAATCAATTCATTTAACAGTATTTCGATCTTTCAGTATTTCAGTCAATCAATAGTTCAATCAATCAATACTTCAGTCAATCGGTATTTCAATCAATCAGTCTTTCAATCAATCAGTCATATGTGGTACATCCATTAGCCTATAAACAATAGGTCCAAACGGACCGGGCCTTAACAGACCCAAACAATAATGATGGCCATCAATCAATAACAATATGGTTCCACAAGGAAACCGACCGATGTGGATTCAAGAGGTGGCTCCCACTGTAGCACTTAGCTCCGTAGATTCTAGAGGTGGCTCCCAGTGTAGCACGTTGCTCCACATCAGTAAACAATCAATAACAGTAATGCTAAGGATGCCACAATATAGTTCGCAATACAGGACATACGTTCATTCAATAAACAATATCAGTTCAATAAACATTTCAGTTCAGTATCAAAAGATAACCATTTTGAACATATCTTTACACAGTCTGTTACTCACAGAGATTGGGCTATTAGCAGCTAGAGCGTGTCCCCGAGAGCCAACCCTAAACAATTAAACAATTGAACACACACTAAGTTTAACAGTTGGGGAAGTACAATGATTAACTTCCTAATATGCCTCGGTGTGTTCTAGGTCCAAATCCTCATTAAGATGCCTTAAACTAGGCCTAAGAATGCCTAGGATGAGATGAGGATGCAAAATTACACTTGGAAGGCATTTTTCAAAAGTTGCTGAAAATAGGCCCCTCGCTCGAGCGAGCCTTCCTTCGCTCGAGCGAGCTTCAAAAATCAAAGGCTTCGCTCGAGCGAGCCTCCCTTCGCTCGAGCGATCTGTGCTCAGAAAAAGTACTGGATGCTCCATTTTTACGCGCGATACCACGCTCGATGCTCGCTCGAGCGAGCTTGCAAAACCAAAGGGCTCGCTCGAGCGAGGAATCCTTCGCTCGAGCGAGGAAGCCAAATCTGGAATTTCCAGATTTGTCTCCCAAGTTCGAACCAAGCATCCAATCATCCAAAACTCAACCTCTTGGCCCCAAATTCTGGAAAACACTTCCAAACTCAATGTATTACAAGTTTCAAAAGCTAATTTGCACATGCAAGGCCCAAGAGTTGATCAATCAAAGCCATTTTCAAGAACACTTTGAAAACATAAAATGCATGATCTTTAAACCAATTTTCAGCTTTAAATCTTGCTCCCAAGAGCTCAATACTTTGAAAACAAACTGAAAACATGGACTATAATGTAACCATGAGCATGCATGCACAATCAATCATGGATTAAACTTCAAAAAGCATCAATTCAAGCATGCATGTAATATTTGAGCTATACTCCTACATGTATGAGTTAACACAAGACTTAACTCTACAATTTGTCATGAACTAGCAAGAATCAACCTTAAATGCAACAATGGGAGGTTGAAATTCATACCTAAATCTTCAATTAGGAGAATACAAGCTCAAGTTTGCAATTAACACTTCAATCTTCAAGCTTCTTAGAAATTAAACAAGATGAATGCACTCTCTCCCTTTCTCTCTCTCTATATTTCGGTTTTGAGCTCTCAAATGAGCTGAGGAGAAGTTTGATCAAGTGTAGGCAAGGCTCACTATTTTAATAAACAAGGCCACTAACAATGGCAAAATCGTGAATAAGCCGAAGTCTTCAATTAGCTCAATTTAATCTCATTTAATCATACTCAATCAATTTTCAATTAAATATACCATTAAATCACATACATTATGGTGAATATAAAACACTAAACGATTTTTAGTTTGGCCGCCGATAAGGCCTTCAATTAGCAATTTAAACATAAAAATTCAAATAGGTAATCAATGAGCCAAACAGATAGCATATGCAATTCGGTAGGTTAACTTATTCAATTTCAGTTTCAATTTCAATCAGTCTATTCAGTACTTCAATCAATTCGATTATCAGTCATTATCAATCCAGTTTAGCGATAATCAGTATATAATTCGGGGGTTATTCAGTAATCAGTAACGAGGGTCGTTACAGTCTCCCCTCCTTATAAGGAGTTTAGTCCTCTAAACTCGAAGTAACATATGACAATAGAGATGATGCATAAGTAACTTTCATACTATAACCGGAGTATAACCATTTTTATGACAGGTTCATGGCCCAATCTCAATCCTAGCAATGCACAGAAATCGAAAAATCACGTAGAAGGATTGGGGTTCATATTAAAACAGAATCTTATGCACTTTCAGTTTTCAGTCAATGACAGGTTCAAATACATGTTCATTTTCATATTCTTGCATTAAGTATATGCGGTGCATTCATTAGCATTACTAGTGTAGATACAGAACCGATACAGTGCAGAACAGATACAGCACAGATGTAGACATGGCAGATATAGAACAATTACGGTACAAAATAGATACAGTATATGTATAGGACGGTTATGAATAACCAGTTCCATAAAGGAATCCCGAATCCGGGTAACAGAACAGAACAGTATAGAAGCTAAGCCCCCATGACGAGGCCTCCGGTACGGGCAACAGAGTACAGACAGATATAAGTTCCATAAAGGAACCTCCGATACCGGGCAGTTAACATGTATCACATAATACCAAGAGTCACGAATACACATTAGAAATTAACAATCATTCAGTATACAGCGTACAACGCTTCAGAAACAAAACTTATTTCGTGACGTAGAATGTGAATACAGTTGTACAGTAGTACATAGCAGGTACAGTAGTAGTGGCAGTATCAGTACAGTGACAATAAAGTTACAATACAATACAGTAGCAGTGCCAGTATGGTAACAGTGACAGTACGGTAGCAATACAGTAACAATATCAATGACAGTACCAATACAGTAGCAATGCAGTAACAATGTCAATAACAATACGGTAACAGTACAGTAGCAGTATAGTAGTATTCACACTACTTACATCAAGTACTCATCGGGGTTATAAATTTGCACTGGTTTCAGTTTCATAAGTAATTTCCCCCGTTAAGTTACAGAGATTCGTTTCATTCAGTTTCGAGCCTTTCATTCGGTCTTTGTTCAATTCGGTTCTCGGTTCAGTAGTCCATCACAGTCAATCCAGTTCATTCGGGAGTTATTGGGGACATAAGGCAATTTGTACAGTACTCCCATAGCGGTAGGCAGAATTCTGTAGCAATCATTCAGTTACCATTCATCAGGTCCAGTCCCCACAAATTCAGTCATAGCACATATCAATACCAAAAACAGTCATACCGGTTACATATACTTCTAGACAGCCAGAGTTCATGATCAAAACTCGTCTATTGTCGACAGATCTATCAGTTCTGAAGTACAGTAATCAGTAAAACAATCATTTCTTAGTCAAACCAGCCCATAGTCAAAACGGTATTACCGGGTAAGTAATCACATGGCATGTACCCAGTTTTCTCCATATTGTAAGCAAATAAAGTAATAGCTCCCAATAAGAGTTTTCTCAAGTTAAATCGATAAAGGTTCGACTAGGTCATTTCAGATGTAAGTTCTGTCCAATCACAGCAAGTAAAAGTTCGAAGCATAAGCATCAAACATAAGTTCCATCAGTTACACAAAACGGTTTCATCAACCCATGGTTCTTTCCGATAACAATTTAGATCATAATTCCATTCTTGTTATATCCAGATCAGTTAACATTAGTTCATACTCCATTCGTTTAGGTACACAGTCAGTACAGTCAGTAATTTCACAATTTGCCTGAGTTCATCAATTATCAAACTTACATCAGAGTTCGGTACCATTACAATTCATATCAAGCAGTGCAGGTCATATACTATGTGTTCCTCCCCATAAGTTACAGATAAATGTACAGGCATGCAGTTATTCATATCGAGAGGTAAGCATCACAGTCAGTATAGCAATTTTTCCAAATAAATTTCTTTCATAAGGCATAGGGTATACAATACTGCATCACCCAAAGTTCTTGGTGACGCATAACAGTGAGTTATCATACGAGGGTTCCAAATCAGTCATACAGTCACTACAGTATAGGCTCGTAGGTCAACTCAAACAGTCATGTCAATTTTTCCACAATCGCATTTCGCAGTCTAGAGTTTATCACTTGGGATCTTTATTCAGTCACGCAGTTACAGAGTCATAGTCCCAATGGTTAACTCATCATACAAATTCATCAATCATTCCGAGCAAAGGTACAGTCATATATGTGTATGTTCAGAATCTATTAACAGTCCCAATACAGATTTCACAAGTTCAGTGTACAATACAAAATATTTCCTCCAGATACAATAGTTAAGGTAACAAATCCGAAGTCTACTCAGTCTAATAACATCCTTAAGCAAAGGTATGCAGGTATGTACAATAGTCTAAACAGTTTTCAGAGCATAGGTAATTGTTAACATGGGGTTCACAGTGTCGTACATATAGTTCGCATCAATAGTAGATTTCGAAAGGTTCACTAACCACAGTCCATTTCTTTCAGTCTTAACAGTATTACAAGCATGGGAACATATATACCGGTGTGGGTTCAAAATCAGTTTCCATGTAGACATTCGTTCACAAATTCACAAGCAGAAATTCATCTTCACAGATCAATATGGGTTCTTAATATCAGAAGTCTCACACACAAACAGACAAGGACACTGATGGGGTATCCTATTCATTCCCGTGGAATTTACCAAGAATTTCTGATTCGAAGCAACGTTGGCCGAACGTGATTCCAATCAGACTTCCAAGGTCATTCTACAAGGCATGAGACTCTATAGTTTAACATTTCACAAAAATAAGTTCCCACATATTCCCATAGTTCAACAATTCCGGTACAGTTCAAAAGGTCACATCTGACAGTTCACATTCCGTTGTTGTAACACAATATAAGGACTTAACTCAACAAGTTCTCGCCATTCACAAGTCCTAACAGTTCTCATAGTGCATGATTCATAATTCCAGTAACCCAATCGGTTCAGTCAATATGTTCACGGTCCATACCAAATTACGGGATACACGATTCCCACACAAACGTTCACATAAGCAATTTCACCTATTTAAGGTAACACCCGTGTCAGTCATTTCAGTGTTCCGAGCATTCTTTGGAGCTAGGGTCTAGATTTAGACTCATTATTATTCGGCTCACTTCGGGGCAAGATTTAGGTAAGTGCCTTTCCTGCCCACGTCCTAAAGGAGTTTCTGCTGGGCGGCGACAACGCCCCAGTGGTATTTTCCACATACAGTACAGATAGGTATATCATTATTCACATTGCTTCTTCGACCTTCATTGGTCCAAGCTATTGCCGGAGATTTTCCACTCACGGAGGTCGTTCAATTACCGGTCACTTTCACTTTCTGTTACTTCTGTTTCATTCTTTCGGATTCAGTTAACGATGTTGATTTGGCTATTTTAAATGCTGCTACGCTGACTCAAGCATTATACTCTATCCAGGACATCCACACTTTGACGGTTTTAACAACGTCGATTCAATCAAACACATTTAGGTCACGCCCACCTTCAGTTCTTTTCTAATCTTTTACAGTCAGTATCTATCATGTGGGGTGCCCATCAACTAGGTAGGTAAATTTTACCTCATATTCAATCACAGTCTTATCACTTCACTCAAGGTGTTCAAACTCAAGTACTTTCCTATCTCAGATGCATTCGGGAAAGTATTTTTCGAAGAAAGCTTCACATATTTTCTCAGTTTCTAAACCCAAGTCTCAATTTTCAGCAGTTCAGTACCTTCTAGAAATTCCGGTGGTTTCAGTTTGTTGGGTTTCTGTATCAGTATCATCAGATCATATTCAGTTGGTGCAGGCACGTGTGTCTGCCTTTACATTCTAAGATTCTCGATTAGGGCCTCAATTATTCATTCTTTTTAGCCTATTGATCCTCGGATCGGAAGATTCAGTTTCATCTACATTCCTCCCCCTTTTGCTTATTTACACACAAACAGGGTGATTAACAGTACAGGAGAGGTTCTTACAGATTTCACATTTCATTCCATATCGGACGTGTGTATTCTTTTATTTCGATTTAGATACGGTCACGTGACCCTTTACTTTCACACGTTCATTTTCTTATAGATTTCCACAGTCGGTGGTAACATTAACATTTCATGTTATCCCATTTAACTTCTTTAAGTATGCATATAGGTTTCGTTTCAGTTCACATAGACAGTACGGTACTCATAAACATAAACAATTGCATACTTAAACAGTTTATCCTATAAGCAGTCACTTGTTTAAACAATTTAACACGGTAGCATATATTCAGTCAATCATAAGCACACACTTTTCATGTTAATGCAATGTCCTAATCACTTTTCTAGGACACCCTATAGCTCATTTGAACACGTGTGTGCGGTATAACTCGTGGTTAAGTATCGCTCTGATACCACTCTGTCACGACCCAAACCCGGCCCTATGGGTTTAGCACCGTAACTGGCCAGTAATCCGTGATTACCAAAGGCCTGCTTAACAATCAATCAATGTAAACAGAGTTCAGGGCCTGGCGGAAGCCAAAACAATAAATGAATAGTGTCCAATGAGCTGTGACAATCTGTATGCCAAAAACATTTTTCATTCGTACATGCATAAGACAGTACCGTACAATATGGCATACACAATATACATATCCATAACAGTCGGTGAATCAGGGACTTAATCCCTTATACAGTACAGTAACCAATAAACAGTCTATACGATAATCCCACAACGGTACAAAACAGTGAGACAGACAGGGGAAATCAAAAGACCCCAAGGCCATAGCATGGCGACTAGGAACCTCGCTGTGAGGCACACAGGCTGGCTGGACAAAACTGGGGACTGACCCGCGCTCCTAGCTCCGATCTGGTTGCTGAGAACCTACATATATATATAAACAGTGAGCTAAAGCCCAATGAATAACATAATGTGTAAAGGGGTTATGAATGAATGTCCTTACAATAATGAAATCAATTCATTTAACAGTATTTCGATCTTTCAGTATTTCAGTTAATCAATAGTTCAATCAATCAATACTTCAGTCAATCGGTATTTCAATCAATCAGTCTTTCAATCAATCAGTCATATGTGGTACATCCATTAGCCTATAAACAATAGGTCCAAACGGACCGGGCCTTAACAGACCCAAACAATAATGATGGCCATCAATCAATAACAATATGGTTCCACAAGGAAACCGACCGATGTGGATTCAAGAGGTGGCTCCCACTGTAGCACTTAGCTCCGTAGATTCTAGAGGTGGCTCCCAGTGTAGCACGTTGCTCCACATCAGTAAACAATCAATAACAGTAATGCTAAGGATGCCACAATATAGTTCGCAATACAGGACATACGTTCATTCAATAAACAATATCAGTTCAATAAACATTTCAGTTCAGTATCAAAAGATAACCATTTTGAACATATCTTTACACAGTCTGTTACTCACAGAGATTGGGCTATTAGCAGCTAGAGCGTGTCCCCGAGAGCCAACCCTAAACAATTAAACAATTGAACACACACTAAGTTTAACAGTTGGGGAAGTACAATGATTAACTTCCTAATATGCCTCGGTGTGTTCTAGGTCCAAATCCTCATTAAGATGCCTTAAACTAGGCCTAAGAATGCCTAGGATGAGATGAGGATGCAAAATTACACTTGGAAGGCATTTTTCAAAAGTTGCTGAAAATAGGCCCCTCGCTCGAGCGAGCCTTCCTTCGCTCGAGCGAGCTTCAAAAATCAAAGGCTTCGCTCGAGCGAGCCTCCCTTCGCTCGAGCGATCTGTGCTCAGAAAAAGTACTGGATGCTCCATTTTTACGCGCGATACCACGCTCGATGCTCGCTCGAGCGAGCTTGCAAAACCAAAGGGCTCGCTCGAGCGAGGAATCCTTCGCTCGAGCGAGGAAGCCAAATCTGGAATTTCCAGATTTGTCTCCCAAGTTCGAACCAAGCATCCAATCATCCAAAACTCAACCTCTTGGCCCCAAATTCTGGAAAACACTTCCAAACTCAATGTATTACAAGTTTCAAAAGCTAATTTGCACATGCAAGGCCCAAGAGTTGATCAATCAAAGCCATTTTCAAGAACACTTTGAAAACATAAAATGCATGATCTTTAAACCAATTTTCAACTTTAAATCTTGCTCCCAAGAGCTCAATACTTTGAAAACAAACTGAAAACATGGACTATAATGTAACCATGAGCATGCATGCACAATCAATCATGGATTAAACTTCAAAAAGCATCAATTCAAGCATGCATGTAACATTTGAGCTATACTCCTACATGTATGAGTTAACACAAGACTTAACTCTACAATTTGTCATGAACTAGCAAGAATCAACCTTAAATGCAACAATGGGAGGTTGAAATTCATACCTAAATCTTCAATTAGGAGAATACAAGCTCAAGTTTGCAATTAACACTTCAATCTTCAAGCTTCTTAGAAATTAAACAAGATGAATGCACTCTCTCCCTTTCTCTCTCTCTATATTTCGGTTTTGAGCTCTCAAATGAGCTGAGGAGAAGTTTGATCAAGTGTAGGCAAGGCTCACTATTTTAATAAACAAGGCCACTAACAATGGCAAAATCGTGAATAAGCCGAAGTCTTCAATTAGCTCAATTTAATCTCATTTAATCATACTCAATCAATTTTCAATTAAATATACCATTAAATCACATACATTATGGTGAATATAAAACACTAAACGATTTTTAGTTTGGCCGCCGATAAGGCCTTCAATTAGCAATTTAAACATAAAAATTCAAATAGGTAATCAATGAGCCAAACAGATAGCATATGCAATTCGGTAGGTTAACTTATTCAATTTCAGTTTCAATTTCAATCGGTCTATTCAGTACTTCAATCAATTCGATTATCAGTCATTATCAATCCAGTTTAGCGATAATCAGTATATAATTCGGGGGTTATTCAGTAATCAGTAACGAGGGTCGTTACATGCACCAAGCCTCAGTGCATGCAAGACAAATGAATGGATGCAAATATGCGAGCATAAGATATGCTAATTGAAAATGTCCCTAATCTAACCATCAAAAGCAGGTAAATAAAAGAGAGAAAGACGTGGGGTTGGAAGACAAGCACACATGCACGCACGCACACTTATTACAACCTTGCGCCCTCTCGAAGGAGGGTCCGAATGAGTAAGCTAAGCTACACTAAGCTAAGCTAATTAAGCTAATCTAATTAAACTAATTAGATTAATTATTACAAAACAAAATAAAGAAATCGCTAAACTAAGCTACTTAATTATTACAGCACTTAACTAATTAGCCATTAGTTAATTAAATTACAAAACCAATGTATACTAATTAAACATTTAGAGCACTGAATCACACTGCCTCAGCTCTGCTTTAGGAAATGGAGGATGCATGCACTCGGTTTTTGCCCCGAAAAGCCCTCCGGTTTGCTCTTGAGAGGCTCTATTTGCAGGGTTGACTACACTCCAGAACTTTCTGCTCCACCTTACCAAACCAATGCTGAGGACTGCACCAGTGGCCAGCCAGCCATGAATGCTTGCTGCTGGCCCCCTGCCGGCCAAAAATGTGCCATGCGGGCCAAGGATGAAGCACTGCCGGCCATCAGTGAGCCACTGCCGGCCACTGGTGTGTTGAATCACCACACTGCAACAGAGCACAAACAGAGGAAAATAAAGGGTTTTCCAAGGATATGTTTGTATTGTGCCCCTCCTTATCATATCAAAACATCAAAGGAGTGGCACTCTTGGATCCAAAACCACCAATCAAGCATTTTCAATGCATGATGACCAAAGATCCGAGTTGTACACTTTCAATAAATGCACAAAAACAAGACTCTAGACCACTACCTTGTCATGAATGATCAAAGGCAATGGAGACAAAGGAGATTGCCTCATTTCATCACTTTGAGTATGAAATACTCCAATCTACCTTCTGTTCAATATAACATCCGATTGAACACATGCGATGCAAACACAACATGCTTATCTTGTTCATGTTTTACTTGTCATGTTTTATTTACTCATTTTACATTACCAAATCATTCTTTAACCGGTTAAGTCCAAGGTGATTGTCCTCTAATGAGAGAGGGGTCAACCAAAGGATGATTTAAGACACGAGAGAGATCATACCTTTGCTTAGTAGAAACCCTCAAAAGAGGATTAAAACCATTGAGCACAAGCTCTATCCCAAGCTTAAACACACAACCTTAAGGTTAACCAACCCTCAAAACAAATGGAAAAGTGAAGAAATGAGGGAGGTTGCAGATATTTCAGTGCTAGAATGGCATGAAAAATGATATTATAACATGCAAGCAACTCATGCACAACATGTTCAAAAGCCAAAAACACTAAACTAGTGAAGAGCACTATACTATAGCCATGCAATATAAAGCTCAACTAACCATACCAGCTCATAACAGAGTTAAAATATGCCAAAACAGCGGCTAAAACTTGCTGAGATTAAGGCACAAAAGGCTAGAAAAACATGCTCACATGTTAAGCTACAAACAAGACTCAAGAGCAACTCTAAAAAGCAATGAAAGAATGAAGCAAATGAGCATGTGACTGAGCTATGAACACTGAAATTACATGTAAAAAGACACTTCAACATGCAAACATCTCAAGAAAATCAAGTTTTAGAGGCTTGAAATGCCAAGCTAATGAAGCCATTTTTACTACAACCATGCAAGACAAGGCTCATATGACCAAGACAGCCCAAAATAGAGTTAAATCATGCCAAATCAATAGCTAAAACATGCTGAGATCAAGTCATAAAAAGGTAGAAAAACATGCTCACATGTTAGGCTATCTACACTTGTAAACAAGACACAAGGAGGAGAGGCCACCCCCTCATATTTTGGACCTCAAAACAAAGTTTTTACCACTGAAAATCCCCTGGAATTCAGTGGATAAATGAGTCAAAAAAAAGTTGTTTTAAAAGCTTTGAAAGATAGCACAACACTTTAATAAACAAGCTACAAAAAGGGTGGACTACCCCTGACTCAAATCAAACCTCAAACCACCATTTTAAACCATAAAAATAGAGATTTCAGAGGTTAAAACCAGCCTCAAAATAGCATGCAAAGGTGGCCAAACAAGTATTTAAATTAGGCTTAAAATACAAGTATTCTACCTCTTTGAAGACAAGATGCTATTTAGGCAACAAAGGCAAGTAAAACCAAGCTAATATCCTCTTCTAGAGCTCAAATAGGACCTCAAGAAACCTCAACACATTGGTGATCAAGTTTGATCAAGAGCTCACAAGCAAAAGTGTAGAGAATTTAGGCTTTAAGGCAAAATATTTAGAGAGAGAGAGGATTCTAGAGAGAGAGAGAGAAATTTTTTTGTCTTCAAAATTTCCAACCTTGAGCATGCAAGAGGAAGGCGTCTATATATAGAAGATACAAAATCCCCTCAAAGAGATCCAGCCATACACGTGCAAGTAGATGGCTCAACCTGTGCAAATAGCTGGCATAAAATATCAAAAAATATCTACTGATACACTGGGCAGGGCACATCAATGGCCGACAGGCCAAAATCCATGGCCGACAGTGCCTTAACATGGCCGGCAGTGCTTCAAGAATAACATGCTGGAAGGACCAAAACATGGTCCAAAAAATGAGATAGAATTGATGCAAGGTTTGGAAAGCTCAAACCTGTGGCGTTCCGCTGTGGAGTTCGAACGCTCGACGAGCAATCAAACTTGTCACTGGATGTACTTGCAAGAACATCCAAGTCTTGAGGACGGTAAAAAATGGGGTGTCTACAGCTTACTATCAAACTGCGTACCATTGTCTGCTATTATTGCCCTTGGGATCCCAAACTTGGTGATAATGTTCTTCCATATGAAGTTTTTTACATCAACGTCCCGAATCTTTGCAAGGGGTTCAGCTTCTACCCATTTGGTGAAGTAATCTGTTGCTACTAGCAGGAATTTCCTTTGTCCAGTCGCTTGAGGTAGTTGTTCAACAAGATCCATGCCCCACTGGTCAAATGGCTAAGGGTTGGACACTGGGTTTAAATCTGCTGCTAGTTGATGTATCAAAGGTGTAAACCTCTGACACTTCTCATACTTTCTGATATAAGCTTTAGCATCTTTCTGCATATAAGGCCACCAGTACCCCTGAGTAATGTCCCTATGAGCAAGTGACCTGCCCCCTGCGTGGCTTCTGCATACTCCTTCATGTATTTCATACAGGAAGTCTTCAACTTGTGAAGGATGCACATATCTCAAAAGGGGACCAGTAAAAGACCTTCTGTAGAGATGTCCTTCTGCTGTCAGTTTGAACCTTGCTGACTTCAGACTTGTTTTGTGTGCTTCTTTACGATCATCTGGTAACTTCCCATCTCTAAGGAACACTACTATTGCATCCATCCAACTTGGTCCCATCTCCACACGCATTGCTTCATACTCTGTGTTCAGTGGTTCTATGCTTGGACCTGACAAATAGTCAACCATTATTGTCCTTGTCTCTCCTTATTTCATTGCACTAGTTAGGTTTGCCAAGGCATCAGCATGACTGTTGTCATCTCGGCTAACTTGCTGTAGTCGGCAAACTTGGAATAAGGCTACCAATCTGACAACCACTTTTACATAGGCCATCATTCTTTCATCTCGGGCTGCGTATTTGTCTGTTGCCTGGTTGATGATAAGCTGGGAGTCACTGAAGACCACCACCTCGTCGGCTTCCATTGCTGCTGCCAACTTCAATCCTGCGATCAGTGCTTCATATTCTGCTTCGTTGTTTGAGGCTTTAAACCCCAAACGAATAGATTGTTCCAGTATCCGCCCATTTGGCGGTACTAGCATTACTCCTGCCCCCGCTCCTTGACGATTTGAACTCCCATCAACAAATAGGCGGAAGGAGTCGTCGATGTAAATATCGCAAGGCCTGAATTTCTCTTTTTTCTTCTGTTCTGCTATCCTCAGCTGGGTTTCTTCTTGTTCTCCTGGCCATCCTAAACTGCGACTCAATCGAGCCCGATGTGGGATGGCGCCAGGTGTGAACTCAGCCACGAAGTTGGCCAAAACTTGACCTTTGATTGTTGTTCTGGGTCTGAATTCTAGGTCGTATTGCCCCAACACCATTGCCCATCTGGCTATCCTGCTTGTCAGATCTCCTTGCTGCAATAGGGACTTCAAAGGATGCTCAATTAATACCACAATCTTGTGGGCTTAAAAGTAATGATTCAGCTTCTTGGAAGCCATCACCAAGGCCAGTGTCAGTTTCTCCAAGGGTAAGTATCTGGTCTCTGCATCTGCTAGGGTTTTACTCACATAGTAAACTGCTCTTTGTTCTCTATCTTCTTCTCTGATTACTATTACACTCACTGCATGCCCTGAAACCACCAAGTATAAGAACAGCTCCTCTCCAGGTACTGGATTTGAGAGAACTGGAGCTATGGTCAAGTATTTTTTTAAGTCGGCCAAGGCGACTTCGCACTCTTCTGTCCATAAGAAGTCTGTGGCTTTCTTCACTAAACTAAAGAAAGGTTTGCATTTGTCAGAACTTCTGCTTATGAACCTATTCAGGGCTGCAGCCTTTCCAATCAACATTTGCACTTGTTTTGCCGATGTGGGGCTCTTTAATTCCAAGATGGCCTTGATCTGATCTGGGCTTGCCTCAATCCCCTTTCTGGTAACCAAGTATCCCAGGAACTTTCCTGACCCAACTCCAAATGCGCACTTTGATGCATTGAGTTGGAGCCGAAATGTCCTTAGGATATCAAAGACTGTTTTCAGGTCGACCATATGATCCTCAGGTTCCTTGGTCTTCACGACCATGTCATCAATGTATACCTCCACTGTTTTGCCTATTAGATGTCTGAACATTTTAGTCACCAATCTCTAGTAAGTTGCCCCTGCATTTTTCAACCCGAAAGGCATCACTCTGTAGCAACATAGCCCTTTTAAAGTGATAAATGCAGTCTTCTTCTCATCTAGGGCGTACATGGCTAACTGATGGTACCCCCTATAAGCGTCTAAGAAGCTCATCCTTCCATGTCCTGAGGTGGCATCCACCAATTGGTCAATTTTGGGGAGTGGGAAACTGTCTTTGGGACAAGCCTTGTTCAGGCTGGTGAAGTCCACACAGACTCTCCACTTCCCATTCTTTTTTTTCACAACAATCGTGTTTGATAACCATGTTGGGTAGTTTACCTCTCGAATGGCTTTGGCCTTCAAAAGTTTATCCGCCTTCTGTTCTACTGCCTCAACATGCATCAACGTAGGCCTTCTTACTCGCTGGATGACAGGTTTGGCCAACCTGTCCACATTCAGTCTATGGCAAGTGACCTCGGGGTCAATGCCAGACATCTCGTATGATGTCCAGGCAAACACCTCAATGTTTGCTCTCAAGAACGCCTCTAATTCCTTTTCCTCTTCCTCGGCCAAGCTTGAGTCGAGAAGGAAGAAGCACTCTTCATCCCCTTACTGGACTAAGATCTTCTTTAGGGCTTCCTCACTTTTCTCGGCTGGTTCTTTGCCGACGTCCTCAAGGACCTCCATGTCCTCATCCTCAATTTCTACTATTTCTGCTTCTCATATGTTGTAGGTGGATTTCATTGCTGCCATGGAGCAATTCTTTTCTTGCACCTGATCCCCTCTAACCTCCTCAATTCCATGTCCTGTTGGGAACCGCAATAGCTGGTGCAGTGTTGAGGGAACAGCCCCATTGCATACAGCCATGGCCTTCCCAAGATAACATTGTAAGGGGAGGGGGTGTCAATTATTGTGAACTACGTATTTACCTTCTTGGTGCCAGCCTGCACCTCCAAACTTATTGCTCCCAGGGGCCATGTCAGCATTCCGTTGAACCCAACCATTGGACCATTGGATTGTTCCAGACAATCTTGGTGACGACCAAGCTCCTTGTAACACCTGACATACATGATGTCACAAGAGTTGCCCTAGTCGATTAGAATGCGCTTTACCTGGCACTCTCCAATCTTGAGAGATATTACCAAGGCATCATTGTGTGGATGTTGCACCATCTTTAGGTCGTCTTCAGTAAAGGACACCATTGGTCCCTAGCACTCGTCTGCCCTAGGTCTCTTCTGTCGAACCTGATACACATGTTGTAAGTGTCTCACCTTCTGAGTTTCCCCACATATCTCATTCTCATTGACCTTCGAGTGAATCACATTGATCACTCGAGGTTCGCCTGCTTGCAGTTGTGGTGTTGGTGGAGGTGGTGCTGCTGGTGCCTAAGGCAGTCTCGCTTGCTCTTCCCTTGTCCTGGCCTTATCTACCAGGTCCCTTAAATGACCTTGCCTTACTAGGTCTTCCAGATGTGCCTTTAGGGCTCTGTACCCTTGAGTCAGATGCCCATCCTCATTGTGGTAGGCATAGCGCTTCCCTAGACTTCTTCCCATAAATTCACCAGGAATCTTCTCTGGTGCTCTATAATAGGGTTGATTCTGGATTCTTTCCAAGACTTTGTAAACCGGAATTCGAAATATGGTAGTGACTGCCTGTGCAACCCTCAGTCCTGTCTCTTGTTTGTTGTATCCAGTATTACCTCAGCCTCACTTCGGCGAGCCGTTTCTCTTCTCTTGTTTCGACGCCTTTGTCCCTGGCGTATCTTCCTCTGCTCTCGTATACTTCTCGATTCTAGCCATGAGTTTCTCCATACTTTTTGGTAGTGTCTTTCCCAGTGATTTTCGAAGCAGACAGTCATCGTTCAGGCTGTTCTTAAAAGACACGACCGCCACCTCTTGGTTGCACCCTGGTATTCGGTTAAACACCTCATAATACCTTTTGGCATAAGCCTTGAGGCTTTCATCCTCGCCAATTCTCAAAGCCATCAGGGAGTCCACCCTCAACGGCTATAGTTTGTTTGTCACAAACCTAGCCACGAACATCTCGGCCAGGCCTTCCCAGCTTTTCACAGTTCTTTTTGGCAACTTGTGAAACCAGTCTGATTCGATTTCCCTAAAGGATGAGGGGAACGCCTTGCAGAGCAACGGCTCGTTCCCGGTGTACAGCGCCAATGAGTTCTGGTACAAGCTGACGTGAAAGTTAGGGTTAGCCTTTCCATCGTATATCTGGAATCTCGGCATGTGGAACCTTTTTGGGGCCTCAAATTTGTCCAATTCTACCGAAAACGACATTCTCGGCTTGATCGAAGAGGTTACCTCGGCATCTTGCCGCTTCCTCTGGAGGTAATCTCTTAAATCCTCCTTGGTCCGTCGAAGAGCTCGGCTGTCAACAGATTTCAGCCTTTTGGTGCGCTACTCTCGTTGTCATTATGAGTCCTCTTGGACCTCTCTTCATTAGTTGTGTCAAAACAGAGCTACTTCCCTTGAACATGCCGATGTTCTTTGGTGTAAGCTTCTTTGGTACGATGTGTCTTCTGAGACTCTCCCTTCATTGACTCTCCTTGCCCGACCTCTCGTGAAGGTCGGTGAGAGTATTCCTTGGTCTTGGTGTGCTGAAGGACTGCAGGAACTATTTTTTGCCCCTTTTTTGGGCATCGTTCGCGGTCCCTGGAATCGGCGTATCTTGTAACAGAAACGGTGGCCGCATGACGTTGTTCTGCATTCCCTTCATCTCTCCGTCCCTCCGCAGGCATCTATCTTTCCATACCTGGAGGTCATTCTCGTTATAATACCCACCTCGGTCTGCCTTCTTTGGTACATCTCCCTCCTGGTTGGCGTCTTCCTCTTCAGGATTCTTATCCCGAGGTTCTTCGTTGCAGTTATCTTCCTCTACGTTAGGGTCGATGTGTCTACCACTCCTAGTAGGGATGTCGTCCCCAATCTTCTCTTTCTGTCCGTCGTTGGTGTAGAGACCCCTTTTTTGACTGTCCTCAAGACTTGGATGTCCTTGCAGGTACATCCAGTGACAAGTGTGATTGCTTGTCGAGCACTCAAAATCCGCGGCGAAATGCCATAGGTTTGAGCTTTCCAAACCCTGCATCCATTCTTTCTCATTTTTGGACCATGTCTTGGTCCTTCCATCTTGTTGTTTGTGGTGCACTGCTGGCCATAATTAGGCTCTTCCGGCCATGCATCTTGGCCTGCTGGTCATTGATGAGGCCTGCCAGCCACCAATGCATCAGTAGATATTTTTGCAGATATTTTGATAGCTGTTTGCACAGATGAGCCCATCTGCTTGCACGTGGATGGCTGGATCTCTTCAAGGGGCTTTTGTGTCTTCTATATATAGAAGCTATCTATATGCATGCAAAGGGTTACAAAAATTGGCTGAGCTATATTTCTCTCTCTCTCTCTCTCTCTAGAATCCTCTCTCTCTATATTTTGTGCTTGAAAGTGTGCTTTCTCCACACATTTGCACTAGCACCCTTAGCCAAACACCTTCACCTTAGAGTTGAGGTTCTTGGAGGCCTTTTTTGAGCTCCTTGGAGTGGTTTTGGTTCAGAAGTTTGGCTGATTTCTTGCTATTTTAGTGCTGTGATTCAAGGGTAAGGATTTCACTCTTTTAAGCTTTGTTTTAGTTCATTGCTTGGCCACCTTTGTATGCTAATTTAAAGCTGGTTTTAGCCTTTAAAAAGTTCTATTTTTAAGGTCTTAAAATGGTGGTGTAAGCCTTGTGTGGTTAGGGGGTGGTTTCCATCCTTGGCTCTTTGGCTTGTAAAGCCTTTTGAGCCACCTTTCTAAGCTTTTGAAACACCCTTTGTTTGGCCTTTCTACCACTAAAACTTAGAGGTTTTTCAATAGTAGAAAGTTGGTTTTGAGGACTAAAATAAGAGGGGGTGGTCCCCCTCCTCATATCTTGTTTGCATGTGTTGATGGCCTAGTAGTTGAGCATGTTTTTCTACCATCTCATGGCTTGTTCTCAGCATGTTTTTGGGCTTATTTTAACATGTTATAACTTTGTTTTTGGCTGGTTGGAGCACCTCTTGTTTGCTTCTCACACTTGTAGTATAATCATGCTTACTAGCCTAACATGCCTAATGAGTTAACCTGTCATTTAGCTTGTGTTAGCTCCATCTCAGCATGCTTTTGCTCATGTTTTAGCATGCTTTAACTCTGTTTTGAGTGGTCTTGATCATATGAGGCTTGCTTTGTATAGCTATAGTGCAAATGGCCTTGACTAGCTTTGAGTTTCAAGGTCTTTAACATGCTATGCTTGAGTTGTTTGCATGTCATAGCATCATTTCACACATGATTTCAGTGCATGTAGCCTTGTCACACTCTCACATATTCCACTCTTTCATCACTCTTGAGAGGTGTGCTTTGTGCCTTGTTTATGAGCTAATATATGAGCATGATTTTCTTGCTTTTCATGCTACCATCTCAACACATTTTGGCCACTGTTTTGGCATGTTTAAGGTCTGTCCAGAGTTGGTTTGGCCATTTGAGTTTGGCATTGCATGGTTCTAGTGTAAAGCTCTTCACTAGTTTTAATGCTTAAGTCTCCTAACATGTTGTACATGAGTTATTTGCATGTTAGAGTCTTGTGTTTCATGCCATTTCAGCACTAAAATTTTGCCACCTCCCTCATTTCTTCATTTTTCTATTTGCTTTGAGGGATGGTTAGTCATGAAGTTTTGTTTAAGCTTGGGATTGAGGCTTGTGCTTAAATGGCTTTAACCCTCTTTTGAGGGTTCCTCCTAGTCAAAGACATGGTCTCTCTCATGTCTTAAGTGATCTTTTGATTGGCCTTTCTCTCATTAGAGGACTTTCACATTTGGACAAATCAATTAAAGAATGGTTTGGTAACTTAAAATGTGTAAACAAGAATTGGATCAAGTAAAACATGCCAAGATAAGCATTGTTGTTTGCATTGCATTGTGTTCAATCGGACGTTATATTGAACACAAGGTAGATTGGCTCATTTCATACTCAAAGTGATGAAAATGAGCCAATCTCCTTTGTCTCCATTGCCCTTGATCATGCATGATAGGGTAGTGGTCCTAGAGTTTTGTTTTGTGCATTTATTAAATGTGTACAAGTTGGATCTTTGGCCATCATGCATTCAAAATGCTTGATTGGTGGTCTTGGATCTAACAGTGCAACTTCTTTGATGTTTTGAGGTGATAAGGAGGGGCATAGTAAAAAAATATCCTTGGGAGACCCTCAATTTTCCTCTGGTTTGAGTTCTGTTGCAGAATGGTGATGCAGCACACCAGTGGCCGGCAGTGCCTCACAGATGGCTAGCACTGCTTCATCCTTGGCCAGTAGTCCACATCTTTGGCCGGCAGGTGGTCGGCAACAGCTTCTCATGGCCGGTAGGCCACTGGTGCACTCCCTAGCAGTGATTTGGTAAAATAGTTTAGAAATTTCTTGGAGACACCCTGCAAACAGAGCCTCTCAAAGAGCAAACCGGAAGGCTTTTCGGGGCGAGAGACCGAGTGCATGCATCCTTCATTATCCAAGGCAGAGCTGAGGTAGCCTAGTTTAAATATCTTGCATGATTAGTTAATTGTTTTAATTAACTAGTTTGCTAATTAGTTAAAGTGTTGTAATAATTAGTAAGTAGTTTACTAGTCATTCAATTGGTTGTGTAATAACTAATCTAATTAGTTTAATTAGATTAGTTGATTAGCTTAGCTTAGATTTGCTTAGCTTATTCATTAGGACACTCCTTCGCGAGGGCGCAATGTTGTAATAAGCGTGCGTGTATGTGTGCATGTCTTCCAACCCCACTTCTTTCTCCTTTTTACTTAACCGCTTTCGATGGTTAGTTTAGGGCACGTTTCAATTAGCATACCTTATGCTTTGCATGTTGGCATTCATTCATTTATCTTGCATTCACCAGGCTCAGCGCATCATTCAAACTGCATTGTATTTCAATATTTATTTGAATACGTGTATCAAATTGTCGCATTCATATGCCATCTTAGATAGTCGAGCCTATTTAGTTGCATTATTGCGTGTATTTGTAGACGTCCCCGAACGCCCCGGGGGGATGAACCCCCGTTCTGTTCGTTTGTGGGTCTACTACAGTTCGGACTCGAATTGTCACGGTTCTAAATCTAAACCAAAGAGTCCAACTCTAGCAAATCGTTTTGAGAAAAAAACAGATTTTGAAAAGAAGTGCCAAACATGGACTGCTTTGCCAGATACAGAGTCGCCACCTAAATATTTTTTAATGGGGAAATTTAGGAAACCCTGACTCGGTGCCAAAGGCCACGTGTCCGTCATCACCAAAGTTGCCTCGGCTCGGGAACTTGGGTACGATTGGGGAAGGTTAGCTATGAGCACCCCCTCTCGCTCGATCCGAAGATCGGCCTCTACTAACCGTGATATCTAATTTTGAAAACATTATGTGTTCTTATTCCGGTTATTAGCCTAGAATTACTATGTTATGCGCACACCAAACAAGTATAGACCAAATCGCCTAAGTTGGAACAAAACATTTCATGTTTGTTTTGAAAATGGTTTGCTACTCACAAGCAGGCTAAAATGCAGGTTTTGCCACCCTCAAGTGGTCTTTAGAAAAGACGGTTTTGCCACTATTTAGTGGGCTTAAAAAAGAACTCACAGTTTTCATGCATTGTTCCAACTTAAGTGATTTGACCTCCATCCACAGGCATTCAAGCAGTTATATCACATATGCAACTAGCCTCATGGTAATCATGCTATTATGGCAACATTCACACGCATGCGATATGCTAAAGCATAAAAGCTTACCTAGTACTCCAAGCCAAAACAGAAACTAGTTAGTAATCAAATGCATGATCCTAGTTCATGTTAAGTGGCTAATGCAACACAAGCAAGGATGCAATCTTAGACAGGCTCGGCTATCCTAAACATGGTATATGGAATGCTACAAATAATATGTATTCAATTTGGAGTTGAAGTACGATGCAGTTTGTATGATGTGCCGAGCCCGATGCATGTGAGACAAATGTATGGATGCACCATGCATAGCATAAGGTATGCTAATTTAAACATGCCCTAATCTACCATCATAAGCAGGTAAATAAAAAGGAAGAAAGACGTGGGGTTGGAAGACATGCGCACACCCACGCACACTTATTACAAATACGCCCTCACTCGGAGGGACCAAATAAATATACAGACCGAATAAATAATTAACTACCCTAGCTAATTAAATATTACAAACCCTTAACTAATTAACAAATTAATTAAGCTATTTAAAGCAGTAAAATGGCCTCGGGAAGAGGGATGCACGCATGTTTGGATTGGCTTCGCCCGGAAACTCGCTGCCATTGCACTGTTGCCTCTGTTTACACTGCCCTGCTCCTCTGAAAATTGCCAAAGTCCCAGGATTGCTTCTCTGAGTGCTGTGGAACACCATCGGCTAAGGGGAATGGCCACCGGCCAAGGGAAATGACCACCGGCCACAAATTAATCCATCGGCCGACAATGGATGGCCGGTTGGCACTATATGCAGCCGACCGGCCAAAACTTCCTGCAGAACCTGCAATTGACAGCAGCAGAGGGCAAGCAGTGTATGGCATGGAATTTTCAAGCAAATGTGTGCACCAACACATCCCTTATCATGCTTTTGACTCAAAGGGGTATGTTTCTTGATTCTCGGACCACCAATCGCGCATTTCGATGCGTGATGGCCCAAAGAAACCAAGTATGCACTTTGATTTCAAATGTCATGCAAACCAAATAAACATATAAAGCCCAACCTCTATCACTTGATCAAGAGGCAAGGCATGCATGCCAAATGCAATGCAACCTAGGCATGTTAACTAAGTATGCAACATGGCAATGCAAACAAGCAAATAATGAACAAGTATGCGAGCTAGTGGTCATGGAAGACATGATGCAATCAAAGCATGCAAAGTGTAAGGCATGTAACAACATGTAAAGAGTGGACTTAAACTAATTTGGACAGCCCTCAACTAGGCCCAAAACAGTGGCCAACATGCTCAAGAATGGAAGCCAAAACACATATAAGTAGGCATGCATGCAATGTCCAACACTTAGGCACATAGAGATAACTTTTAAGCACACTTAAAAGAGGAACAACATGGGCATATGGCATGCATATTAAACTCTGAAAACATGCAAGAATATGGTGCCAAACCAATTAAACCAAGCAATCAAAGCATATAAACAAGCCCAAAGCTTGAGACCAATCAAAGGGCTCAAACCATGGCCATGCCAACCAAACCCCAAAGGGCTAAGGGGACCCCAAACAGCCCCAATGTAGATCTAAACAAGACCAAAGACACACCTAGATGGCATCTAAATGGTCTAAACATACAAGCATACAAAAGAGGCCAAACATGGAGCATGAGATGACAACCTTATAAAGCATTAAAGAGACATCAAATGCAAGCACATAGGCACACCATGAGGACTGAAATGGCATGAAAAATGGTTCCAAACCACTGAAACAAAGCAAGGATGGCATGCTAGAGGGGTCAACGCTTAAGGTATACAAGAGAGGTTGCATGGTAGCTATACTAAGCAAAGCATGGATGACTCAAATGACCCAAAACAGTCCTTAAGAATGTCAAAACAAGCATAAAATCTTCACAAAGCTAAGCCAAAACAAGTAAGCATAGTGGTCCAAATGCTAGATACATGTTAAGGCAATTTCATGGCATTACAAGACAAGTATGCTAAGCATGCATGGTGTGTCTAAACCAATTAAAAATAGTGCTATATCATGGCAAAATAAGCACAAATAACACTTAAGACATGGCCAACATGAACTTAAAAATGGTGCTCACACATGAGGCTAAAATGAGACTTTTTGAAGACAACAAGGAGAGGGGATGGCCCTCTCCTTCTTAGGACCTTAAACCACCATCCTCACCACTAAAATCCCTCAAGATTTCAGTGGTGAGGAGGCCCAAACAAGGTGGTCCCGGAGCTCACCAAAAATAGCACAAAATGGGGCCAAACAAGGCCTAAGAGGGGTCAAACAATCCCAAACGACAAAGTGACCTTAAACAACTATTTAAAGAACTCAAAAACAAGACTTTTTTCTGTTTATGACAAAGCCTAAAAGAATCTTCAAGACAGGCTAAAAAAGTGTGCAAGAAAGGGTGATTTAAGACTTAAAAACTCACCCTTGGTGAACTTCTTCAAGGCTGCGATTCCAGCAGCTTAGGGACCAAAAATGCAGCTCCTTAGGACCTCTCAAGACCCTCCAAGAATTTTAGGTTGGTAATGGAGAGGTGTGGTTGTGAGGTGTGGTGCAATAGGCTAAGAATCACTCACTTTGGAACACTCTAACACATACAAATGTAGAGAGAGAGATATAGAGAGAGAGTGATATATATTCTATATATCAGATTTTTCTAAACCCTTGAAAATGGTGGAGAGGCTCTCTATATATAGAGCAAGACAAGGTGCTAAGCTTCTTAGAGAAGCTAACACAAAAAGGGTCAAAAGGGGCAAGCTTCCAAGGGAAGCTAAGCAAAGGGGTCAAGAAGGCCAAGCTTCTTGGAGAAGCTAGACAAAAGAGCCAAGCTTCTTGGAGAAGCTCGGCAAAAGGTTCAAGAGGTGCAAGCTTCTCTTGGAAGCTAGAAAGGTGCAAGCTTCTTCAAGAAGCTAAAAATGTTCAAGCTTCTTGGAGAAGCTAAAAAGGGTCAAGCTTCTTGGAGAAGCTAGAACCAAGATTCAAAAGGTTCAAGCTTCCTCAAGAAGCTAGAACCAAGGGTTCAAAAGGTTCAAGCTTCCTCAAGAAGCTAGAACAGGGGGGTCAAAAGGGTCAAGCCTCCCTAAGAAGAGGTCTCGGCCAGAAAAAGAGCCAATTGGCCAACAAAGATGGCCGACTGACCACAAAATGTGCCGACCGACCACCAATAATGCCGACCGGCCATCACCAATGGCCGGTGGCAAGAAAATAGGGCCGGTGGCCTCAAGCCCTGGCCGGTGAGGTGTGGGGATGGCCCACAAGCCCTACCCTGCCCTTCAAGGCAAAAACACAGGTGTTTGGTGCCAAAACCGTACACGAAGCAGTCGAGTCAGGAGGTCCTGAGACAAGGCGCGCAGCCGAGACCTCCGGGAACTTGAGACGAACACAATCATGGATCATCACCGAGTGTTCAAACGGTGACGTCCAAGTCTTGAGGACGGTCAAAAATGGGGTGTCTACAGTTGCCCCTCTTTGACAGAACTCGGAAGTCATAACAATGACGAGAGTGATTGCCAAAGCCCAGAGACGACCCATTTTTGACAAGGCCGAAGACTTAGACAAACATGCAAGACAAACAAGATATGCACCCGAAGGCAGGGGCAAAATGCAAGACGATGCACAGAGCCGGGCATAACTGATGATCATGCACAGAAAGCTGTAACGAAGCACACATGCAACAGTTTTAAGCTAGCATACACCAAACTACACTACGATGCAGAAAGGATGTAAGAGAATTATGCAATTCTCACGAACATGTGCGTTAGATACACAAAAGCGAACAAAGCGTGATAGATACACTAAGTGGACAAACATGTGTGATGGATACACAAAAGTGAAGAGAGTGTGATGGATACACTATATGAATAAAGTGTGGTTGATACACTAAGTGAAGCAAAGTGTGACAGATACACAAAGCAAAACGAGTGTGATGGATACACTAAGCAAATATGTGATAGATATACTAAGCAAATGTGTGTGGTGGATACACAAAGGGGGCATGTGATAGATACAAAAAGTGAACGTGTGTGGTAGATACACAAAGTGAAGCGAGTGTGATGGATACACTATATGAAACAAAACGTGATGGATACACAAGGTGAGCGCAGTGTGATGGATACACAAGATGAGCATAGTGTGATAGATGCACAAAGAGAAAGTGTGTGATTGATACACAAAGCGAGTGCGTGATTGATACACAAAGCGAAAGTGTGTGATTGATACACAAAGCGAGCGTGTGATTGATACACAAAGTAAAAGTGTGTGATGGATACACTGTATGAAGCAAAGTGTGATGGATACACAAGATCAATGAAGTGAGCAAAGCGTGATGGATACACAAAAGGCAAACACAAAGTGTGATAGATGCACTAAGTGAACAAGTGTGATGGATACACAATAGGTGAACACGAAGTGTGATCGATGCACTTAGTGAACAAAGTATGATTGATATACTAAATGTGAACACGAAGTGTGATAGATGCACTTAGTGAACAAGTATGATGGATATACTAAAGGTGAACACGAAGTGTGATAGATGCACTTAGTGAACAAGTATGATGGATATACTGAATGTGAACACGAAGTGTGATAGATGCACTTAGTGAACAAGTATGATGGATATACTGAATGTGAACACAAAGTGTGATAGATGCACTTAGTGAACAAGTATGATTGATATACTAAAGGTGAACACAAAGTGTGATAGATGCACTTAGTGAACAAGTATGATTGATATACTAAAGGTGAACACAAAGTGTGATAGATGCACTTAGTGAACATGAGTATGATGGATATACTAAAAGTGAACACGAAGTGTGATAGATGCACTCAGTGAACAGAGTATGATTGATATACTGAAGGTGAACACAAAGTGTGATAGATGCACTTAGTGAACAAAGTATGATGGATATACAAAAAGTGAACACGAAGTGTGATAGATGCACTCAGTGAACAGAGTATGATGGATATACTGAATGTGAACACGAAGTGTGATAGATGCACTTAGTGAACAAAGTATGACGGATATACTAAAAGTGAACACGAAGTGTGATAGATGCACTTAGTGAACGAGTATGATGGATATACTAAATCAATGAAGTGTGATACAGAAAACGAGAATGTGTGTGATAGATACACAAAATGAGTGAAGTGTGATTGATACACTGAGTGAGAGTGTAATAGATACACAAAAGTGAATATGTGCGTGATAGATACACAAAATGAAAATGTGGGTGGTAGATACACTAAGTGAAGAGAGTGTGATTGATACACTAAATAAACATGTGACAGATACATGAGGCAAACAGAGTGAATGAGGTGTGATGGATACACTAAAGCAAACATGTGATATGAAGAGAAGAATGGTGTGATAGATACACAAAGTGAATGAAGTGTGATTGATACACTAAGGCAAATAAAGTGTGTCAGATACACTGAGTGAATGAAGTGTGATTGATACACTAAGGCAAATAAGGTGTGTTAGATACACTGAGTGAATGAAGTGTGATTGATACACTAAGGGAATGAGGTGTGATTGATACACTATTCTGGCTTGAAGCAGATTTGATCTTGAGCTTGAGGTAGAGGTACACTCATACTTCGGAGCATTGGCAAGGCCTGAAGAGGTACACACGGGATGTAGTCTCGGAACTTACTGAAGTTGAAACGAACTCAGATACCCGACGTTTTCCTCTTTTGCTTTTGCTTTGCAGTCCGGAACCATTATAGCTTCAGATAGGTCCCGGTTCTACTGTTCTCACATGACCTGGGTTGAACCCTGCGGTTTTATGAAAGAACAAATATTGTTTTGCACAAATGTGGAGAATGGCACAACACTCTGAGCACAAGATGATTTTTTGAAATTGACGGTGAGAATAAGTTCTCGACTGGGTATTGAGCCTACGACTGAACACAGCACACCACGACTCAACAACGGAAAACAAAAAGGTAAACAACCTAAACACATCTATTGACACTCGAAACGACCCAAAACAAGAATCAAGACAGACAAAACAAAACACAAGACTCAAATGTGCACAGGGAGCCTGTTTCACCGGGTATTATTTCCCACCCTTTCTCATTTGTGATTCTCACATCACTCGGTCCTCAAGCTCTGTTTTTCTGAAAAAGCCCTTTTCCTCACTTTTTCTCTCAGCGCACATCTCGCTATTCTTCAATCTCTCATTTTTCATCCCTCCCCAGAGTGGTTGGTGGATAGACAAGAAGTTGCGGGCTCTTGCCCCTAGCATTCTGCTAGATTCTTTTTCTTCTACACACAGTAGTGAACTTTCCCACAGAGGGGTTGCGCCACAACTGGGTGTGTAGCAAATCTGTAGTTGACATTGGTTGACGATGCTCTGCTAGGGAGTTTGAACGTGGTTAGATCTGTCCAGATGAGGAAGTGGAACATCCTGATCCATTCCAGTTCGTGCTTCGCACTTGGCTTGATACCTCGTTGCTCGGAGGATGAGAGAGCTTTCTGCATTTTGTTGTTGACTTCAGTTATGCCCTTTCTGGCAAGTATGCTGGCGACGGGGAAAAGACATGAAGCCTGACTCAACTGTGCCCCTAGTTCATCATTTTGACCATTTTTTTATTTTGCTTTCTACTAAAACAATTTTGACCAACATGAGAGTTAGATTAACATGCTTGTTCGATTTTCTGATTTAAAATCATGCAAGTCAGGCTATGAGCACTGAAGATTTTCCTTTTTTGGGTCCAAGAAAACGGTCCAGTTTTGGAAAAATGGAATAATTTTCTAGAGAAAATCAGTCAACCTCAGTAAAAATTCCCAAAAACTGTTTTTGCAAACGGTCACTGCTCAACGAGCGTAGAACCCACTCTCGAGATGCGCAACCTCAGATTCGAAGGAAAATTGCCCCTTGCTTGAGGGGAGCTGCATGGCAACGGAAAGTTGCCCCTTGTTTGAATGGCACCGCGGCGCATTGAATGGCAACGGAAAGCTACCCCTTGTTTGAATGGCACCGCAGCGCATTGAATGGCAACGGAAAGTTGCCCCTTGTGTGAATAGCACCGCGGCGCATTGTGATCAGTCCTCAGAGCGATGATTACAACCGAACTCTCGGATACAGAGAAGGCAAGGATGGTCAAAACCATTACATGGATACAATCGAATTTGAAGTGTTTGTGGCTGGACTTCAAAGTGAAGTTGCCTACGTATCCCAAACATGGGAATCAAGCCTTACGTAGTTCGGGGTTAAGGTACACTCGGGTATTTAACCTCTCCTTTTTATGCTCTAACTTTTGCCAAGGCGCCTGTTGCAGGTTTTCAACCTTGCGAGCTTTGTTTTTCTTTTTTTTTTTTCTCTTTTTTTGTCTTTTCATTCTTTTTTTCTTCTCCTTTTTTGCTTTTTTGCTTTTTTGTATTTTTGTATTTCTTTTTTGTATTTTGTATTTTTTTCTTTGCTCTAACTTTTGCCTGGGTCGCCCTTCCGGGTTTTCGGCCCAGTGAGCCTCTCAAAGGGTAAAAGTGTAACAAGTCCATGCCAAATGGTTTTGAGATTGAAGCCCTCTGTATCCAGGAGAGTGGCTGTTGTATTGATTTGCAGAAAGATCCACCTTTGGCTCTTCGAGCACATCGGATATTTTTTTGCCCCTAGTTCGAGGGGTGCTTCTGATCTAGCTTTGCAAGCTTCTTTTGACAACATCTGATCCTCTTGATCTGATTTCGGTGCCTCTTGTTCGAGGGCTACTTCAAATCTGGCCACACAGGCCTCACATCATGATTGTCCTTTGAACGTTCTGAATCCAAGTTCAAGGTTTGAAAGCAAAGGGGTTGAGTCTCGAGGTCGAGAGCGATCCTAAGCTGCACAATCTCAAGAGCGATTCCACACATGTCTTCGCAGGACCGCGCAAAACATTTTTTGAAAGTTTTTAAGAAAGCGACAAATCGCTCGTGCTGAAGACAGTGTAGAACCAATCTGGATCAAAGCTAGGGTCCTTCTCAGTACTCACACTAACAAGCATGATCTCAATCATTAAGGGCTTAGCACGCCTCTCTTTCTCTCAAATTGATCAAATTTTGCAAATCCCGAGGAATTCCTTCCTCTTCGTTTTCACCGCAGTGTTCAAAAAGCTTTTGGAAAACTTAGGTCGATGCAATGAATTCAAGGCACAGAAAAGACACAGCTTCTAGTCAAATACTGCCATCTCATTTGGAATTTCTGGTACAACTAGCACACGGCAGAAGCAAACACAAAAGCATGAAAAACCACTGTTGTTCATTCAAATCTATTGGCACAACTAGCTCCCTGGCAGAAAAAGACTCAAAAGAAAGCGAAAAGACAAACACAAAACAAAATGGCGATGCCCGAGGTAACACCCCCAGAGTCACTTGACTCTGACAAAATAGGACTGACTCGATAAAACAAGACAGACCCGATTGACTCAGTATGAAAAAACCGACTCAATACAAAACGACAAGACTGACCCAATACCCAAGTCAGAAAGTACAAAACTAGCATTCGCAAATGCTCAAAACAGTGCGTGCCAAACGCCACATCTAGAGTAAACTGAGTGCCGCCCACAGGGGGTTCATCCCCTGATCACATATTCGTACTATCCCCAAAGTTCACTGATCCAGTGGTGATAGACTTTGCTGAGCTGGTGTGGCAATGACCTTGTTGTCAAACAAATCTTGTACATCATGGCACAGACGAAAGCAGCTATCGGTCTCATGACCAGTTTGTTGATGGTAGGCACAGTACTTAGTCCTGTCATGCTTTGGAGGGAGAGGATCAGGTAAAGGTTATTGTTCCAATGGTTTCAGATGTCCTTTCCGGATTAAGACCTCTAGAGCCTTTGACAAAGGCATATAAAGTGGGGTGAAAACCCTCTTGACTCGAGGTGGATATTTGGTTTTCTGTGAGCTACTTCCGGACGCACCGGTGAATGTGGTAGCTTTTTGTGATGTGGTGTTGGTGACCATGCCCACTTCAGAAGATCTTGCAGCTGCATCACCACTGGTGGTCGCATTCGAACTGCGGGTAAACGTCCTCCTGGGCTGCTCCTTTTCCTGGTCAATAAGGCCTTGCTTTATAGCGTCCTCGATTTGTACTCCCATCTCATGTAGATCTGAAAAGGTAGGGAATGGGAGAACAATCATTTTCTGCATGAGCTTGGGTTGGAGGTTGCGCACAACCATCCGTATTTGATCCTTGTCTGTTGGCCTAATGGTCATCATTGAGGCCTTGGCCCTCCACCGAGTTACAAAATCGGAGAAACTTTCCTTCGGCTCCTGCCTAGTCGTCTCGAGATCACGGGTTGTAATCTCAATTTGTGTATTGTAGGAGTATTGATCGACGAAAGCCTCGGCCATCTCATCCCAATTCCTCTTAACATCGTCTTCCAGTTTCGCGTACCAGATGGCCGCCACACCTGACAGGGTTCGGCCAAAAAAAGACAGCTTCTGTAGTCTGGTGAGGCCCATCGGCCTTAAGATATCTGAAAACAGCCTCAGGTGCACCATGGGGTCCCCGGACCCATCAAATCGGTCGATCTGTCGCATCTTGAACCGATCTGGCAGCGTCACAGCTGCGTCCGTATACCCATCCTCAATGTCGGGAATGGACTTGACTCCTTAGGATTTCTTAAACATCTTTTCCAGCTTACTCAGCTTCAGCGCTGTGGGGTCCGCTTCGAACTCGAAGGGAGAGTCCGGCACATTGACAGGCGTGGGTGCCTTAGATAGTTGCAGTAGAATCGGGGGCGGAGCTGGCCTCGTTGGAAGGTCTGTATCCTCTTGGACATTTTGGACATTTGGCGTCTCCCCAGGTGCTGGAGCTCCTGGTGGGAGAGGAACTTGTTGTGAAGCAGACGCGCCGCTTTGCTGTTGCAGCCTGGTGATGAGCTCAGCCTGCTGAGCCATGATTGCAGCTTGCTGCTTAGAAAATTCCGCTTGGCGGACAGCGTCTTGTTGCATGAGTTTCATAGTTTCCTACATTTGACGCATCATTGCCTCCATCCCTGATATATTCTGCTGATCCATCTGACTGACCTGTTCACTAGAGGGGTGGATAAGGGCCACTGATCTGGTAACTGCTGAACTAGTGATCTGTGCCTGACTAGCCTTCTCTAGCCCTGATTACCCTTGAACTGAGTCTCTGACCTGACAAAGTCTATCAGTACAAATCCAATGTACCCGGGAGATAGTGGAGCCTTCTAAAGCTATGGTTCCAAGACTACCTAGCAAAAGGGAAAACAGACAGCATCTCAGCTCAACTTCACCAAAACAGATACGAGCAGAGCTGAACGACTGTGTTCTATTACTGATCACTGTTCCCCGAAATCACTGCCCCAAATCTGAATCTGATACCCGCAGATATAACTGATTCTCAAAAATACTAATACTGGTGCCCGCAGGCCTGATGCCCAGACTCGCAAACTGGTATATGCGTTCCTGTAGAGATACACTCTAAAAGCACATAGCAAGTAAGAGAGAGCCAAAACACCCCTATGCTGGGGTAGGGTTTCCCTGTCCTATTTTGTCAGGAGATAGGGTTTCACTACGCACGCAGCGGTTTCAAACAACCTAAAATCGGGTAAACAACTTGTCCTAGTTTGGAATGGTCACTATGGATTCCGAATATGCACTAGGTCGAATGGTCGAAAAGGGTGCCCCGGTAAAACCGGGGTTTGTGTTCCCATATTGGCAAAGCCCGCAACCGGTCAGCCTTATGGTCATGCCTTGACAAGACAAGCCTCCAGCAAACCGCTCAGGAATAGCAGATGGCCAACACGGTGTCCTAGGCGCACCAATGCACATGCAATGCAAAGAAACACATAAGTGTAGTCAAAACAGGATATCACGAGTTCGAGTCAAGCTCTCTAAAAATCCCCAGCAGAGTCGCCAGAAATTGTAGACGTCCCCGAACGCCCCGGGGGGATGAACCCCCGTTCTGTTCGTTTGTGGGTCTATTACAGTTCGGACTCGAATTGTCACGGTTCTAAATCTGAACCAAAGAGTCCAACTCTGGCAAATCGTTTTGAGAAAAAAATAGATTTTGAAAAGAAGTGCCAAACATGGACTGCTTTGCGAGATACAAAGTCGCCACCTAAATATTTTTTAATGGGAAAATTTAGGAAACCCTGACTCGGTGCCAAAGGCCACGTGTTCGTCATCACCAAAGTTGCCTCGGCTCGGGAACTTGGGTACGATTAGGGAAGTTCAGCTATGAGCACCCCCTCTCGCCCGATCCGAAGATCGGCCTCTACTAACCGTGATATCTAATTTTGAAAACATTATGTGTTCTTATTCCGGTTATTAGCCTAGAATTACTATGTTATGCGCACACCAAACAAGTATAGACCAAATCGCCTAAGTTGGAACAAAACATTTCATGTTTGTTTTGAAAATGGTTTGCTACTTGCAAGCAGGTTAAAATGCAGGTTTTGCCACCCTCAAGTGGTCTTTAGAAAAGACGGTTTTGCCACTATTTAGTGGGCTTAAAAAAGAACTCACAGTTTTCATGCATTGTTCCAACTTAAGTGATTTGACCTCCATCCACAGGCATTCAAGCAGTTATATCACATATGCAACTAACCTCATGGTAATCATGCTATTATGGCAACATTCACACGCATGCGATACGCTAAAGCATAAAAGCTTACCTAGTACTCCAAGCCAAAACAGAAACTAGTTAGTGTAGACACCCCATTTTTGACCGACCTTAAGACTCAGACGTCACCGATTGAGCGCTCGATGATGTTGCATATTGCGCTCGTTCAGAAGTCTCAGAGTCGCGGCCGTGCGCCCTGCCTCCGGACTTCCGAACCCTCTTCTGTGCCTTGCCTCGGTTTGCGAACCAGACTCGGTTTTCTCTGTTTTCTTCCCTGAGGGGAGGGAGAGGTCCCGTAGACTATCTCTCAGTGGCCGTGGGCTACATTTCGTGGTCGTAGGCCATTTTGCCCATTTCGGAGCCCGGTTCCCGGTTTTCGGAGCCGTCAGGCCGTGTGCCTCGGTTCGGGACCACCCGACCATCTCCGATTCCTCCGGTTTTTGGCATGCATCTCATTTACTCCATACTGAGGGACACTGGGGTCTCAGATACCCACTTCGTGGCCGAACGCCACTTTCGGTGCTTACCGCCTATTTTCGGGACCCCGAACTGCGTGATTTGGGCCCCGAGCATTCATTTTGCACCGGTTTCTGTTCAATTTTGACAAGTGCCTCTGTTTTATCATACCGAGGGACACTGGGGTCTCAGATACCCACTTCATGGCCGAACGCCACTTTCGATGATTACAGCCCATTTTCGGGACCCCGAACTGCGTGATTTGGGCCCCGAGCATTCATTTTGCACCGGTTTCTGTTCAATTTTGACAAATGCCTCTGTTTTATCATACCGAGGGACACTGGGGTCTCAGATACCCACTTCGTGGCCCAACGCCACTTTCGGTGCTTACCGCCTATTTTCGGGACCCCGAACTGCGTGATTTGGGCCCCGAGCATTCATTTTGCAGTAGTTTTTGTTCAATTTTGGCAGGTACCTCTGTTTTAGCACCAGGAAGATCACTGGAAGGTGGAAGGACAGCAATTGTCTCAGAAAACCAGTTTCGCTCCTCCGGCGTCCGTTTTGCTCACTTCCGGGCTAATGTTGAACACCCTAGGGATATTTTCTTCGAGCCGAGACTACATATTTGTGATGAGGGGACATGGGAGGACCCTAAAAAGTGGTGGTCGGCCAGTAATTGTTATTTTCATTTTTGAGCCTCTCTTTCAAGTTGAATGTTGTGCCTCCTGTTTCAGAGTTGCCAAATTCCAACCATGGGGTCTTGTTCTACACACCTGGGAGGACACCAAAATATGGTGGCCGGCCATTAATTGTTCAATTCATTTTTGGCCATGGCCGGCCGGCCATGGGGAGTGGCTGGCCGACCAGTGGGGTGGTCGGCCGGCCATCTTCAAGAAAAGCACCTGGCCGGCCTGCTTCCTGCTTTTGACCGCTTTATAGCTGTCCAGCTGTTTTTCCAAATATCTTTTGCCTCCGAGGGATATTTTGGGAGGGAAAGCTTGGATGCATTTCCCTCCCTTTTACACCCCTTTCTTGCCCATTTAAGGGGCTGACCTCCTTCTTTGTTAGGGTTAGCAAATTTCTTCTCAAGACTTCATCTCCCATTGCCTCCATTTCCCTCTCCAAAAGCTCAAAAAACCTTCAAGTTTCTAGCCCACTTGTTCATCAACCCTAAGCTTCACCATCACCACCTCCATTCCAGCAGCAAAGGAGGATTTTTCAGAGGCTAAGAAGCAACAAATTGAAGCCAAGAAGCAACAAAAGCTTGATCTTCAAGGGTAAGTCACTATTTTCCCCTTTTGAGCATATTTTTGCATCAATTCTTTACCCTACTTGCTCTCTGTTTTGGGCTCCGAACCCTACTGATTTTAGTCTTATTTTGAGCCCCTCTACAACATTGAAGAAGGGCTCAACCATGTTTGGTGGTTCTATCATGCACTTGTTTTGTAATTCTTCCAATTTACCGTAAAATTGCATGGTTTCTTTAGCCTATTTGAAGTCTGATTTTGAGCATTCCATTAACTGAGATTGAGCTTATTTTAGATCCCTCTACAACATTGTAGAAGGGATCAATCTTGATTGGGGCCTCCATGCATGGCCTCTCTTTGTACCTCTCTTTGGCCCCATTTTGCATGCCTTTTTTAAGCTTATTTGGCTTCTGATTTCAGTCTTCATCAGGCCTGAAAAGAGCCTTATTTTTGCCTTCTTGTCATGTTTTGTTAAGGGTCTTATGCTATTTGGTGAATACTTTTGGTACTTCATGTTATACCCTCTTATACCCCCTTATTTTTGCATGCCTTGCTAGCTCATCATGTTTCTGTTTTTGAGCCTTCATCAGGCTTGGAAAGAGTCTTAAAATAACTCATTCTTCATGTTTTGTTAAGGGTCTTAGGCTGTTTGGTGCATCCTTTTGATACCTCATGTTATAGCCTTTGTTGGCTCATATTTTGCATGCTATTTTGAGCATATCTACATACTGAATTGGGGAATGTCATCTCTTGTAAATGTGCACATTTTTGGTCCTTCTCTAATGTTGTAGAACTGTTTTTTTCAGTTTGGGCATTGTACATATCACTTGCTTCATTGTTCGCCTCTTTTCCCCCATTTTTGCACGCTATTTTTGCCATACTTGTGATTGTTGTTTGGCCATACTTTGTACTGGAAAAATGCTAGTTTAGGGACTGCCTAGCATCTTTCTTTACACTTCATGTCCATATTGTGCATGTTTGGCATAGCTGCAAGTCATTTCGGGTACTTAGCATAACATTTCGGGCATCGGGTGTAATTTTGCTATAGTTCGGGGGCTGTTTTTGCATCATTTTGGCTGCTGAAATTTGCATTTTCCATATGCCATATGCCACGTCTCATTTCGTATGCCATTTCATGCCTTAGGGCCATTGTCTCGGTTTGCGTGCCCACGGGCACACATTTCGAGGCATCTCATTTTTCATCCTACGGCCTCTTATGTGAGTGTGGCTGAGTCTCTCTCATGTTAGTATAAGTCCAACTTGCATTTGGAGTGCCACTTCATGCTTTAGTACCATTGGCTCGGTTTGCGTGCCCGTGTGCACGCATTGCAAGGCACTTCATTTTCATCTCATCGGCCTCTTATGTGAGTGTGGCTGAAGCTCACTCCTGTTAGTGTAAGTCCATTTTGCATTGTTTATGTCATTTTAGCATCATTGCATTCCGTATGCCATTTCCTCGGTTTGCGCGCCTGTGTGCACGCATTTCGAGGCACTTCACTTTTATCCGACGGCTTCTTATGTGAGAGTGGCTGAGGCTCTCTCATGTTGGTGTAAGTCCAATTGCATTACGTATTGCCATTTCATGCCTTAGGATCATTGCCTCGGTTTGCGTGCCCGCGTGCACGCATTTCGAGGCATCTCATTTTCATAGCATTGTGTATGTTAGGATTGTATATTAGCTGCATTTCATGCATATTGCATCGTGTTCGGAATAGGAGTTAGCCCGGGCACGGGAAACGAGGCACGTTTCGCACCCCGAGTGACGGAACGGGTCTCAATTCCCAAGTCACCGACACTCCGGATTACCCATGATGGAGTTAGGTTTTGTTGTAGCATTCATACGCATTCATCCTATATTGAGTTGTGCAATCCGACTCCTCGGCCATCATGCATCGAGATGCGTGATTGGTGGCACGAGGATCGAGGCATGCATATATTTGTGAAATACATTGCTATGCCCCTTTCCTGCTCTCTGTTGCAGCAAAATGAAGAATCAGTAACTTTTCGGAGCTTGGCACGCATTTCAAGAGCAGGTGCAAACAGAGGCTAATTGGGGCATCCCAGTGGATTTCAGCGCCAAAGCAGCCCGGCATGCATCATTCATCAGAATCAAGGCAGCCCCTGGCTTGCATGCCAGTTTTACAGTTTTCTTAGTTAATTTGTTAATTAATTAGGAATCTGTATTATTTTGGACTGTATTATTCTTTTTTTCGGGACTGTACATTTATTCGGACCCTCTGCGCGAGGGCATAATTGTAACAAGTGTGGGTGAGTGTGATGTATGTCTTCCAACCCCACGTCTTTCTTCCCTTTTATTTATCCGCTTATGATGGTTAGATTAGGGCATATTTCAATTAGCATACAGTATGACAGCATGTTTGCATCATTCATCTGTTTTGCATGCATCGGGCGCGGCGCATCATACAAACTGCATTTGTATTTCAATTCCAAATTGAATACGTGTTAGTTGTAGCATTCCATATGCCATGTTTAGAATAGCCGAGCCTACTATAGTTGCATTTTGCATGTGTTGCATTAGGCATTTCTGTATACTTAGGATCATGCATGATTTCTAATCAGCTTTTGTTTTGGCTTGGAGTACTCGGTAAGTTTTATGCTTTAGCATCCTTGCATGCGTGTGAGTGTTGCCATGAATAGCATGCTTGCCATGAGGCTATTTGCTTATATGATATAACTGCCTGAATGCCTGTGGGTGGAGGTTGTGTTACCTGAATTGGGATAATTCATCAAATGTTTGTCTTAAGCCCACTAGATTGTGGCAAAACCATCTTTTTCCTAAGCCCACCCGAGGGTGGCAAAATCTGCATCTTAAGCCTACCTGCGGGTAGCAAACCATCTTTCAAAAACAAACATGAAATGTTTTGTTCCAATTCAGGCGACTCGGTCTATACTTGTATGCTGTGCGCATCACATAGTAACCTAGGCTAATAACCGGAATAAGAACACACAATGTTTTCAAAAACAGATATCATGGTTAGTAGAGGCCGGTCTTTGACCGGGCGAGCGGGGGTGCTCACGAAGTGACCTTCCCCAATCGTACCCAAGTTCCCGAGCCGAGGCAACTTTGGTGATGACGGACACGTGGCCTTTGGCACCGAGTCAGGGTTTCCTAAATTTCCCATTATAAAATATTTAGGTGGCGACTCTGTATCTGGCAAAGCAGTCCATGTTTGGCGCTTCTTTCAAAAAAAAAAATCTGTTTTCAAAACGATTTGCCGGATTTGGACTCTTTGGTTCGAGATTTAGAACCGTGACATTTGAGTCCTTCGAACTGTAGTGACCCAATATCGAACCAGAACGGGGGGGACTCGCACTCCTCTCCCCGGGATGCGTTCGGGGACGTCTACAGTTTCTGGCGACTCTGCTGGGGATTTAGAGAACTTGACTCGAACTCATGATATCTGGTTTTGACTACACTTGTGTGTTTCTTTGCATTGCATTTGCATTGGTGCGCCTAGGACACCGTGTTTGCCATATGCCATTCCCGAACGATTTGCCGGAGGCTTGTCTTGTCAAGGCATGACCATAAGGCTGATCGGCTCTGGGCTCTGACAGCATGGGAACACAAACCCCGGGTTTTACCGGGGCACCCTTTTCGACCATTCGACCTAGTGCATATTCGGATCCATAGTGACCATTCCAAGCTAGGACAGGTTGCTTACCCGTTTATAGGTTGTTTGAAGCCGCTGTGTGCGTAGTGAAACCCTAGTTCTTGACAAAATAGGACAGGGAAACCCTACCCCAACATAGGGGTGTTTTGGCTCTCACTTATCTGTTATGTGCTTGTTAGAGTGCGTCTTTACAGGGAATGCATGTATCAGTTTCTGAGTTTGGGCATCAGGCCTACGGGCATCAGTCTTTGAGATTGGGCATCACGCCTACGGGCATCAGTCAGTATCTGAGAATCAGTTATCCGCGGATACCGGATTCAGTTTTGGGGACAGTGATATAGGGACAGTAATCAGTGATCGAGGACAGTGTATACCCAGCTTATCAACCGTGTGTTGTATGCCCGACTGTGTGTTGTGTATTTAATTTAAGCTGTTATGCTGTCCGCTTTTCTGGTTATTTATTTCCTTTTCGCTTTATTTATCTTTTTGCTAGGGCAGGTTTGTAGCACAATTGCTTCCGAACCAGTAGATATACCCCAAGCACTTTGGACACGAGGTCGCCGACTTATTCGATCCGAGGATCTGATTGACGGACATCCAGTGTTCCACTCATTACCCCCAGTTGTTAGGAGAAGGCCGAGAAGGCGCAGTCCGTCTGAGCAGAGATCATCAGGGCAGAGGCCTACCCTAGCAGTGAACAATCCGACTGAGGTTGCTATTTCCGCTATAGAGATACACTTACCGGTTATTCAGATGGATCCCCGCCCGAATACATCAGGGATGGAGGCGATGATGCGCCAAATGCAAGAGAGCATGAGACAGATGCAAGATGATGCCATCCGCCAAGCGGAATTTTCTAAAGAAACAAGCCGCAGTTATGGCCCAGCAGGCTGAGCTCATTACTAGGCTCCAGCAGCAAACCGGAACATCAACCTCACACCCAGTTCCTCCTCCGTCGGGAGCTCCACTACCCGAGCAGACACCTACTGGTCAGAATACCCTGCCAAATCCTCAGAATACTCTTCCGAACATCCAGAACGCCCTACCCAATGTCCAGAATATCCAAGAGGCACAAGCCTTCCAACGGGGCCGGCTCCGCCCCCACTTCTGCCGCAACTGTCTAAGAATCTTCATACACTTGCCAACCACCCAGACTCTCCATTCGAGTTTGAGATTGACCATACAGCTCTGAAATTGAGCAAACTGGAGAAGCTTTTCAAGAAGTCACAGGGGGTGAAGGCCATCCCAGACATCGAAGATGGGTACACCGATGTGGCCGTGACACTGCCCGACAGATTCAAGATGCCGCAAATTGACCGTTTCGATGGATCCGGAGACCCCGATGGTCCATCTTCGGCTATTCTCAGACATCCTGAGGCCGATGGGCCTAACCCGAGCCCCAAAAGCTTTCCTTGTTTGGCCGAACTTTGTCAGGGGTAGCCGCCATTTGGTATGCAAAGCTGGAAGACGATGTCAAAAGAAATTGGGATGAGATGGCTGAGGCCTTTGTCGCGCAGTACTCGTACAATACACAGATCGAGATTACAACACGTGATCTCGAAACAACGAGGCAAGAACAAAAGGAGACTTTCTCAGACTTCGTAACTCGGTGGAGGGCAAAGGCGTCGATGATGACCTTGAGGCCTACAGATAAAGACCAAATTCGGATGATTGTGCGCAATCTCCAACCGAAGTTAATGCAAAGAATGATCGTACTCCCCCTTTCCCACTTTCTCAGATTACACGAAATGAGGGTACAGATCGAAGACGCGATGAAGCAAGGTCTGATTGACCAGGACCGGGAGCAACCCCGGAGAACATTTAACCGTAACAGCAACGCAAGCCCGAGTGGCGCTGCAAACACAAGGACTCCGGAGGTCAGTATGGTCACCACCAATCCCCTTCCCCATCCAAGGCCCGCGGCGGCCACACCCTTTTCCAGTACATCCGGGAGCAGTACTCAAGCCCCGAGATATCAGTCCAGAGGCCAAAGAAACTTTACACCCCTCCATATGCCCCTGTCCAAGGTTCTGGGGATATTAGTCACGGAAAGAAGCATTTGACGCCCCTGGAACCGAGGCCACTACCGAACCCACTCCCTCCCTCTCATGACCGGCTAGATACTACGCGTATCACCAACAGCACGGTCATGACACCGACCGTTGCTTTCGATTGCGTCATGAGATCCAAGATCTTATTGATAAGACAGGTGATCGCACTCCCTGAAAAACCTAACGTCACAACAAATCCCCTCCCACCACACAACCAAGCCCCTCCTCCCAACAAATCAACTTCATCCAAACTGGGGTCGTGTCTCTTACGATCCTAGTATCTATATCACACCCCCATCCCACTTACCTAAGCCGGAGGTGATCCTTCCTGACTGCACTGACTTGTGCATGTTGGACACCTTCACAACCTAATCTGAGCTAAAGGTGATGACCACCGAAGAGGGGACAGGGCTGATTTCAGAGAAGAGTGGGTTTGTTGAGTCTGGGATTGAACAGTCTGGGAGCCTCGCTGCAGAAACCTATGATCCAAGTGAATACATCCAGTCAGTGGGCCCAGTCTGAGCCGAGTGTGGGATTGCCAGAGGCAGATGAACTGTGTATGATTCAGGGGGACAGACTTGAACAGAGGGCGGATGACCTGACAACAATGGAAGAGGACTTTGCCAACCTCCAGTTCTTCAACGATCAAGAATCAGGCGATGCAACAATCAACTGGTTTGAATATGAGGAGTCGGCAGAAGTCACCGGATGGTTGGATGATCAGCCGGACATTGTGGAGTATCAACCAGAGCAGGGCCCAGCAGGGGCGAGAGTATCAATGATGGCCGGAAGGGCCGAGAGTCAGAATGAACAGCCGGAGAGCACCGAGCACTAAGAATTTCGCTCAAAATTTGGGGATTGTGAATGCAGGGAATACTGAGAAACCGGCTGTACTGACGCAGTCGGAGCAACAAATATTTGAAGATTCCGAGAGAATTAGAAAAGCCAAGGCCCATGTGGGGGTCGAGAGTGCTGTGTGCACGGGAACAACAAATGCTGCTGGCATGAAGATTGAAGGTGCTGCGAGCACGATTATACCGGAGCCGGACAGGTGTCTGTTGGTTGCCGAGGGAATGTGGTGGGAAGACGATGACTTATGTCTTGCCCACACAGATGAGGACTGGGGAAGTAGTCAACCAGATGATACCTGGTATATTGATGAGATCGCTCATATGACGAGAAGTGGGCGGTATTTTAAGCCTCCGCACTTAGACCAACCTGAGGCATCTGGGAAAGACAAAGAAGCTGAGAAACAGAGAGAGAAACAAATTGAAGAAGAAGCTGTGCTTAAGCAACTAAAGAAGATACAAGCAGACATCTCCATCTGGGGACTGCTTATGGCTTCAAGGGTACACAGACAGGCCGTCCTATCTGCTATGAACAGGGCCAAACTCTCTATCGACACTACACCAGAGCAGCTGGTTGGGCTGGTTTTTCCGGGAGGAGGTTTCCCGGCATTAACCTTTTCAGACAAGGAATTGCCGCCTGAGGGCGTGAATCACAACAAGCCTCTCTACATCTCCGTAGAATGTAGAGACAAGTGGATACCGGTGGTACTTGTTGATACCGGGTCTGCTATCAACGTTTGCCCAGCCAGAACAGCATATGCAATCGGGTTGAAGCCCGTGGACTTCATACCAACCACTCAGGTGATCAAAGCTTACGATAATACTAGTAGAGAAGTGATGGGAACCGTCAAGATTCAGACAAAGGTTGGACCTGGACAACACGAAATAGATTTCCATGTCTTGGAGGTTCCCGCCACTTTCAACCTACTTTTAGGGCGATCGTGGTTGCATCAGGTGAAGGCCGTCTCGTCCACTCTGCATCAAATAGTGAAATACCCCTGTGGAAAGGGAGTAGCCATTGTGTTTGGGAACTCATCAATCCATCCCCCTCCGGAGATATCTACGCCAGTCTTAGAGATTGAACACGGCATGGAGGACGTGTTTATATCGGGATTTACTTTGGCTGAGGCCCGGGTGGTGCAAAACATTATGGCTGTGAATGAAGGTGTGTACGTCAGTGCTCAATCCGTCTACCTCATGAACAAGCTACAACATATCCCCGGGATGGGATTGGGAAGAAGCGGCAGGAAAGGAGTCGCAGCGTTGGCAGAAGTGCCACATAACCCGCATACCTTTGGACTGGGTTATCTGCCCACCAAAGAGGACTGGGTGAGAAAAGGTAAGGAAATGGCCGGCAGAGCCAGAGCAAAACAGGCTGGGAAGCCTTTTGATTTAATGCATAGGCCCATTCAGGGTACCCTGAACGGACGCTTCGTCCGGGAGAGGGAGGACTTTCCATTTTGCGGCTTCCCAGAGCCGTGGCTGAACGCGGAGAAGAAGCGCGTGCCAGGCTTCGAGATCTTTTTCGACCTGCAACTATCCGGGGATGACGTTGCCGTAGAACAGACAGACCCACCAGCTGAGGTTGAGCAGTATAAAGCAGTGGATCCTGAGGGCATTGAATTTGAAATGGGGGTAGCACTGGCATGTCTCCTCTCTGATCCTCCGATCGACCAAGAGTGCTTGGGGGATAACTTTGTGGTTTCCATGATTGGGAATGAAACGGCTGCGAGCCGACCAGCACCTATCTTGGATGCATCAATCGCACCCTCCCTCACCTGGCAATACGAGGAGGGATTTCTGTCCAGCAGCACCGGGTCAGGTAGTGAGCCGGAATCTGATTCCACCGAGTCTTGTGAGTTGGAATCAGGTTCCAGCTCGACTGAGTCTGAGTCTGGTGATCCGAGGAATGTTAACCCGGATGCCACAGTCTTGTCCAGGTCGTCTTTTTCCTTTTCATTTGAGTCTGTTGTAACCAATGAATCGGACGATTTGGATGTGCCTAATGAGAATGAACTATCTGTGGTTTCCGAGTACTTTTCTGTGCCCCTAATTTATTGCATTAATTCAGACTTTCAAAACTTTGATGAAAACGAAGAGGACGAAGTTCCTCCGGTTTTGCAACGTTTAATTGAGCAAGAGCAAGAGAGATTTGTTAAGCCATCAATGGACGAAATCATTACCGTGAACATTGGTACTGAGGAGGACCCGCGGCTGGTCCAGATCGGGTCCACGTTGTCTTCGGAGGAACGCGAGCGACTAGTCGCTTTATTAAAAGATTTCAAAGATGTTTTCGCGTGGTCCTACGAAGACATGCCTGGAATCGATCCTGAGATTGTACAGCATCGGATCCCCCTTGACCCCGAGGCTCGACCTGTCAAATAGAAACTCAGAAGGATCCGCCCGGACTGGGCTCTCAAGATTAAGGAAGAGGTCACCAAGCAAATCGACGCAGGCTTCCTGCTGGTATCTGAGTATCCAACTTGGTTGGCCAACATTGTTCCAGTGCCGAAGAAGGACGGCAGGATCCGGGTGTGTGTGGACTTCAGGGATCTGAACAGAGCTAGTCCGAAGGACGATTTCCCCTTACCGCACATCGATGAGTTGGTAGATTTCACAGCAGGGCATGCATTGCTCTCATTTATGGATGGCTTCTCAGGATACAACCAGATAGTGATGGCACCAGAAGACAGAGAAAAGACTGCATTCACCACCCCGTGGGGGACATACTGCTACAGGGTAATGCCGTTCGGGTTGAAGAACGCTGGAGCTACTTATCAACGGGCCGCGACCACAATATTACATGATATGATCCACAAAGAGGTTGAGGTGCATGTGGACGACATGATTGTCAAGTCCAAAGAAAGAGAGGGCCACTACACCGCCTTGCATAAGTTTTTCCAAAGGATCAGGGAATTCCGGTTGCGGCTGAACCCTAAAAAATGTACGTTTGGTGTTACAGCGGGAAAAATGCTGGGGTTTCTGATTACACAAAGAGGCATCGAGGTTGATCCTTCCAAAATCAAGGCCATCTTAGAAATGCCACCACCAAGGACTGAAAAGGAGGTGCGAGGCTTTCTGGGTAAAGTGCAATTCATAAGACGGTTTATTTCAAAATTAACCTTGACTTGTGAACCACTTTTTGGTCTCCTGAAGAAAGGCAAGAAATTTCAATGGGACAGCCGATGTCAAGCAGCGTTTGAACAGATCAAAGAATATCTACAGAACCCACCCGTTTTATCACCACCAGAACCAGGGAAACCGTTGATTTTGTATCTATCAGTGACTGAGACTACGATGGGCTGCATGCTTGCACAAGAGTCAGAAGACAGGGTGGAGAGAGCCATCTACTATCTGAGCAAGAAGATGCTAGAGTATGAAACTCGCTATACACCGCTGGAGAAGGCTTGCTTAGCTCTGGTATGGGCTACCAAGAAGCTGCGGCACTACCTGTTAGCCCACTCTGTAATGTTGGTTTCACGACTCGATCCCATCAAATATCTTTTTGAGAAACCAGCGCTTACGGGTAGGCTAGCTCGTTGGTTGCTGTTGCTCTCCGAATTTGATTTGAAGTATGTCACACGCAAGTCAGTAAAAGGAAGAGCAGTGGCAGAGTTCCTTGCCGACCACCCGGTTGAGGGGGATGAAGCAGTTGAATACCTGTTCCCAGATGAAGCAATTCTGCATATCGACGATGAAACTTGGACGATGTACTTCGACGGAGCGTCAAATCAACATGGGTATGGGATAGGAGTGTTGCTGATAGCACCCGACAATTCCCGTATCCCTCTAGCCTTCAAACTCCGATTCAAAGTCTCGAACAATGAAGCAGAATACGAGGCGTGTATCGCTGGTCTAGAAGCAGCCCTGGAACTAGGGGCAAAACGGCTGGATGTCATTGGGGATTCGAACCTTGTTGTGTCTCAAGCTAAAGGAGACTGGAAAGTAAAAGAGGAAAATATGATGATGTATCACCAGACCTTGGACTTGCTGATTCCTCGGTTTGAAAAGTTAAGTTTTACTCATCTACTGAGAGAGAACAACAGGTTCGCAGATTCTTTAGCAACTCTATCATCTATGATAGACATCCCAACTGGAATCCGGATGCGTCCAGTCATCATTGATCAGAAATTTGCACCTGCCTATGAGTCGATTGCAGCCATAGATGAAGTTCAGGACGAACACCCTTGGTATCACGATATCTGGAATTTCTTGGAGAAAGAAGCGTACCCGCCAGGGGTAAATGCCAAAGACAAAAGGGCAATAAGAAGATTGGCCGTTCAGTTCATCATCTGCGGGGGTAAACTGTATAAAAGGGGTCATCTGGGGATGCATAAACTGTGCGTTGATGCAGAAGAGTCAAAGCGTCTGATGGAAGCCATCCACGGAGGAGAATGTGGAGCACACATGAATGGGGTCATGCTGGCAAGGAAGATCCTCAGACAGGGTTATTACTGGTCCACCATGGAGGAGGATTGTATTGGTTTTGTTCGGCGATGCCACAAATGTCAGATCCATGCAAACCGCATGAACATCCCGCCGTCGAAGCTGTACAACATGACTTCACCATGGCCTTTTTTAGTTTGGGGGATTGATGTAATCAGGGCTGTTACGCCAAAGGGGTCGAATGGGCATGAGTTCATCCTCGTAGCGATAGATTACTTTACAAAATGGGTTGAGGCCCAGTCTTATGTGGTGTTGAAGGCTTCGCATGTTGCAAAATTCATCAGGAACAACATCATCTGTCGCTACGGGGTCCCAAATGAAATAGTTTCGGACAACGGTTCCCACTTCAAGAAGGAGGTAATTGACTTGTTGGAGAAATACAATGTGGCTTTTCATAAGTCATCTACCTACCGGCCGCAAACTAATGGAGCAGTTGAGGCTGCCAACAAGAATATCAAGCGCATACTACAAAAGATGGTGGAAACCTACCGGGACTGGCCAGATAAGCTGCCGTTTGCTCTATGGGGCTACCGGACTTCAATCAGAACTTCTACAGGGGCGACTCCGTATTCATTAGTCTATGGGATGGAGGCCGTTCTACCAATTGAGATTGAGGTTCCGTCGTTGAGAGTATTGGCCGAGTGCCAAATAGCCGAGGCAGATTGGCAGCAGAATAAATTCGAGGAACTCATGCTTTTTGATGAAAGAAGGTTGAAGGCACTGTACCATGTTCAGGGTTATCAACGCAGAATCGCCCGGGCTTTTAACAAGAAGGTTAAGTCCAGGAATTTGAAAGAAGGAGATTTGGTGCTCAAGGACAACCGAGCTCCCATCCACGACCCAAGGGGCAAGTTCAGACCCAATTGGACTGGTCCCTACATCATCAAGTCAATTTGGTCAGGTGGGGCTGTGGTTCTGATGGATCTAGATGGCTTGGAGTTCTCACAACCGATCAACATGGACAAGTTGAAGAAATACTACCCCTGAGAGGCTCGCTAGGCCGAAAACCCGAAAGGGCGACCTAGGCAAAACTCAGAGCACAAAAAATTTGAAAATATAAAAACTGAGCTCGCAAGGTTGAAAACCCGCAAAGGGCGGCCTTGGCAAAAGTTAGAGCGCAAAAGGAGAGTAAAAATACCCGAGCGAACCTGAGCCTGAACTACGTAAGGCTTGATTCCCATCTTCGGGATACGTAGGCAGCTTCATCCTGAAGTTCAGCCATAATCTTTTCCCCGATCAACTTTGTCCATTTGATCGTCTCAGTCATCTCTATTCATCAGCATTTATCGCAATCTCTGGTATAGTGCTATTCAAACTAGGGGCAACTTTCCGTTGCAATGGAGTGCTGCGGTACCATTTCAAACTAGGGGCAACTTTCCAGTTGCTAGGATCCGGGGTTGTGCGTCCTAGTGACAGATCTCAGGCGTGTCCAGTTCTGATCCATATCGAAAATAGTTTTGAAAAGTTTTAATAAAAGTTGACTTTGTTCAAAATTAATCTTTTCACAACTAAGACCATTTTTGGACCAAAGCGGAAAATTTTCAGTACCACAACCTTCAATTTCATTGATTTCAAAATAGAGTTCTCCTGCTCTTGCATACAATTGAAGTTGCTTTTTTATTACACTCATAAAGAAAACTTGAAAGTACTAATAAAGCAATAAATCTGGGGCATAGTCCAGTCAGGTGTCCCTGCGCCCCCTTCCAGAGCTAGTTGAAGCCTCTGATGCCAGCCTAGGCCCAACCTGTGCTTCCTCGTTGAGCCAATCCCAGCACTCGTCAGATAAAGTGCAACTAAAAGTAAGGGCAGGGCCAGAAGCTCTCTAACTCTCCATGCTGCGGTCTGCCGAGCCAGCTGTGCGCCTCGAACTGGGAATGTAGCCGGATACTCTATCCCCTCCGATGGGCAAGTTTGATCATGGCCAAACTGGCGCAGAATACGGAATGGGAAATAGAACACACAGTGAGTCAAACCGATCAATCGAATCCCGACCTGCCGTGACATGCTATAGCTCATTACCGGGAGATTGAGCCAAGGACAACGCCACGCAATGCGATCTGCCGACAGGTTGCACATCCATTCAAACCACCATCCCTCATCCGGAGCATTGACTAGGCGTTGCCGAAAGAAGTAGCCGCGGGCTGAATAAGCAGGGCAAGAATCCACAACTTGCAATTTATCCATCAACCATATCTGGGGAGGGATGAAAAATGAGAGAATAAAGAATAGAGAGATGTGCGATGAGAGAAAAGTAAGATAAGGGTTTTGTGAGAAAAAACGAGCCCGAGGGCCGAGTGATGTGAGCAAATATACATGTGAGCTTGGGTGGGAAACATTACCTGTAGCAGTAGTGGACTCCCTACAAACCTGGTTGTCTCCCGGCAGTGGAAAGCATCCAAGCCCATCAGTGTCTCGGCCAGAGTCATGGCGATGCAACTCTTTCCTTCTCTCAAACCTTGGGCGACTTCAATCAAACGGATGCTAGCTCCTCCGGAGCCCGAGACAAACAGAAAATGAGATAGTAGGCACAAGCAGAGGGCATGCTGCCGGAAACCTTGCCAATAGTGGTCGTTACGGTCACCAGCATCAGAGAATCGGTAAATCAGGCTCGGAATGTCCAACATTCCGTCACAAATCAGGGATCGAGCATCACGCGCATTGAGTCCGCACATCCGCCCTAAGGTCTGGGCATAGCCAAAATTGAGCTGGGGCAAGATCTCCTCGCCTCGCTCGGATTCCATCAAGGCTTGAAAATCTTCAAAAGTAGGACATATCTCTTGCCCTCCGAAGCTGAAGACGTGCGTCACCGGGTTCCAAAACCTTGCCGCGGCATAGAGGAAAGGAAGATGCAGTGGAGTCCGGCCCAGCGTGAACAGTGCATTCAAGCCAAAACCCCAGAAGTTCAACTTCTCCGAGCCATCCAAAGAAGAAATCCAAGATGTGAGATTTTCTGCGAGAAATGCCTCCATTTTTGTGAGGAAAGGTGATGAAATGAATAAGGTCCAAGGGTGGGGCTTTTATAGAGGGGCAAAACACTATTTAAAGGACACGTGTCAAATTTCTGGAGGTTACGGGGGAGGTGGCCGGCCAGCCATCTATTCTAGTAGGCCGGCCACCCTCTAGTCTCCAAATGCAAAATGTTTTCGGCCGCGCGTTGGTCCTGTTTTGCCCGCTGGAAGGAAGTTTGAGGCACTTTCATGCATCGGGAATGTCGAAGGCCTCCATTTCTTTCAGTTACGGGTGCGTTCCATCATCCGGATTGTCCGTCCGAAGTTTGTTCTGTTGTATTTTGCTTATCGAGTTGTAAACTTGCTAAGATTCTGTTATTTCTTAGTGAGTCGAGTTGTTTTGATTTGTTGCGTCGGTTCATTACCTGACCCGGTAAATACACAAGGCACATTTCCATTCAAGTCCATTTTTGTGCAAAATGATGCGATGCGATGCTAAGAATTTCAAATACAAACATCTTTTCAAAAAGCTGTTTCATTCCATCATGTTTTACAACAAAATAAAGGTACAAGTTTTACAGGAAATAAAACTGCCTAATAATATGCAAAGTGCTACAAACTACTAGCCAAAAAGTAAAATAAAGCAGGAAATAACATCAGTATCCTCGGGAACGGGAATGAGGAGGTCCTCTCATCCTCTTCTGCGGGACAACCTCTGCACCATCATCACCATCCGGATCAGAGCTGTCATCCTCCGGATCTCCCTCAGCCTCACCCCCGCTTCCGGAACCAAGACCGGAGCCTCCCTCCCCAGGAGATGTCTCTGACTCACGGTCTGCCACCTCCTCCTCCTCATCCTCGATAATGGGTGCCCTGCGTCTGCGAGACGACCCCGCTCCTCGAGTTCCTCGGTAAGGCCTGGATGGCCCAGCTCCTCGAGGCCCAGTACCTCGAGCAGGTCTAGCACCTTGACCTCTCTGAGAAGGCCCTGGTGGCCCGCCTCGCGCCGGAGCATATACGGGAGGCATCTGAAAATGAAAAGTGCAATACATCAGTTCAAACATAAAAAGCAGGTACAAGTACAGTATGTGAGTGGGGTGTGTGCCAGATGTGTTCTACACAGCCTATCAGTGCAATAGAATGTTAAAAACCAGCATGTCATCACAAATATGATAAATGCAAGGGAGATGAAGGGAACCTGGAAGCCCATGACGGACATCTGCGCCTCTCTACGCAGGACCATCCCCTCAAGTGAGGCCACCATCCCGAGCATCTGATCTATGTACTCCCGAGGTGGCTGCAGATACAAGCTCAAGTCATCAATAAATAAGCAACTGCCAAAATGTCTGTGTGATAAATGAAAAATGGTGGAACATACCGGCGGTGAGTCAGGATCACTGACATATCCGTGACCAGGCATCGGAGGCTCTATAGGGATCGGAATCGGAGAAGTAGTCCCATACTGCCAACTCATCAACTCGGTCGGCATATCTGGCCACCCAGGATGATCGAGAGTCGGAGGGATCGGAGGAATCGAACTACCTCTACCCCTAGACGCACCAGCCCTGCTAGAAGAAGGGATGTCTGCAGCACGAGCGCGACTCGAAGATGGTGCGCCAGTGGGCCTCAGTGGCGGAGCCTGCACTCCCGTCAAGGGGGGCATCAGATATATACGGCGATAGGTGGCGTAGTCCCCCTCAATGAGATATAGCAAAGCATCGGTGCCCTGCATATCCCTAATGACCTCCTCAGTAGATAGCTTATCGGCAGTCCGCATAGTGGCTGGAGGCACAGCGGGAGGGTCCTGAGAATCATACCCCCACACCTGGCGCAGGAAGCGTTCCCCCAGGAACCACGCCCTACCAACTGGTCCCTCGAGCAGGTACCTATACTGGGAATTGCTCGACCCTCCGGGGTACTGATTTTGCAGATCATCGCCGAAGACTGCCCAGGGTTGCCAAGTAATCTGCAGATAACCAGTATACAAATCAATCAGAAATCAAGAATATACAAAGCAGATCAAAGATGAAAATGAAAGGAACTGAGAGTTCTGAAATACCTCTGTCGTCCGCACAGTATCAAAATACTGTCGCAGAGAAAAGAGAGTCTCTCGAGGCCTCGATAGGTGCTCGCCCTCAAACATCAATGAAAACGGAGTCATAAGAGGTCCTACTACCTCCATCTCCGGAGCTAATGTGGGAAAATACACATACACCCATAGCTGAGAAAAGCAGTGCGGAATGTGAATACAAGGTGCTAAAGGCAGAATATAGAATGCAAAGTGCGTCGTGTGTGCAGTGAACAAGTAATGAGGAGCAAAAATGTAAATCAAGAGGACAGAATGTACCTCCCAGGCTCTCCAGTAGCCGCCGAGTAAGTCCCCCCGCGTGCGAGAGACTGCGCTCATGTAACAATAAAGGGTAGCCAGGCCAGCGCCGCCCCAATCATACTGAATGACCTGTGATAGGTCTACTAGGGCACTCAAGAGATATAGCCCCACAGTGTTTCCCCTATCAGCAAACAGGGTAGTGCCGAAGAGGAACATGAGGAAACCTCGGGTGTACTGCTCGACCTCCTCGGGAGACTCAGGCTCCATCTCTGGCCTCCGGAAATGGGAAGAGAACCAAGTATACCGAACCCTCCCGGAAGCTCTGTCTACAGGAGGGCGGGCCCCCAATAGATGCATCCAAGCAGCCTCCCACTCACCCATATCCTCGTCGTAGGGAATGGGCCCACCGCCTACGTCTAGGGTGGTGAGTACAGCAAAGTCTAGTGGGGTCATGGTCATATCCCCGGTGGCAGAAAAATGGAAAGAATTGGTGGTGTCCCACCCTCTCTCCGCCAAAGCAGCAAACAATGTCCTGCTGATATGACAGTGTGATAACCCCCTGCAGAATGCTCCGAATCCTGCTGAGTCAACCAAATCCCGGACAGCTTCCGGAAGCTCAGCATACCACTCCCTCGCGGCGGTGGAGCCATACCCTCGCACGGTGCGAGAACCAACCTGCATTCAGAACGGATACATGTGTTCAGTACACAATAAAAACGAGCTGTGTGCAAATGAAATGAAGAAGCTGTGTGCAAATGAAATGAATGAGCTATGTACGAATCAGTGGGCTGTGTGTTCACTTCAAATCTGGGCTGTGTGTTCAGTAAATCAGAATTTTGGGCTGCGTGTTCAATTCTAAATTAGTGGGCTGTGTGTTCACTTCAAATCTGGGCTGTGTGTTCAGAAAATCTGAGTTTTGGGCTGCGTGTTCAATTCTTAATTAGTGGGCTGTGTGTTCACTTCAAATCTGGGCTGTGCGTTCAGTAAATCCGTGTTTTGGGCTGCGTGTTCAATTCCTAATCAGTGGGCTGTGTGTTCACTTCAAATCTGGGCTGTGTGTTCAGTAAATCAGAATTTTGGGCTGCGTGTTCAATTCTAAATTAGTGGGCTGTGTGTTCACTTCAAATCTGGGCTGTGTGTTCAGAAAATCTGAGTTTTGGGCTGCGTGTTCAATTCTTAATCAGTGGGCTGTGTGTTCACTTCAAATCTGGGCTGTGCATTCAGTAAATCCGTGTTTTGGGCTGCGTGTTCAATTCCTAATCAGTGGGCTGTGTGTTCACTTCAAATCTGGGCTGTGTGTTCAGTAAATCAGAATTTTGGGCTGCGTGTTCAATTCTAAATTAGTGGGCTGTGTGTTCACTTCAAATCTGGGCTGTGTGTTCAGAAAATCTGAGTTTTGGGCTGCGTGTTCAATTCTTAATCAGTGGGCTGTGTGTTCACTTCAAATCTGGGCTGTGCGTTCAGTAAATCCGTGTTTTGGGCTGCGTGTTCAATTCCTAATCAGTGGGCTGTGTGTTCACTTCAAATCTGGGCTGTGTGTTCAGTAAATCAGAATTTTGGGCTGCGTGTTCAATTCTAAATTAGTGGGCTGTGTGTTCACTTCAAATCTGGGCTGTGTGTTCAGAAAATCTGAGTTTTGGGCTGCGTGTTCAATTCTTAATCAGTGGGCTGTGTGTTCACTTCAAATCTGGGCTGTGCGTTCAGTAAATCCGTGTTTTGGGCTGCGTGTTCAATTCCTAATCAGTGGGCTGTGTGTTCACTTCAAATCTGGGCTGTGTGTTCAGTAAATCAGAATTTTGGGCTGCGTGTTCAATTCTAAATTAGTGGGCTGTGTGTTCACTTCAAATCTGGGCTGTGTGTTCAGAAAATCTGAGTTTTGGGCTGCGTGTTCAATTCTTAATCAGTGGGCTGTGTGTTCACTTCAAATCTGGGCTGTGCGTTCAGTAAATCCGTGTTTTGGGCTGCGTGTTCAATTCCTAATCAGTGGGCTGTGTGTTCACTTCAAATCTGGGCTGTGTATTCAGTAAATCAGAATTTTGGGCTGCGTGTTCAATTCTAAATTAGTGGGCTGTGTGTTCACTTCAAATCTGGGCTGTGTGTTCAGAAAATCTGAGTTTTGGGCTGCGTGTTCAATTCTTAATCAGTGGGCTGTGTGTTCACTTCAAATCTGGGCTGTGCGTTCAGTAAATCCGTGTTTTGGGCTGCGTGTTCAATTCCTAATCAGTGGGCTGTGTGTTCACTTCAAATCTGGGCTGTGTGTTCAGTAAATCAGAATTTTGGGCTGCGTGTTCAATTCTAAATTAGTGGGCTGTGTGTTCACTTCAAATCTGGGCTGTGTGTTCAGAAAATCTGAGTTTTGGGCTGCGTGTTCAATTCTTAATCAGTGGGCTGTGTGTTCACTTCAAATCTGGGCTGTGCGTTCAGTAAATCCGTGTTTTGGGCTGCGTGTTCAATTCCTAATCAGTGGGCTGTGTGTTCACTTCAAATCTGGGCTGTGTGTTCAGTAAATCAGAATTTTGGGCTGCGTGTTCAATTCTAAATTAGTGGGCTGTGTGTTCACTTCAAATCTGGGCTGTGTGTTCAGAAAATCTGAGTTTTGGGCTGCGTGTTCAATTCTTAATCAGTGGGCTGTGTGTTCACTTCAAATCTGGGCTGTGCGTTCAGTAAATCCGTGTTTTGGGCTGCGTGTTCAATTCCTAATCAGTGGGCTGTGTGTTCACTTCAAATCTGGGCTGTGTGTTCAGTAAATCAGAATTTTGGGCTGCGTGTTCAATTCTAAATTAGTGGGCTGTGTGTTCACTTCAAATCTGGGCTGTGTGTTCAGAAAATCTGAGTTTTGGGCTGCGTGTTCAATTCTTAATCAGTGGGCTGTGTGTTCACTTCAAATCTGGGCTGTGCGTTCAGTAAATCCGTGTTTTGGGCTGCGTGTTCAATTCCTAATCAGTGGGCTGTGTGTGCACTTCAAATCTGGGCTGTGTGTTCAGTAAATCAGAATTTTGGGCTGTGTGTTCAATTCTAAATTAGTGGGCTGTGTGTTCACTTCAAATTTGGGCTTTGTGTTCAGTAAATCAGAATTTTGGGCTGCGTGTTCAATTCTAAATTAGTGGGCTGTGTGTTCAGTAAATCAGAATTTTGGGCTACGTGTTCAATTCTTAATCAGTGGGCTGTGTCTTCACTTCAAATCTGGGCTGTGTGTTCACCATCAAATCTGGGCTGTGCGTTCAGAAAATCAGAGTTTGGGACCGTGTGTTCTACTCCTAGTCAGTGTGTGCTGTGTGCTCACCTTCAATTTCGGGCTGTGTGTTCGACAAATCAGTGTTTGAGCTGTGTGTTCAATTCCTAACTAATGTATGCCGTGTGCTCACAATTAATTCATAGGCTGATGTGTTTAGAAATTCAAGTGTTCGAACCGTGTGTTCAGGATGTAAATAAAGTGCTGTGTCATAGACTAAAATATGTGTATACAAGCATGGCGAAGGCACGAAATGCGAGAAAAATGCAGGAAATAAAGTAAAATACCTCTCGTGAATCGTGAGAGAGGTGCTGCTCCGGTTCCCGTAGAAGAAGATCCCTGGGTACCCGATCATTGAACTCAGTGAAATGACGGAAAGTGGCCCGTGGAAGTCTATATGCCGGTGGGGCGTATCGATCGGGGATAAAAGGGCGAGCCCTCGGGGGCAATGTCATGATGTCAAAATCATCTCCGGCACCCAGAAAACCTCCACCGTGAGGAAAATGACCCGCCATTTCAAAGAATCTGCAAAATGAGCAAAAATGAGCCAAAATTGGAAAAAGTCAACGAAAGTCAACTCTCGGGAAATGAAAAAGTCAACAAAAGTCAACTCCCGAGAAAATCTTCCAAATATTGAGACAAAATTACCTCAAGTGGTGAAAATGAGAAAAGAAGCCCCAAAATCAAAATTTAGTCGGCTCAAAGTGCTTAAAACTAGAAGATTTCGCGAAAACAACTTGTGTGGAAGGCCGGAGGGCGCGTATAAAATGCAGATCTGAAGGAGAAAATGGTTTGGGGAGCAAGAGGAGGAAGTTTCACACTTGGGGGAGTGATTTCGGAGGCATTGGATGAGCCTATATATAGAAATAACCGAAATGACCAAAATGCCCCTGCTTTTGGGCAGTGGCTGGCCGGCCACCTTTTCTGGCTGGCCGGCCATTTACTTTTTTGCCCCTGGCCGGTGGCTTCTCCAAGGGTAACCACCTGGCCGGTGGTGGTCCCCACACCCTCCCCTACCTCTCTGCAAATTTTGAGGAAAATCGGAGTTCCCGGGACCCGAAAAAGTTCAAGAAAAGTGCGCTTTCTGGCACCGAATTGCTCCACCGGAACTTCAACTGCAGTTTCTGACATGTGTCTCATCATCATTCGTCAAAATCAGAGTGTATCCTTTTTAAACACATTATAATCTCTCCAGGAGGTGAATCAGAGACTGCGATCAAGTTGCCTTCGCCGAAATGCGCGTTTCCCAGCTCGTTGTTGCGCCACAAACGGGCACCCCGATTTGTGCTCGTTTTGCATTGTTATGCACCTAACTCGCATTCTCATGAACATTTTGCATTGTCATGCATTATTTCTTGGTGTACCATACTTCTGTGCTTAAACATGCGTTGTCACGCATTATCTTTTCTTATATTGCGATGCATTCACTCGCCGACACTGCGTGTGTCAAACTTTCGGAACCACAGGAATCACGTTGAATATATGTTGTTAGCATATTGTTCTTGTTGAATTTCTCTTCTTTTGCAGGCACGATATTGTATGTACGGTTCATTTGAGGCTGGTGCGACCAGACGAATCGTGCAGGTATCGTATCTTCTCCGTGTGAGACGCGACGAGAATTGAATGATTCTCCGCATTCCTAACTGCATGAAATGTAGTTGCTGCTTTGCATTCTTGCTTAAAACTGTTGCATCTATTTGCGAATACTTGCCTCATTACAGCTTGCTGCATTTGCATGATCATTTGGCTCTGTGCATGTCGCTTTGCATTTTGCCCCCTTTGCCTGCGGGCACGCCTGCGGGCACATATCTCTTTGCATCTTGTATGATTGTCTAAGTCTTCGGCCTTGTCAAAAATGGGTCGTCTCTAGGCTTTGACATTCACTCCCGTCACTTCGTGACTTCCGAGTTCTGTCAAAGAGGGGCAACTGTAGACACCCCATTTTTGACCGACCTTAAGACTCAGACGTCACCGATTGAGCGCTCGATGATGTTGCATATTGCGCTCGTTCAGAAGTCTCAGAGTCGCGGCCGTGCGCCCTGCCTCCGGACTTCCGAACCCTCTTCTGTGCCTTGCCTCGGTTTGCGAACCAGACTCGGTTTTCTCTGTTTTCTTCCCTGAGGGGAGGGAGAGGTCCCGTAGACTATCTCTCAGTGGCCGTGGGCTACATTTCGTGGTCGTAGGCCATTTTGCCCATTTCGGAGCCCGGTTCCCGGTTTTCGGAGCCGTCAGGCCGTGTGCCTCGGTTCGGGACCACCCGACCATCTCCGATTCCTCCGGTTTTTGGCATGCATCTCATTTACTCCATACCGAGGGACACTGGGGTCTCAGATACCCACTTCGTGGCCAAACGCCACTTTCGGTGCTTACCGCCTATTTTCGGGACCCCGAACTGCGTGATTTGGGCCCCGAGCATTCATTTTGCACCGGTTTCTGTTCAATTTTGACAAGTGCCTCTGTTTTATCATACCGAGGGACACTGGGGTCTCAGATACCCACTTCATGGCCGAACGCCACTTTCGGTGATTACAGCCCATTTTCGGGACCCCGAACTGCGTGATTTGGGCCCCGAGCATTCATTTTGCACCGGTTTCTGTTCAATTTTGACAAATGCCTCTGTTTTATCATACCGAGGGACACTGGGGTCTCAGATACCCACTTCGTGGCCCAACGCCACTTTCGGTGCTTACCGCCTATTTTCGGGACCCCGAACTGCGTGATTTGGGCCCCGAGCATTCATTTTGCAGTAGTTTTTGTTCAATTTTGGCAGGTACCTCTGTTTTAGCACCAGGAAGATCACTGGAAGGTGGAAGGACAGCAATTGTCTCAGAAAACCAGTTTCGCTCCTCCGGCGTCCGTTTTGCTCACTTCCGGGCTAATGTTGAACACCCTAGGGATATTTTCTTCGAGCCGAGACTACATATTTGTGATGAGGGGACATGGGAGGACCCTAAAAAGTGGTGGTCGGCCAGTAATTGTTATTTTCATTTTTGAGCCTCTCTTTCAAGTTGAATGTTGTGCCTCCTGTTTCAGAGTTGCCAAATTCCAACCATGGGGTCTTGTTCTACACACCTGGGAGGACACCAAAATATGGTGGCCGGCCATTAATTGTTCAATTCATTTTTGGCCATGGCCGGCCGGCCATGGGGAGTGGCTGGCCGACCAGTGGGGTGGCCGGCCGGCCATCTTCAAGAAAAGCACCTGGCCGGCCTGCTTCCTGCTTTTGACCGCTTTACAGCTGTCCAGCTGTTTTTCCAAATATCTTTTGCCTCCGAGGGATATTTTGGGAGGGAAAGCTTGGATGCATTTCCCTCCCTTTTACACCCCTTTCTTGCCCATTTAAGGGGCTGACCTCCTTCTTTGTTAGGGTTAGCAAATTTCTTCTCAAGACTTCATCTCTCATTGCCTCCATTTCCCTCTCCAAAAGCTCAAAAAACCTTCAAGTTTCTAGCCCACTTGTTCATCAACCCTAAGCTTCACCATCACCACCTCCATTCCAGCAGCAAAGGAGGATTTTTCAGAGGCTAAGAAGCAACAAATTGAAGCCAAGAAGCAACAAAAGCTTGATCTTCAATGGTAAGTCACTATTTTCCCCTTTTGAGCATATTTTTGCATCAATTCTTTACCCTACTTGCTCTCTGTTTTGGGCTCCGAACCCTACTGATTTTAGTCTTATTTTGAGCCCCTCTACAACATTGAAGAAGGGCTCAACCATGTTTGGTGGTTCTATCATGCACTTGTTTTGTAATTCTTCCAATTTACCGTAAAATTGCATGGTTTCTTTAGCCTATTTGAAGTCTGATTTTGAGCATTCCATTAACTGAGATTGAGCTTATTTTAGATCCCTCTACAACATTGTAGAAGGGATCAATCTTGATTGGGGCCTCCATGCATGGCCTCTCTTTGTACCTCTCTTTGGCCCCATTTTGCATGCCTTTTTTAAGCTTATTTGGCTTCTGATTTCAGTCTTCATCAGGCCTGAAAAGAGCCTTATTTTTGCCTTCTTGTCATGTTTTGTTAAGGGTCTTATGCTATTTGGTGAATACTTTTGGTACTTCATGTTATACCCTCTTATACCCCCTTATTTTTGCATGCCTTGCTAGCTCATCATGTTTCTGTTTTTGAGCCTTCATCAGGCTTGGAAAGAGTCTTAAAATAACTCATTCTTCATGTTTTGTTAAGGGTCTTAGGCTGTTTGGTGCATCCTTTTGATACCTCATGTTATAGCCTTTGTTGGCTCATATTTTGCATGCTATTTTGAGCATATCTACATACTGAATTGGGGAATGTCATCTCTTGTAAATGTGCGCATTTTTGGTCCTTCTCTAATGTTGTAGAACTGTTTTTTTCAGTTTGGGCATTGTACATATCACTTGCTTCATTGTTCGCCTCTTTTCCCCCATTTTTGCACGCTATTTTTGCCATACTTGTGATTGTTGTTTGGCCATACTTTGTACTGGAAAAATGCTAGTTTAGGGACTGCCTAGCATCTTTCTTTACACTTCATGTCCATATTGTGCATGTTTGGCATAGCTGCAAGTCATTTCGGGTACTTAGCATAACATTTCGGGCATCGGGTGTAATTTTGCTATAGTTCGGGGGCTGTTTTTGCATCATTTTGGCTGCTGAAATTTGCATTTTCCATATGCCATATGCCACGTCTCATTTCGTATGCCATTTCATGCCTTAGGGCCATTGTCTCGGTTTGCGTGCCCACGGGCACACATTTCGAGGCATCTCATTTTTCATCCTACGGCCTCTTATGTGAGTGTGGCTGAGTCTCTCTCATGTTAGTATAAGTCCAACTTGCATTTGGAGTGCCACTTCATGCTTTAGTACCATTGGCTCGGTTTGCGTGCCCGTGTGCACGCATTGCAAGGCACTTCATTTTCATCTCATCGGCCTCTTATGTGAGTGTGGCTGAAGCTCCACTCATGTTAGTGTAAGTCCATTTTGCATTGTTTATGTCATTTTAGCATCATTGCATTCCGTATGCTATTTCCTCGATTTGCGCGCTGCCCGTGTGCACGCATTTCGAGGCACTTCACTTTTATCCGACGGCTTCTTATGTGAGAGTGGCTGAGGCTCTCTCATGTTGGTGTAAGTCCAATTGCATTGCGTATTGCCAATTTCATGCCTTAGGATCATTGTCTCGATTTGCGTGCCCGCTGTGCACGCATTTCGAGGCATCTCATTTTCATAGCATTGTGTATGTTAAGGATTGTATATTAGCTGCATTTCATGCATATTGCATCGTGTTCGAAATAGGAGTTAGCCCGAGCACGGGAAACGAGGCACGTTTCGCACCCCGAGTGACGGAACGGGTCTCAATTCCCAAGTCACCGACACTCCGGATTACCCATGATGGAGTTAGGTTTTGTTGTAGCATTCATACGCATTCATCCTATATTGAGTTGTGCAATCCGACTCCTCGGGCCATCATGCATCGAGATGCGTAATTGGTGGCACGAGGATCGAGGCATGCATATATTTGTGAAATACATTGCTATGCCCCTTTCCTGCTCTCTGTTGCAGCAAAATGAAGAATCAGCAACTTTTCGGAGCTTGGCACGTATTTCAAGAGCAGGTGCAAACAGAGGCTAATTGGGGCATCCCAGTGGATTTCAGCGCCAAAGCAGCCCGGCGTGCATCATTCATCAGAATCAAGGCAGCCCCTGGCTTGCATGCCAGTTTTACAGTTTTCTTAGTTAATTTGTTAATTAATTAGGAATCTGTATTATTTTGGACTGTATTATTCTTTTTTTCGGGACTGTACATTTATTCGGACCCTCTGCGCGAGGGCATAATTGTAACAAGTGTGGGTGAGTGTGATGTATGTCTTCCAACCCCACGTCTTTCTTCCCTTTTATTTATCCGCTTATGATGGTTAGATTAGGGCATATTTCAATTAGCATACAGTATGACAGCATGTTTGCATCATTCATCTGTTTTGCATGCATCGGGCGCGGCGCATCATACAAACTGCATTTGTATTTCAATTCCAAATTGAATACGTGTTAGTTGTAGCATTCCATATGCCATGTTTAGAATAGCCGAGCCTACTATAGTTGCATTTTGCATGTGTTGCATTAGGCATTTCTGTATACTTAGGATCATGCATGATTTCTAATCAGCTTTTGTTTTGGCTTGGAGTACTCGGTAAGTTTTATGCTTTAGCATCCTTGCATGCGTGTGAGTGTTGCCATGAATAGCATGCTTGCCATGAGGCTATTTGCTTATATGATATAACTGCCTGAATGCCTGTGGGTGGAGGTTGTGTTACCTGAATTGGGATAATTCATCAAATGTTTGTCTTAAGCCCACTAGATTGTGGCAAAACCATCTTTTTCCTAAGCCCACCCGAGGGTGGCAAAATCTGCATCTTAAGCCTACCTGCGGGTAGCAAACCATCTTTCAAAAACAAACATGAAATGTTTTGTTCCAATTCAGGCGACTCGGTCTATACTTGTATGCTGTGCGCATCACATAGTAACCTAGGCTAATAACCGGAATAAGAACACACAATGTTTTCAAAAACAGATATCATGGTTAGTAGAGGCCGGTCTTTGACCGGGCGAGCGGGGGTGCTCACGAAGTGACCTTCCCCAATCGTACCCAAGTTCCCGAGCCGAGGCAACTTTGGTGATGACAGACACGTGGCCTTTGGCACCGAGTCAGGGTTTCCTAAATTTCCCATTATAAAATATTTAGGTGGCGACTCTGTATCTGGCAAAGCAGTCCATGTTTGGCGCTTCTTTAAAAAAAAAATCTGTTTTCAAAACGATTTGCCGGATTTGGACTCTTTGGTTTGAGATTTAGAACCGTGACATTTGAGTCCTTCGAACTGTAGTGACCCAATATCGAACCAGAACGAGGGGGACTCGCACTCCCTCTCCCCGGGATGCGTTCGGGGACGTCTACAGTTAGTAATCAAATGCATGATCCTAGTTCATGTTAAGTGGCTAATGCAACACAAGCAAGGATGCAATCTTAGACAGGCTCGGCTATCCTAAACATGGTATATGGAATGCTACAAATAACATGTATTCAATTTGGAGTTGAAGTACGATGCAGTTTGTATGATGTGCCGAGCCCGATGCATGTGAGACAAATGTATGGATGCACGCATGCATAGCATAAGGTATGCTAATTTAAACATGCCCTAAGAATCACTCACTTTGGAACACTCTAACACATACAAATGTAGAGAGAGAGAGATATAGAGAGAGAGTGATATATATTTCTATATATCAGATTTTTCTAAACCCTTGAAAATGGTGGAGAGGCTCTCTATATATAGAGCAAGACAAGGTGCTAAGCTTCTTAGAGAAGCTAACACAAAAAGGGTCAAAAGGGGCAAGCTTCCAAGGGAAGCTAAGCAAAGGGGTCAAGAAGGCCAAGCTTCTTGGAGAAGCTAGACAAAAGAGCCAAGCTTCTTGGAGAAGCTCAGCAAAAGGTTCAAGAGGTGCAAGCTTCTCTTGGAAGCTAGAAAGGTGCAAGCTTTTTCAAGAAGCTAAAAAGGTTCAAGCTTCTTGGAGAAGCTAAAAAGGGTCAAGCTTCTTGGAGAAGCTAGAACCAAGGTTCAAAAGGTTCAAGCTTCCTCAAGAAGCTAGAACCAAGGGTTCAAAAGGGTTCAAGCTTCCTCAAGAAACTAGAACAGGGGGGGTCAAAAGGGTCAAGCCTCCCCAAGAAGAGGTCTCGGCCAGAAAAAGAGCCAATTGGCCAACAAAGATGGCCGACCGACGACCACAAAAATGTGCCGACCGACCACCAATAATGCCGACCCGAGCCATCACCAATGGCCGGTGGCAAGAAAATAGGGCCGGTGGCCTCAAGCCCTGGCCGGTGAGGTGTGGGGATGGCCCCACAAGCCCTACCCCTAACCCTTCAAGGCAAAAACACAGGTGTTTGGTGCCAAAACTGTACACGAAGCAGTCGAGTCAGGAGGTCCTGAGACAAGGCGCGCAGCCGAGACCTCCGGGAACTTGAGATGAACACAATCATGGATCATCACCGAGTGTTCAAACGGTGACGTCCAAGTCTTGAGGACGGTCAAAAATGGGGTGTCTACAGTATTGCATTAGGCATTCTGTATAGTTAGGATCATGCATATTTCTAACTAGCTTTTGTTTTGGCTTGGAGTACACTGTAAGTGTTATGCTTTAGCATACTTGCATGAGTGTGAGTGTTGCCATGATAGCATGCTTGCCATGAGGCTATGTGCTTATGTGATTAACTGCATGAATGCCTGTGGGTGAAGGCTTTGTTGCTTAAATTGGGATAATTCGATGATTGTGTATCTTAAGACCACTTTGCGAAGTGGCAAATCATGTTTTCAAGCCCACTTGAGGGTGGCAAATCCGCACTTTTGCCCACTTGTGAGTGGCACTTTCAAACCATTTTCGAAAGCAAACATGAGTCGAATTTGTTCCAATTCTCACGACTTAGTCTATACTTGTATGTGTGTGCCACATAGTAAAGTTAGCTAATAACCGGATAAGAACACATGAAGTTTATAAAACAACATATCATGCTTAGTAGAGACCAATCCTTTGATCGGGCGAGCGTGGGTGCTCATTTCAGGACCTTCTCCTCTCGTAACCCAAGTTCCCGAGCTGAGACAACTTTGGTGATGACGGACACGTGGCCTTAGGCACGAGTCAGGGTTTCCTAAATTTCTCAAAAATAAAATATTTAGGTGGCTACTCTGTAATCTGGCAAAGCAGTCCATGTCTAGCGCTTTTTATTCAAAATCGATTTTCCAAAACGATTTGCCGGATTTGGACTCTTTGGTGTTTATTAGTCTCACATTGCACTTTATGAGATTAGATTCAGAACCATGACAGGAGTTCGAACTGTAGTAAGACCAATTCGCGCCTCTCCGAAAGGGGGGCACGCGAAGAAAGTCGGGTCTACAGTTTGCCATCTATTCTCCTTTCTTTTCCACAGACGGCGCCAAATTGTGTGTGTTAATTTCTGACCACACTGCCAAACAGGTACTCAGTTGGAGAACACCAGAAGAATAGATGGCGCCTGAATGACTTGTCACAAAAGATAGACTTCGGCTATGGTTTGTCCACTCGGGGGCACTCCGACGATCAAGTTAGTACTCAATTATCTCTCAAAGGTAGCAAACAGTGCTTTAACTCACTAGCCAGAATACAAAAAGGGTACCTTAGACCCACGAGATTGCCTTACTTTTATAGCCTGCACTAACCTGATCCCTGTAGAAGTCTAGCTTCAATAGACTCTGGCTCAATGCTTATCCTGGACTCTCAAATACGTAGAGATAAACTCCCTAAGAGTTTTATCCTTATCCGGGCTAAGGTCCTCCCCCATCTAGGATTCATATAACTTATCCGCTCACCTCGGATTCCGGTATCTCCGCAGCTAATCTTAGCCTAGTCGAGATTACCTCAGCGCCAAGACCAGGACACGTGGCACCTGGGCTGGCGCTTCGGTACCCACCTTGGCCACGTGTTGTCATTCACAAAAATATGCCCCCACATATGGCAATCTTCTTTTTTCTTTGTTTTAACTGTTTTTTTTCTTTGTTGTTTTTTTAATCTAAGGTATCTCCTACCCAACTCAATTGGACCTGAGCTATCTCCGGTTTGGACGGTTGAAAACTAATCTTTCAAGGTTCTGAAATTAACGATTGAACAAATCTCTGATAATCCTTTAAGCTTCGTTTGATTAGAAAGAAAATTTGATAAAAAGTGAAAGTAAAAGAAAATAAAGTAAAAGGAAAAAAAAATAGAAAAAAAAATATATTTTCTTGCAAACATTTAATTATGATGAAAATTTTGTACGAAAAAGATAGAAAAATTTTAAAAAATTTGTTATAGATAACTCACAATGCTAATATGGGTTGTACAAGAAAATTAGTTTTCTTATACTTTTCATCACTTTCAAACTAAACAGACTTATGAAAGTTAAATTTTTTCTCTTTATTTCACTTTCTATCTATTTCATTCTAAACCTTAAAAAACTCAAACTCAACATTTTAAATTTTATTTTTAAATATTTAATGCTTGGCCAGCTTTACTTGATATAATTTTTTTTCCTCTTTGTTTTCGTTTGCTTGATTTCCACACCTCATCGTGCCAACACGAATTAAAGAGATATATTTCCACTAATTGATTCACATTATTTGTTGCTTTAATTTCACGTTGTTTGATTGGATGAAAAGAAAAGTTTATGGTGAAAACAACTAACTCCATATTTCTCAGTGGAAATACTATTGCCAAAAGGTTTGGCAACAACTTTTAAGACATTCAAATCTTGTTAGTGTGCTTTTCCTTGCTAAAATGGTTTCTAGCTGTTTGTACTTACTTGATGAAACCGGAAAATAAATTGAAAAAAAATAAAAAAATTAATCAATATGTTTGGTTTCAATTTTTGGATTTCAATTTTTTACTTGATAAAACTGGAAAATAAATCGAAAAAAATAAAAATAAAAAAGAAAACTAATCAATATGTTTGGTTTCAATTTTTTGAATTCAATCTTTTGAAAATTGAGTATTTTATTTTTTGTATTTTTTTATTCTTAGTGAATATTTTTAAAATTTTAAGTAATTTGTTTTACTTTTTTAGATGCACTTTATTTAGATATATTTGAAAAGTAAAATATTTAAAAAAAAATTAATAAATACACAAGAATATAAAAAATGTACTGAATTGTAGTATTTTTTTTTATATTTTTTATATTTAGTGAATTTTTTAAAGATTTTTTTCATAAATATTTTACTTTTTAAATGTATTTATGTTAGGTGTATTTAAAAATTAAAAAAGTTACTTAAAATATTAAAAAAAATTAGTAAAAACAAAAAAAATATGAAAAATAAAAAATTTCAATTTTTTAAACAATGAATCATAAAAATCCAAACCAAACAAGCTTATTGCATTGGGTTTTCTCTCAAAGTTAAACAAACTCTCCATAACTTGTAATTAGTGACTTTCGTTTCTTTGCTTCAAATTTCTTCATTTTTAAAAAGAAAAAAAAATTATTATTAAAAGTGGGATATAAAAGTACGATATTCATTGATCTCTTCTCTTTTCTCCTCATGTCCTTGTCATTAGATTATATTTAAACAGTAATGCTATGGAGCTCTAAAACAAGAGCACTAAAACAGCTCTAATTTGTCTTTTTCTTCATTTTTTTTTGTCTTTACTTCACTGTTTTTTTTTTTTTTTTTTTTTTTAAGTGGGTGACAGCTCATTAGAGCTGTCCTTCCCCAGCTCTAATTAGAGCTCCAGGGCATTTTCCATATTTAAATCATCAATTCATAAATAAAAATATAAAAATAAAGTAAGAAAATAAGATTGTTGGTTGTGTTACTACTCTCCCTCCAAAAAGTAGTCATTTTTCACTTTGTCATCCACATCAATTCCTTCTCGGATGGATAGTGTAAATTCCTTCACAATTTGTTTGGATAGAATAATTTCAAGAGAAATGTTAAAAAATGGAAAGAGATATCTTTTTTCAGGTTTAATTTATAAATTAGGTGGGAAATTATGAAAAAGAAAACTTTCTTATTTCATTTTTTCACAAAGAGTTGTGAGTAGGGCGACAAAACGAACAAAATTGTTCATAAACAAACTTGGCTTAACTTGTTAAGGGCTCGGTTTGATTCAGCTCGTTTAGTAAACAAGCCGAACTCGAGTTTGAATATAAGGCTCATTTAGTATACGAGTGGAGCTCGAGCTCAAATAAGCTCGACTCGTCAAGCTCGGCTGTTTATTTTTATTTAAATTATATAATAAATATATTAAATTATATATAAATATATATAAATAATGAAAAAAATACATTATTTATATATTAAATAATATTAATAATAATTTTATTTAAATAATATTTAAAAAAATCTTCTCGAGCCGAGTCGAGCTCGAACTCGAGCACATTTACTTATCAAGCCAAACTCGAACTTGAGCTCAATAAATGAGCTGTCTCAAGACAAATTCATCCCAACCTTATATTTATTGATTAAAATAAGTGCAATGATAAGCAAATGAGCTCGAGTTCAACAAAACTCGGTTCGTCTCGTTTACAGCCCTAGTTGTAAGTTTCGGTGAGAAATAAATTGAATTATAATGTAATTATAATAATTAAATTGCCCAAAAAATATAAAGAAAAAAATTTGCACTCATATTTCTCTAACATATTTTATTTTCCTATTTATTCAAATATAATGGTGAAAAAATACAATTATTTTTTCTCTCACCTATAAAAAATAACAATCACCTCATACAAACGGATTGTTAGAGCATCACCCAAGTGCCACCAAATAATTTTTGAAAAAAATTAAAATTCAGTAGTAATTTTACAAAATAATTACATATTTAAAAAATTAAAATTAAAATTATTAATATTTATAAAATTTATTACTAATTAATTTTTTTAAATATACATTGAATTAATTATTTATCACAAATTTTGTCTCTCACTTGTTCGAAAAGAAAACCACATAAAGGAGGCTAATTTCATCCAAACAAAATAAAATTAGAATTTAACCATCCAACTAATCCAACTCACAGTCTTGCTATCTCTTTTTGGAAGGAGCTCCTTGCTTTGCATCAGGTCTCACAAAGGTCTTTAGTCACTGGGAAGGGGCCAATGGTATCTTTGAGATGGATCCCCCCACCTCAAGGGCAATTCAAGATCAATTGCGATGCTAGTTTTGCGAAGGACAATTCTAGAACTTCCATAGCATTTGTTTTTCAAGATTAGAGAGGAAATCTAGGAGATGGGATTACTTCCATTGTTCAATTGTCCTCAATAACTCAAGGGAAAGCATGTGTAATAACCTCGACTCATGATTAACGTTAATTCATGATTTAATATGTCTAATAAGTTATTGAGATCAAATCCTGAATTAATTGCATGTGTGATGCATTATTTGTACTTTTATCTGTCTCTCGTAGGAAGATCTGTTCATGTTTTCGTTTCAGTTTGCGAATTGAAAGCCTCATCGGCATCCGATTTAGAAATTGATTTGATTTATGTGTTATTTGAGATTTATAGAATTTTGTGGTAAGTTTAATTGAAATTCGATTCGGAATGATTAAATTAAAATAAATTAATGCCCAATTGATTAATTAATCAACACTGTAATTAGGCTATTAGCCACGCCTATATAAGGCCACCTCAACACCTCATATAAACTTTTTGCACTCCCTTTTCCTCTTAATTGAGTTCAAACGTGTAGAGAGAGAGAAAGGCTAAGAGGAGAATGGCTTCAACATAGGAGTTGATTGAGAATTTGGAGATTTGGCTAGGAAATGTCTCTTTGCACACAAGTCATCAGAATGCCTTATGGTTGTCCCTTTATGGGTCATGAGAATGCCTTCACGGCTGTCCCTTTTATGGGTCATCGGATTTGTTAATGCTAATGGACGTGCCACGTACTATGATGTGAAATGTATGAATTTTGAGAATGGAAATGATCAAGTATATGAATCTGTTTCTGATTTGAAATCTGAATATACACAAGACTCTAATTTCTAACTTTACGACGGACATCATTCATTGAAACCCTTTACTTTGTTATTATTCACTGGACTCCCGCTCACTATTTATATTTTATATGTAGGTGACCAGTCGCGCGACTAGGCTTAAGATGATGCCTGAAGAGTTTTGTGTTTGTCAGCCACCCTTTGTGCCTCTCGAGGAAGTTCCAGATCATGTCAAATCCCATGGCTATGTTTTTGTATTTAAGACTTTGGTTCTTTTGTTTTAATTATGGACAATTTCTGCTTATATGTACAGTACTTAGAGTGACGTGTATCAACTGTATCTTTTGACGTCACACGTATCTTTATTAAAGTTTAAGAATATATGTCTCATGTATGTCTTCACAACTCAATGGACTATGTATATTTCTGTTTATTGCTTCCGCAGCCCCTAATTTCGTGTTATTTTGTTAAGAGGCCTTTGGTAATCCAAGGGTTACTGGCCGGTTATGACGCTAAACCTATAGGGGCGAGATTGGGTCGTGACAGAGTGGTATCAGAGCACGTGTACTACTGCACACACGAGTCCATATGAGCTTAGGATGTCCTAGTAAGAAGTAGGGGCATTCCATCTGCATGTGTAAGTGTGTGTTTATTGAAAGCGAAAACTAAATCTGATTATAACCACAAGATATGGAAAGAAACGATCTGAATGTTGTAAAAGGACTATTTGCCTATGTTCATAATGTTCCGTTTACCTATAGCAAATGGAAAATACAAGAAGTGATGGAATAGATGCTTGCAGCTCTGATCGAGGCAATAACGTAACAACAGAGGCAACAACCTTTACCTCCTCCGCCTCCGCCGATACAAGTTGAACCGGACAATAATGACATTATCAACTTGACTCAAAAGTTCATGAAAATGACGCCACCCACTTTCCTAGGTGGCATTAAGCCGTTAAAGGCAGAAACATGGCTACTTGAAATGGAAAAATTATTCGAGGTCTTTCCTTGCTTTGAGATTCAAAAGGTTCTTTTGGCCACCTATACCTTAAAGGATGAAGCCTGTAGATGGTGGATGCTAGTCCGGAGTAGTAATGAGAACATGACATGGGCTCAATTTAATACAATTTTCTATGACAAGTAGTTTCCGCAGTGCTTTTGGGATTGAAAGGTTTCAGAATTTCAAGAACTCAAGCAAGGCAAAATGTCTGTAGTTGAGTACGAGGCTAAGTTTACTGAGTTAGCCAAATTTGCTCCTCACATGGTGGACAGACTATAAGAAAGCCCACAAATTTGAGGGTGGATTGGATTTAGATATACTAGATTGGGTAAGAGTCCTCAACTTACCTATGTATGTGAATATATTGGATAGAGCATTGATGGTGGAAGCCATTTTGGCAGCAAAGAAACAAACTCTTGTTCCAACAAATGAATAGAGGGGCAAAAGATCGGGGTCTAATTTCAAAAGAGGTCAGTCATTCTCAAAAAAGAAAAATATAGGATCTTATAGTAGCTCAAGCCAAAGTAGTGGATCTGTACCGACTTGCTCAGAATGTGGTAGGAAACACAAGGGGGTTTGTTATCGAGCATCAGGTGCCTGTTTCAGGTGTGGTAAAATCAGCCATATAACGAGAGATTGTCCTGTCAGACTCAAAAATACCAATCACCCCGCAACGAGTTCGGCCGGATCCGCCTCTGCATCAAGAATGAACACAAAAGCTAACACCGGGAAGGAAACCCTAAGACAGGGTTGAGTATTTACTCTTGTGCCTGGTGATGTACAGAACACCGAATCCGTGGTGTCAGGTATAATTCCTATCTGTGCTCAGAATGCTTTTGTGTTGATTGATTCTGGTTCCATGCATTCATTTGTATTGCATGTTTTTTCTCGAAAATTAACTAGACCGTTAGAACCTATGAACTGTTTACTATATGTGTCTACACCGATTGGGAGTTCTATGATATGTGCTTATGTTTATCTAGCATGTGATATTGTAATTGGTGAAATGACATTGTATGTTGATTTGTTGCCCCTGAGCATTGATCATTTTGATTGTATTCTGGGTATGGATTGGTTGACTAAATACTGTGCCACCATTGACTGTGCAAGTAAATCAGTTGTGTTTAGACCACCTGGTATGCCTGAATTTGTTTTTACTGGAAATGGGGTAGTTCCTCCACCGTACTTGATTTCATTTATGAAAGCTAGAAAATTGTTAAGAAAGGGTTGTCGGGGCTACTTGTGTTGTGTGTTGGCAAAGTCTTCGGATGATACTAAAGTGGAAACAATACCCATAGTCTGTGAATTTCCTGATGTATTTCCTACTGACCAACCTGGGGACTTGATTGATAGGGAAATTGAGTTTACTATTGATGTAATACTTGGAACACAACCTATCTCCAAGACTCCTTATAGAATGTCCACTTCTGAACTGAAAGAATTAAAAACTCAACTCTAAGAACTGTTGGACAGGAAGTTTATTCGTCCGAGCACTTCACCTTAGGGTGCTCTAGTGTTATTTGTCAAAAATAAAGACGGGTCTTAAGGTTATGTATTGATTACTGTGAGTTAAATAAAGTAATTGTCAAGAACAAGTACCCATTACCCCGAATAGATGACATGTTTGATCAACTTCAAGAAGCCCAAGTGTTTTCTAAAATTGACCTTAGATCCAGGTATGACCAGTTAAAAGTTAAGGAAGAAGATGTAGAGAAAACTGCATTTGGAACTAGATATGGGCATTATGAATTCCTAGTCATGCCATTTGGGGTAACTAATGCACCTGCGGCATTCATGGACTTAATGAACAGAGTGTTCAAACAATTTCTTGATGAGTTTATTGTTGTATTTATTGATGATATATTGATTTATTTTAAAAACAAGGAAGAACATGAGAATCATCTAAGAATTGCTTTACTGTCACGCCCCAAAATTTGGACAATTAAATATTAAATTAGAACTAAACCCCAATCAATATTCCATTAGCCAAATCCTAAAGGTGAAACAAAATCTAAACGTTCTCGTCTCCAAAAGGTTTAAGTAAATTTCCATCCTCAAAAAATTACAAGGGATAAAAAAAAAAACTAACAAAACGCCAACTAAACCACCCACCATAATTTCATAGCTAACCAGTACCTCCAACATTAAAGTAACAATAATTAATCAAAATAACTTAAATAATGTAAGGTTACAAACCATGCCAAATTATCTAAATACTAAAGTCATAAAAAAATAATAATAAATACATAAACTAATATCAACCCTAAGCTCAAGAAAACAAAAGAAGTCTAAACGACATGTCCAACAACTATAGTTATTCCACGTCACCACCGTAGCCCTAACTAATCCTACAAAGGAAGCTCGGATGCGCTCAAACAGAACGCACCCAAATTGCCAAGAGACAAAACGGGTCAGTATACAGGTATACTAGTATAAGTACAAGATTTAACACCCACGTGTCCACCAGACACAAACAAAAATACATTTAATTCTTGTTATGGGACAAGACAAGTAGTTCCATCCGCACCGAGACGAATGGGTAGTTTCATGAGATACGGTGATATTTAGTTTCTTGCCCGTACACAACGAAATATAAATTGAGTGTAAAATAAACAAAATAAAAATAAAAATATGGTGGGTCAACCCTGCATAAAAAGTTAGTAAGACTCACCATCCTGCAAAAAAATAAAGTTAGTATAATTGAATCATAAGTAACTTGCTGAAGAAGTATAAAAATTTACCGTTTCATACTTAACTAATTCGAATTGACCAAAACTAAAAGAATAAAAATTGTGCAAAATCAAATTTCCTAAAAGACAACCTAAACAAATTTAGTAAAAACTGAACAGGTTGAGAGAAAAACTTGATAGAAGAACCTAGATGGAATTCAACCGAAAAATCTGATCTGAAAACGAAAAGAAACTGCCCTAAGATGATTTTTTTTGGAAAAGTTCAAAACAAAAAAAGTGTTCAGAATAATGTTTTACTTCAGTTTTCACGAAACCAATAAAAATGAGCTCGTTTCGTGGGTTAAAACAGCATCTAAAATCTGCAATACTAAAATAAATAAAAACTATTGAAACAAAGATCATCCGATTACAAGTTCTAATCGATCTTTCTAGAAAAAAGTTAAAACACAAAAGTTGTCTAGAATAACATATACATGCCTCTATTCAAATTTCATAATTTATCGAGGTCGTTTACTATTTTTCAAGATGTACAAAACAATACAATTCACACTATAACAATAAACTCATATTTAATTCTTTGTACCTTAACTCCGCCACTTCGGCCCTTCACTTCCGGCCTACACATATATCACATGTGCCTCCCGTATACCTAAAACCGCTCCGAAGCCAAACTTGCATAGGGATATCGTCCCAAGTTTGACCCACACTCCCCGGATGGTTAGCATATACGTACGCACGTAAATCAAAGTACTCGTCTACTCATGAGAACGAGGAAACAATATACATATACAAAACATCTCACTCATGAGAACAAACATAACAATGCCAAGCCTAAGGCATTCAAATAAATTTCATAATCCTCATTTTTTTCTTATACACTCTTTCTCACCATCACTCAAATAAAATAACAATCCATGGAGTCATGGTAAAGTATAAGGAATTTATCTATGGGCTCCAAATTTATTTTAATTTCATATATCCATGAATGTGATTATAGCCATAAAATAAATCTATATAAAAACCCTAAACCTTGCATAAACAACTAATCAAAATAATTAAAATCAATCAATCATCTAAAAATCCTAAACCTTACATATACAATTAATCAAAATAATTAAAATCGATCAATCATCTACATGCAAATACGAAATCAATTCAACATCAAATAAATAAATAAAAATAAATAAAAACAATGAATTAAACATAAATCAAGAGAAGTTGGTATTGCACTCACAATTATTTTTCGAAGATCAAATAATCACTTGAACAATTAATGAAGCCACCAAAATAGAGCCCTAATATTTTTTTTCTTCCCTCTCTTCTTTCTCCGGCCGTCTCTTGCTCTCTCTCTGGGCTTTCTCAAATTGATCACAAAGTCTCTCTCTCTCTCTCTCTCTCTCTCTCTCTCTCTCTCGGCTTTCTTTTTTTTTTTTTTTTTCTTTCTTTTCTTTCTTTCTTTTTCTTTTCTTTCAATCTCTCCATGGTTGTTGCTAACTTGAATATTCTTCCACACACCTTTTTGTGATAAAACCTAGGTCTAAGTATATTATACCTAATGAACTATTATATTATATTTTACAATTACCACATAAATATACATAAATATAATATATATTTTATCAATATATAAAACACTTTATATATATATATAAAAAAATATAAAATATTCAAATTAATTATATGTAATTAAATATCACATTAAAGTAATTAAATACCACATTAAATTCTTATGTAACCACACAATTAATGAAATCCCAAAATAAAATAAAGTAATAATAAATAATAATGACTTACAAAAAATCAAAGTCGCTACATTTACAGACCCTAAGAGAAAAGAAATTATATGCAAAATTCTCCAAATGTGAATTTTGGCTTGACATGTGGCATTCTTGGGACATGTAATCAATAAGGACAGTATCTCCGTTGACCCACAGAAAATTGAAGCTATTGTGGAGTGGCCCAGACCGACAAATGTAACAGAAGTTCGAAGTTTTCTAGGACTTGTAGGCTATTATTGCAGATTTGTAAAAGATTTTTCCAAATTTGCTCTACTGCTCACTCAATTGACACAGAAAGCTACATCATTTGATTGGACTGATAAAAGAGAAGCTGCTTTCCAAGAGTTAAAGACCAGGTTAGTAACTGTGCCAATTTTGACTTTACCTAATGGTACTGATGGGTTTCAAATTTACAATGATGCTTCCTACAAAGGTTTGTGATGTGTATTAATGCAAAATGGAAAGGTAATTGCCTATGCTTCTCAGCAACTCCGACCATATGAAAAGGATTACTCGACTCATGATCTTGAACTGGCAGCTGTAGTGTTTGCTTTGAAAATTTGGTGACATTATCTGTATGGTGGGACTTGTGAAGTGTACATGGACCATAAAAGCCTCAAATATTTCTTCACCCAAAAAGAATTGAACATAAGACAGAGAAGATGGTTAGAGTTGATTAAAGACTATGATTTGCAGATTATGTATCATCCGGGAAAAGCTAACACCGTGCCAGATGCCTTGAGCCAAAAGTTAATGGGAAATTTGTCATGTTTGCTCACCGGTCAAAAAGAATTGTTGTGTGATTTGGAAAGGAATGAGATTAACATTGTATTGCGAGAACAAGATGGAATTTTAGCTGCTATCTCTGCCCAGCCTGAAATCATTAAAGAAGTAAGAGAGAAACAACTGCAAGATGAATTTTTGAAAAAGATCGTGGATGAGATTGACTCAAAACCAAGGCTCGGGTTTGTACTTGAGAACAATGTATTGAAATTTCAGGGTCGCCTTTGTGTGCTGGACTATGATGATTTGAGGAAACGTGTTCTGACTGAAGCCCATAATTCCAAATTTGTTATGCATCGGGGAAACACAAAGATATATCATGACTTGAAACAAAACTTCTAGTGGCCGGGAATGAAGAAGTGTATTGTAGACTTTGTGGCTAGATGCTTGTATTGCCAACAAGTTAAAGCTGAACATCAACAACCTGCCGGATTACTTCGGCCGCTCCCAATACCGAAATGGAAATGGGAGCACATCACGATGGACTTTATCATCGGTCTACCTTGTTCTTCTCCAGGTATGGATTCTATCTGGGTTATAGTTGATCGTTTGACTAAATCTGCCCATTTTCTGCTTGTAAAAACTATTTATAATACGGACAAGTTAGCTAACATGTATGTGAAAGAAATTGTGAGATTACATGGTGTACTAATATCTATTATATCTGATAGAGATTCAAAGTTTACATCAAGATTTTGGCAGAGTTTGCAACATGCTTTGGGAATCGAATTGCGATTGAGTAGTGCCTACCATCCACAGATAGATGGTCAATCCAAAATAACCAATCAAACTTTAGAAGATATGTTGCGGATATGCGTGTTAGACTTCTAAGGAAGTTGAGAGACTTATCTTCCTTTAGCTGAGTTTGTATACAATAACAACTATCATTCAAGTATTAGGATGGCTCCTTATGAAGTTTTGTATGGAAGGAAATGTCGTTCTCTTATCTGTTGGGCTGAAGTAGGTGACAGACCATTATTGGGCCCAGAACTTGTGCAGGAAACCCCTAAAAATGTGAAATTGATTCGACAGAGATTGAAAACCGCACAAAGCCGCCAAAAGAGTTATGTAGATGTCCACAGTAGAGACAAAGAATATGAAGTCGAGGATCATGTGTTCATAAAAGTAACTCTTATGAAAGGGCAAACGCGGTTTGGGGTGAAAGGCAAGTTGGCACTGAGATACATTGGGCCATATGAAATTCTTGAGAAGATTAATTCAGTAACATACCTAGTAGCCTTACCTCCGGTGATGGAAAATATGCATAACGTTTTTTTATGTTTCAATGCTTCGAGATTACTTGCAAGATCCACTCCATGTAATAGATACCCTGAACTGTTTCCTTTGGACCCGGTATTCTTCCAGAATGAAGGTAACTCGAGTTTGGAGGACCAAACTCTTTAAAAGGGGAAGACTGTAACAACCCCGACGCATGATTAACATTAATCCATGATTTAATATGTCTAATAAGTTATTGAGATCAAATCCTGAATTAATTGCATATGTGATGCATTATTTGTACTTTTATCTGTCTTTCATAGGAAGATCTGTTTATGTTTATGTTTTTGTTTGCGAATTGAAAGCCTCATCGGCATTCGATTCAGAAATTGACTTGATTTATGTGTTATTTGAGATTTATAGAATTGTGTGGTAAGTTTAACTGAAATTCGATTCGGAATGATTAAATTAGAATAAATTAATGCCCAATTGATTAATTAATCAACAATGTAATTAGGCCATTAGCCAAGCCTATATAAGGCCACCTCAACACCTCATATATACTTTTTGTACTCCCATTTTCTCTTAATTGAGTTCAAAAGTGTAGAGAGAGAGAAAGGCTAAGAGGAGAATGGCTTCAACATAGGAGTTGATTGAGAATTTGGAGATTTGGCTAGGAATTTCAACCAAATAACTCAAGAGAGACCGTAGTTGAGCATCTAAGGTAAGAAATCTAACCCTTAGTTGTGTAATTGAGTTAATTTTTGTAAGAATTCAAGTAAAGGAGGTGGACTAACATGAGAATGAGCTAGGATTAAAGAATTGTAGCTCAAATCATATATGCATGTACATATCATGAAGTTTTGAAGATGTTTTTACAAGAATTCCTACATGCATGTTCATATCTTAATTTTGTTCAAAGAATTCAACTTGTTTTTGAGTTTAATGACTCATTTGCTCATGTTTTGGAAGGTTAGAATTCATGACATTACATGCAAGTTATGTTATCTAAGTTTCAAGTTTTGTTTACTACAATTGGCATAGCTTTTGGACTTAATTTTGCAAAATGGTTTGTAATTCATCATGTACTATGAGTTTCTCAATGTTTTACTAAGTTTTGGTCCAAAAGGATGTGTTTTGAAGGTTTTGAAATTGAGTTTTGAGCTAGGGAGCAAATCTGAAAATTTCAAAATTTTGCTCCTACACTCGAGCGAAGGAATCTATACTCGAGCGACCACTTTGAGTGCGTATACTTCCGCTCGAGCGACCAGAAGTCCGCTAGAGCGTGAAATGCATGCTCCTAGAAGTTCTTTTGTTTTGCAGGCCACTCGAGTGACAAAAGTTACGCTCGAGAGAGGACATGAGTCTCACGCTCGAGCGAGCATCGGACGGAAAAATGAAGCAACTAGTTCTTTTACAAAGTTTACAGACCGCTCGAGTGACAGATCTTGCGCTCGAGCGACCACTCATATTTTGCATGTCCGCTTGAGCGAGGACCCCATTTTCAGTAAATTTTGTTAAGTGTTTTCAGGTACATTTTTGCATCTTCATTCATCCTAGGCATTCATAGGCCATGATTAAGGCACAATAATGAGGATAAAAGTAGTGACACACCAAGATAAGAAAGAACAAGGTAAATGTTTTCGGGTGTGTAATTCAGTATATATTTGTTTTGTACCTATATAGGTCGCGCTCCACAAAATATCTGAATTGCCTAATCTATTCGTTTGTTTGGAGCCATCTGTTATTTGTGAGTAATAACTCTGTAAAGTTATGTTAGACTTGATTATTTTCTGATGACACGCCATGATTAGTTTTTTGAAATGCTATGTTTTGTGAGAATGAATGATTGTTCTAGTTTTTGAATATACTCATAGCATCCATAGCATCATGTGACATTTTGCGTCCCTTTATGGGTCATCAAGTCCATTTATAGGTCATCGGAATGCCTTTACGACCATCCCTTTATGGGTTATCGGAAATGTCTTTGTGCACACGAGTCCTCGGAATGCCTTAAGGTTGTCCCTTTATGGGTTATCCGAATGCCTTCACAGCTGTCCCTTTTATGGGTCATCGAATTTGTTAACGCTAATGGATGTGCCACGTACTATGATGTGAAATGTATGAATTTTGAGAATGGAAATGATCAAGTATATGAATCTGTTTCTGATTTGAAATCTGAATATACATAAGACTCTAATTTCTAACTTTATGACAGATATCATTCATTAAAACCCTTTACTTTGTTATTATTCACTGGGCTCCTGCTCACTATTTGTATTTTATATGTAGGTGACCAGGCGCGCGACCAGGCTTAAGATGATGCCTGAAGAGTTTTGTATTTGTCAGCCACCCTTTGTGCCTCTCGAGGAAGTTCCAGATCATGTCAAATCCCGTGCCTATGTTTTTGTATTTAAGACTTTGGTTCTTTTGTTTTAATTATGGACAATTTCTGCTTATATGTACAGTACTTGGAGTGACGTGTATCAACTGTATCTTTTGACGTCACACGTATCTTTATTAAAGTTTAAGAATATTTATCTCATATATGTCTTCACAGCTCAATAGACTATGTATATTTCTGTTTATTGCTTCCGCAGCCCGTAATTTCATGTTATTTTGTTAAGAGGCCTTCGGTAATCCAAGGGTTACTAATCGATTACGACGCTAAACCTATGGGGATGGGTTTGGGTCGTGACAACATGAGCGGTTCGACTAGCTTGCAATAACAAGACTGTTATTGAACTGAGTGTATCTGAGTTGGTTCTCCAGTGGGATTGCCAAGCCATCATTCATGACATTCTCCATGATAGGGTGCCCAGCAACATTACTCTTCACTGGTCCTCTATAGAATCTAATAGAATAGCTTATTGGGTTGCTTCTATGAACCTGAAGGGCTTGGTCTCCATAGAATCCAATAGAATAGCTCATTGGGTTGCTTCCATGAACCTGAAGGGCTTGCTCCCCTTAGATTGGGTTGTTAATCCCCCTGTAAGCTCTCTGCTTTCTTGTCTTTAGATTTTATTGTTGAATTATACTGACACCTCCTGAGATTTTTATTTAATACAGATCTCTCCTCACGTTTGAAAAATTACACTTACCCATTATCAAATTAAAGTAACATATTTGCCTCTTAGCGTTTATACATATAAAATAATAAAATAATGATGATATTTTATTCATGTCATTTCAAGAGAAATAACAATTATCTTCTTTGGTTTAACTCACACAAAAAATTAAAATTTTTTGTTTTTTATGAATTTTTTAAATATTTTAAGCAAATTTTTATTTTTATTTTTTAGATACATCTAATCTAGATATACTTAAGAAGTATAATATTTTGTGTTAAAAATTCATCAAATAAAAAAATATAAAATACAAAAATTCAGTAATACTGTAATAAATGTGAATGGCGGTGTTTAGTAATACTGTAATAAATGTGAGTGAATAGACAAGCAAGAAAAATGATGGTGGAAATAAAAATGAAAAATTCTATTCATATTTAAAAATTTATACAAAAAATATCATAAAAATATTGTGATAGTGATATTGTTATAAATATAAATCATGTTTATAGGTGTTTTGTTTTAAAGTGAAAGGTCACCATTAAGGTATATTATTGTGTTTGAAAATTTTATATAAAATTTTTGTTTGTATAAGAATATGTTCAGGTATAATTTAATAATAAAAAGTTGTAAAATGTAATCACGATGATAGAAAAAAAAAATGATAAGAGAAAGGGCAAAATAGTCATTTAAAAAATTTTAAAGTATAATATTAACAATTCAAAAGTCAATTTATAATAAGATTATAAATTTTAAGAACGAAAATATAATTTTTTAAATCTGAAAAAAAAAAAATTATTAAATAAAAAGTTGAGGAGATGTGAATGTAATTTAGAAAAAAAAAAAATCAAAATCAAAATCAAAATCAAAATTAAAATTAAATTAAAACTTAATCATCCAATTTAAGTCTTGTTTGGAAAAATTAAAAATAAATTCACATTTTTTATCTTTTTATTTTTTTAACTCACATCAATTAATATCGCTTCCCTATTTTTTATATAACTTTTATATAAATTAAAAAAATACATTTATTTAAAACATCTCAAACAATCACTCAACCCAACCCAAAACAACCCCAAAAAGCAACTCGCCAAAAAAAGTCAAAACACATAACCCTTGACATGTGCCACATGGCCCACCACAGACAGGAATCATTTAATGCATCTTTGTTAATTTCGCACAATTTTTCAAGTCCAAAAAATGCTTTTCAAAATCGTGAAGTGGGCGTTGTTATTTTTATTATTTTTTTTTTTTGATAACTCAGGGTGTCCGGGCCAGCTTGTGCGCACCTCGACTAATCCCTAGGGGACCAATCCCACCGTCCACTAGCGGGGAGCCCATTTAAAGCCAGAGCAAAGCTCTGTATGAAGTGGGCGTTGTTATTGACCCGGAAAAATTATTCAGTTGTTTGGTTCTGATTTTTAGAAAATATTTTTTTAAAAATTTTATTTTTTAATTTTTAATTTTTAATAAATTTTTTAATATTTTAAATAATTTTTAATTTTTAAACACATCTAGCATAAATATACTTAAAAATTATAAAATTTATGATTTGTTTTTTAAAAAAATACATTAAATATAAAAAAAAACGAAAATTCATTATTTTTTTAAATATTTTTTGTATATTTATTAATTTTTTAAAATATTTTCTCACAAATATTTTACTATTTAGATATATCTAAATAAGATGTATCTAAAAAAATAAAAAATTACTTAAAATTTAATAAATATTCACTAAAAGTATAAAAATAGAAAAAATAAAAAACCAATTTTTAAAAAACTGAATTAAAAAAACTAAAACTAAACACACTAATTCATTTTCTTATTTTTTGTAACGTTTTGTTTATTTTCAAAACGTAACTCCGTTTTAAATATACAATATATTAATTAAATATATTTTTAAAATATAATTTAAAATTACTTTTAAAACTTTTCTCTTCTATTTTATTATTATTATTAATCAATCTATCAATCACTTTTTTTTTTCTCATCTCTCCTCTCTTCTATCATATTCTATACATTAAACAATCAAAATAAAAAATAAAAAAAAATTATAAATTTATGATTTTTTCACGTTAAAATCGTTGTGTCGATTTGTCTTTACTTGTTTGATTGAGATTGCTATTTACTAATCACAAATCAATATTTAGGAGATTTCTAGTATTTTTCAATTAGAATATAAGATAGAATTACCAACGGTGGTAAACAATTTGTTGATGTCGACCAGAAAATAAAATAAAGAGTAAATTATAAATATATTTTTTGAGATTTGTTTAAAATATGCATTGTCCCTTATAATGTGGAAAACTACAATTACCCTCGTATCAAAAAATTTTATTTATCAGAATTAATTAAAAAAATAAAATTCCTAACTACTCTTTTATACAATAATAAAATTACATGAATTATTAATTAAAATATATTTTTAATATCATTAAAACTGTTATTTGACTTAATGATTTATTAAAAAAATGGGTCATCTATAATTAAATTAAAAAACTCAAAATGGTGGAATGGAATGTGTTTGGTTTCAATTTTATGGAATTATGGATATTGAGTTTTTTGTTTTTCATTTTTCATTTTTGTTTTTTGTGAATATTTTTAAAATTTTAAGCATTTTTTTTTTACTTTTTAGATACAACTTACGTAGATGTATTTAAAAAATAAAATATTTGTAACAAAATATTTTAAAAAAATCAATAAATACACAAGAATACGAAAAGTATACTGATTTCTCGAATTTTTTTTAAAAAAATTTCACAAATATTATACTTTTTTTAAGTGTATTTATGTTAGATATATCTAAAAATTAAAAAAAAATTACTTAAAATATTAAAAAAATTCAATAAAAAAAATACAAAAACATAAAATCTCAATTTAAAAAAAAAAAATTAATCTTGAAAATTCAAACCAAACAAGCTGATTAGTATTTCAAGGCTATGTTTGGGAAGCAACTTTGGGCTAAAATAGTCATATAGTACAAAATATGCTATTTTAGCCAAATAGGACAAAATGTCATATCAAATTCATAATTATTTTATTTTTTCTCTCACAAAAATTTAAAAAGTCAAAAAACTATCAAAAATAAGGCTTTTTAGCCCCAGGCTGAAATATTTAAAAAACTAAAAAGCCAAAAAGTCAACCCACATTCCAAACGAAGCTTAAGTAAATCTAGAGGATATATTTGTAATTTACTCAAAATAAATAAATAAAATAATGGAGAACAAAAATAGTAGAGATCTAGGGGTGTAAATTTGGCCCGGTTCGGCCCATGTTGGGCTTTGCGAGCTCCCGCCAAAACTCGGACAGGCTCGAGCCAGAAAATTAGGCCCAAGGGTATTTGGGCCTTGGGCGAGGCGAGGCGAGGCGGGGCGGGCCTGAACAAATTTTTAAAATTTTTTTAAAATTTTTTCTATTAAAATTTTATTATTTTTCATTAAAAAAAAAACTAGGCCTTGGGCGGGTCGGACTTCAGGCCCTGCCTTGAGCGGGCCCAAACATGCCTAAACAGGCCGGGCCCACCTCGAGCCGCGAGTTGTCTTCGGGCTGCTCAGCGGGCCATTTTTACACTCTTGTAGAGATCTAAGACGGGCTAGTCTACTATGCATTTGGGTGATGATGTCACAGTAATGAAGCTTCTTCTTTTTTTTTTTTTGAACAAAGCAGTAACGAAGCTTACTTATTCTGGCGATGTAATAGCGTTGTTTGGGAAGCAAAAATCGACCGCAGTTGAAATGGAAAAACAAAAGGATATTTTTGTCTACTTACGTCTCGTTTGTGAATTTATTATTTTAATAAAATTTTAAATTTTTTATAAAGAGATATGTAAGAAAATAAAAAGAATTATATGTCATTTATAATTTTTTTTTTTTATTACAATAGTCTATTAACAAATAAGACTTTACGTTTTGCTACGTGGATACACGTTAGATAGAATATAGCAAGAGTAAAAATTATTAGGTATCCTCAGAGTATCACAAGACCATATCACCTCACCAATCACTACTCATTATGTCCTATCATGTTCGTCAATTACTTAACATAAATAATTTATACTTCATCTTCTACGTCAATCATACTATCATGGAATAATCACTTGAGAGATAGAGAGAGGAATGATGAAGAGTGAGAAGTGAAATTCATTTTACTTCTTCAAAAATAAATTAAGAATATTCAATTAAAATTTCCAAATATTTTTCTTTGATTAATTTTTATACAAATTCTATGGACAAATAGTGTGTAACATAGTGACACATCAAACGCAGCCAAAAGGTTTTGTATATGACAATCAAACGTGACTAACGTGGATTTTACTAATGCTTTTTTGTTATTGTTGTTGTTGTTGTGTGTGTAAAAACATGGTCCACCAATTTGTTTCAAATTTATCAGTATATATCATCAATTATTCTATCTATACTACTAGGAAAGGGGCTTTAGACACGAAATTTTTTTGCGACGGTAAAAATACCTCGCACTTGGTAACAAATTCCCTCTTGTCAGATTTATTTATTTAACAAAATTAGCTGACAAATTAGAAAATTATAATTGGTCTCATACACAATGATAAAATTACTTGGACCACTTAGTGATTGCAAAAAAATTATGATATTACGATAAAGTAAACGAGACAAATCGTATTTTAAACAAACTTTAATGGATTCATTGGTAAATGATCCAAATCATATTCGAGTTGTTGAACGAGTTGATTTATACGTATACTTCCTATTGCTGTTAAGAAAATACTATTTTCATCGTGCAAGAAAATACTATTTTCATCGTGCAAGAAAATACTATTTGGTTGATAGCGGTTATAGCAACAAAACAGACTATATAGCCCCATACAAGTGGTATAGATATCACCAAAATGCCCATCAGAATCGAATAAGACAGAAAGATTTTGAACGGTTTAATGAGGCACATTCGTCATTGCGCAGTTGTATCGAGCTGACGTTCGGTGCCTGAAAGTCAAGGTAGAGGGCTTTGCAGAATATGTCGAAGTTGTGTTTTTCTGATCAAGTGTCCTTTGTATATGCGTCGATGGCGTTACATAACTTCATACGCAGGAACTGTGAAACTGATGAGGTCATGTTGAATATACTAGACGACGACGATTACGTGGCGTCGCAAATGCCCGGCCACCACAAATACATACGGGTTGCTGATATGATGGAGCTAGGTGACTCAAATCTAGAAATGGGCGCTGTAAGAGCGAATATTACATACGCTCTGGGACGGTAAGCACGCGTGTAGGGGCGAAGTATTTGTTGGTGTGGCGAGTGTTATCTTTGATGTATGTTGTATAATATTTCGAATTCTACAAAATGAAGTACAATTCATAATTTCTTATTTTAGCTATCTTGTTATTTTTTATAATTTTTATTCGAATATGTTTAATTGAGAATTCATATTATAACAAATTAAAAAAATTAACATAAATACGAATAAGTGAAGATAACGTAAAATCCGAGTTTATTAATTTGTTTAATTGAATCCACTATCCCGCATATGCTAAAAAAAATGTATTCATTTTCAACATATTTCTGTATGTTCTTGAAAAAACTTATATTACATCATCATAGCTTAGAAGGATATAATTTGTTTTAGAAAATTATAAACAACCAAAAATAATAAAAAAATATAAATAATTTGCCTAACATAGAGAGTATACTAATCTTCACATGTGTATTTCAAATAAATTAGACCAATAATATTATGATACATTGGTAAACATGTGAGTTTTTTAATATTGTAATTGTATTTTATAAAAATTAAGATTTATTAAAAAGAATTTAAAAAAGACTTTTGAAATTAAAATTTTAATTTTTATGTTGTAATTTTGGGAATCTTGTTTCACTGTCATTAGTAATATTATTGAAATAATTTACAAACTTATCATATTATTGTGACACGTATTACCAAAAATTAATATAAAAAATATGAAGTATGAGTATATTCCATGTGATAGCTACACTATTGCCTTTGTGGCGTAAAGTCCCATCTTCTACCAAATATAAAAAAGAGGACAGAAAAAAAATATATTGACCAAAAAATTATGAGTTATTGAAAACATTGATAAAATTGCAATGGATATATGCAAGGGCTAAATTACCATTTTTTATCAAAAAATAATTAGCCACAGTGGAATCCAAAAAAATGCACATTTGTTGACTAACAACAGCACATCACACATTTTTTCAAAAAAAATTGTAGCTTTTTTTGTATTTTTTATTTTTTTTATTTTAAATATTGCAGTCCAATAATTATACAATTATGTTGCCTCAATTATGCTCTAGTTGAATTCAAAAAAAAAAAAAAAAATTTATTTTTTACAAGAGAAATGTTAGGGATCATGAAATTTTTTTCATGAAAATGATGATGAAAGATTTGTGACCCTTAGATTACCTTGATTAGTGTGTGGTGCTTTATTCTAAGTGTAATCCAAAGGTCACAAATTTTTTATGATAATTTTCATGAAAGACTTTTCATGATATCTAGCATTGCTGTTATTACAATATTTTATGACATTGGCTGGCGATGCCATAGTGTCGAACGTCTTTCAAGGGTAAAATTGTAATTTGACTATTTATTACAATATTTTATAATATATTTTTTTGATAAAAAATTAAAAAGTTATTCCAAATCTACCATTTTTTTTTTATACTTTTTTAATAAAAAAAAAAATTCTAAAAATACACTTATTTAAATTATCCTAAATAATTCCTAAATTCACCTCAAGTTATGGAATGGTAGTAGTGTTCTTCTTTGTAGAGCAGATCACACAGCCACCTTAATTATGGAGTTTGTTGTTGTGCCTCCCTCACCAATGGCCGGTCGCGAGCGGAAGCTCCACATAGTTATGTTCCCATCCCATGGCTAGCCTTTGGTCATATGATCCCGTACTTAGACCTCGCCAAATTCATTGCCCAAAAGGGTCACAAGATTTCCGTTGTATCCACACCCAGAAACATCCAACGCTTGCCAAAGCTGCCTCCTAATTTATCTCCTTTCATACATTTTGTTGAGCTCCCGTTGCCCCGCGTCGACGACCACCTCCCCGAAAACGCAGAGGCCACCATGGACGTCCCCTCCGACCATATTCCTTACCTGAAGAAAGCCTTCGACGGACTCGAGACTGGGTTGGCTGGCTTCCTTCAAGCTTCCTCACCTGATTGGATCATTTACGACTTTGCTCCCCACTGGTTGCCCCCTATCGCCACCAAACTCGGCATTTCTCGGGCCTTCTTCCTCATCATCAACGCCTGGTTTGCAGCTTTCTTTGGTCCTGCGTCGGCTTTGATCGACGGTTCTGATGATACCCCGATGGAGCCGGAGCAGTTCACTGTCCCACCTAAGTGGGTCCAATTTCCTACCAACGTAGCCTTTCGCCTCTATGAGATAAAGCGAATCCTATCCGGTGCAACAAATAATGCTTCTGGGGTTTCCGACTTGTATCGATTTGGATCGGCGGTGTTGGGGTGCGACGTCTACGCCATACGACACTGCAGAGAGTTTGAGCCCCAATGGTTGACTCTCCTCCAAGATCTTCAACCCAAACCTGTAATTCCATTCGGTTTAATGCCACCCGGTTTAATGCCACCGGCGGTGGTTGAAGACAGCGGTGTCAACGAGACGTGGCTTTCAATCAGTGAGCGACTCAACAACCAAAACAATGGCTCTGTGGTTTACGTAGCATTGGGGAGCGAAGCCATGCCGAGTCAAGAAGAAGTCACCGAGTTGGCTTTTGGGTTGGAGCTCTCTGGTGTGCCCTTTTTCTGGGCATTAAGGAAGCCGCCTGGTTCCGAATCTGTGGAGCTGCCCAATGGGTTCGAGGAGCGAACCAGAAGTCGAGGGGTAGTGTGGAAGAGTTGGGCGCCTCAACTGAAGATATTGAGTCATGAATCAGTGGGAGGTTTCTTGACTCACTGTGGATGGAGTTCCGTGATAGAGGGACTCCAGTTTGGGAAACCACTTATTATGTTGCCGTTCATGATAGACCAAGGTTTAAATGCAAGGGTACTCCATGAGAAGAAGGTTGGGATTGAGATACCCAGAGATGAAGAAGATGGAGCCTTCACAAGGAACTCAGTGGCCGACTCAATCAGATTGGTTATGGTAGACAATAACGAGGGATTAATTTATAGGAAGAAAGCCAGAGAAATGAGTGTCCTATTTGGTGACAAGGTCCTGCATGATCAGTACATGCACAATTTTGTTGAGTATCTCTCCAAAAACAGTAGATGCATTCATGAAGGTTGAGTTTTAAGTTGAAAATATGGTTTTCAATTCCGGTATTGGAACATGTAAAAGGGATGAAATAATTGTGATTTATTTTTATTATATTTGGATAACCAATAAATAAATAATAAAAAGACAATGTGGGTGTTTGGGAAGCTATTATTTTAGTAAGTTATTTTAGTTTTTAGCTATTTTAGTAGGTTAAAATTTTTGTGTTTAGGAAGATGATTGATTTTTTTTGTAATTGGATGTGATGTTTGTGAAAGAAAAAGTGAAATAATTATGGGTTTGATGTGACATTTTGCTTTATTAACTATTTTAATCTATTTTACCTTTTTGTGAATTTTGACCTAAAAAATGCTAAAATTTTTCTTGTCAAACACCACCAATGTGTCATTTTATTTTTGATATTTTGTGTCTAGATGAACAATTTGATAGTTAAATCTATATAACAATGAAGGACTCTTTTTGAATTCTAGTTGGGACATTTGTTCATGCCACCATGGTAAGTCAGGATTAGTTCAATCAATGGAGTTATTAGAAATTTATATAATAAGGAAAAGAGTAAATTTATGTAGACAAAAATTAAATACAAATGTGCATAGAAATTAAATATAAAATTAAATACAATTATCTCACAAAGACTAGGGCCTCAGTTTCTGTATTTCTAACATTACTTCTAGCGAAACGTAGTTTTTGAAACTTGATGGGATAGATGTCATATGTGTACATTTGATGTATGGTTAAGATTGCTTTTCCTTCTAACCCAACGGTCCAAAAATATCTCTATCTAAGAAATATCAAAATAGATAAGATGATTTCAATTTTTAATTCAACGGTCAAAAACATGAGGTTGAGATTTGTGTTGTCTCCAATGGCTCTCAAATTTTGAACTACATCCTTCTTGTGCGATTTCAATGGTGAGACAAGAAGGACTTGAGTTGGGGCTTAGTTTTTCAACAAGTGCTGATGATTTCATTGATTTTGAAGATTGATTCCTAGCTCTTAAAGAACACCATTAATCTCTCCATTTCTTTGTTTGAATTAGGTACGGGGAAATGCCTCAATATATATAATTGTTATTTGATTTTGTTTTTTTAATAGTTTTTGATTCTCTATTTCTAGAGTTTGTTATGTTAGTTGCTTTTCAATTCTCTATTTGCTTTGGAGATAAAATTGATTTGATGGGTTTAAGTATTGTAGAGAGATACAAAAGAGTCTTAACTATTCATATCGTCTTACTATTCATATCACTTGTATCTCATATACATTTTTAGGCCATTAGATCACGGATTGAGAAATAATCTCAATTGTCTAAAAGTTTTTATAAGACAAATATCTCTAAGGATCCGTGCCATTTCTTAATTTATATTAAAGAATCACTCGTGCCTAAAAGTATTTCTAACCAATTTGAATCCAATCAAAACAAACGACTACTTTGAGACGTAATACAAATAAATAACAAACATGAAAATTCCAATGATTCATCAATTGTATATTCTTCCTTTTCGAAGTACCAAAAAAAAAAAACAAAAATCAATTGTATATTCCAGTTGTTGAGACAAATAGCATATAAAACTTTTGCCTAAGAAATTTTGTGACCGTTTAAATTCTTAATTTTTGGTGGGGTAATGACCCCTTTGACAGAGGGCTGCACTGGTCCAGCTGGGATACCTTGACACTGGCTAAGTCCAAAGGAGGGATAGGCTTCCGCGACTTCAAATCTTTCAACCAAGCTTTGCTTGCAAAACAAGCTTGGCGGCTTCTCCAGAACCCTCAATCTCTTTGTGCTCAAGTTCTGAAAAGTGTTTATCACCCTCATTCCGATTTTCTTGATGTGTCTAGGGGTCGAAGTTCGTCTTGGGCTTGGGCTAGCCTTTTTAAAGGTCGCGACCTTCTTGATAAGGGGTTGAGATGGCAAGTTGAAAATGGCAAGTCAATCCGATTTTGGGATGATAAGTGGGTGCCCCATCCTCACGGCTTCAAAGTTGCAACTTCAAAACCAACTGGTTGTCCTGTTCAGTTGGTTAAAGATTTGATTCACCCACACCGTAAGGAATGGGATCACATAGCTCTTCGCCACCTGCTGCGAACTGATGATTTGCAAGCTATTGAATCAATTCCTATCACTTCGGAAGACCTAGATGACTCCCTTGTTTGGCACTACACTAAATCCGGGCAGTATGAAGTCCGCAGTGGGTATCAGGTTGCGGTTGGGGAACTTTTTTCCAACTCTCAGAATGCCTCTTCTTCAGCCACGATTCACAAGGACTTCTGGAGGGTTATCTGGGGGCTGCCTATCCTACCCAAGATTCGTAATTTCTGGTGGAGAGTGTGCTGCAATAAGCTCGCCACCAAAGAAAATCTGTTTTGCCGTCGGTGTGCCTCGTCCCAGGCTTGTCCTATTTGCAGCGGTGCTTTAGAATCTGTTGAACACCTCTTGTTTCACTGTGGTTGGACTCGTGCGGTTTGGTTTGGGTGTGATCTGGGCCTCCACACTGGACAAGGCTTTATCTCTTCAGCGAGGACTTGGACCCAATCCATAATTGAGAACAGTATGAACCTCAAGGTCAGGAAAGCTTTAATTAGTAAAGCAGCCACGGTGGGATGGTTTATCTGGAAAGAGCGCAATGAGTGAGTGTTCTCTCATAAGTCTGTGAACCCTCTGCATGTTATCAGTCAAGCTTCCTCCCTGTGGCAAGAACTCAGTTTGGCACATCCCCAGGGTGATCCCTCCTCCATCATCCTTCCTGGGACTACCAGCTCTTCTTGGACTCCACCCCCTCGAGGTCAGCTGAAAGTCAATTGCGATGCCAGCCTTTCTCCTGATGGTCGAAAGTCATCTGTTGCAGTGGTTCTTCGGGACTAGATTGGTAAGCTGGTTCACGGAATTGTGTCCTCTGTGAGGTCATCCTCTGTTCTTCAAAGCGAGGCGAAGGCAGTTAAGTTGGCCTGCTCTCTTCTTTAAGCTCTTGGTCTGTCTCGTGTCCAAGTTGAAAGCGACAACCAATTTGTCATTAAGTGCATCAGAATTTGTTCCTCCATGGGCAAGCAGCGCATGTTTCCATGACATTCGAACTTTGGGCCACCGTTTATCTCTTAACTTTTCTTGGGTCCCCAGAATAGCCAATCGTGTGGCCCATTGGCTGGCCAATGCTCACCTCAATGACCTTCTTCCCTTAGACTGGGAACACAACCTTCCTTCTGGTTTTAAGGTTCTTTTGGCCTCTGATTTTCCTTTGTAGCCTCAGGGCACCTTCCAGTTCAAAAAAAAAAAAAAAAAAAAACTTTTGCCTTGTGTTGTTGCCCCACATTGGAAGAGGAACAAAAGTTCCTACAGTTTATTTATGAAACAGCAATGCTAGGTATCATGAAAAATCTTTCATGAAAATAATCATGAAAGTTTTGTGGTCCTTGGATTACACTTAGAATAAAGCACCACACACTAATCAAGATAATCTAAGGATCATAACTCTTTCATGACCACTTTCATGAAAAAAAATTCATGATCCCTAACTTTTTCCTTTATGAAAACGTCCTCTTATTAATTAGTTTGGGTTAAATGAAATCCATTGGCCCAATAGTGTGAACTAAGCCTAGATTGTGCAAATGACCCATAATGCACAATCCGCACCACGCTTAATTATTCGCACTCACCTTTGCAAGCCTGTTAAACCCACAGATAACTAACCCAAAAAAAAGACAAAAAAAAGCATAGAATAGAAATCCATGCGAACATATGACAACATTTTACAAAGTAAGGCTTACCCAATTATGTAAATGTACACAAAAAAGAGGTGTTTAAAAATTCAGATATCACAACACCCAATTCAAAACACACACACACATAATTTGAAAAAAAAAATAAAAAATTACTCAATGTAAACACTAAGAAAACAAATATATTGTTGTTACGCATCTGTTAGCAAAAATTCAGTTTAGGCTCAATCGACAGTGATTGATCGACAGGCTTCAATTGATTTTAAATAAACACAAAAATTATCAGGCTTATTGGTTGAGTCCTATGCCTTAAATAGATTAAAGACTTTCCTGGAAGTAATTAAGTAAAGACGGATTGGAATAGAACAAAATATGTATTAGTTTGAATAAATTGTCACTTGTCACTAGTTACAAGAACTTAAACATGAATAAAAAATTGAATAAATACAACAATCGACAGAAAAAAGAGAAGTAGGGATTAGAAAAATTACTAATTTAATCTACTTCTAAAATGAATAATTTAGAACTACTCCTAAATAACTCTTCAAGAGTGTGATTGGTGGTTGTTGATATTATTGATTGATTATTCTTTGTATCTCTCTTAGCCTATTTATAGGCTCAGCAACATGAGAGAAAGAGATAACCTAAGCCTATGATTTTCTCAACAAGCTTATGATTTTCTTAACATTATCCATATCGCATGGGTTGATAGGAATCATTTTGCAAATTTGGTACTTAATTTGATCTTGACTCATTAATCTCAGCAACTAACTTTCAAATTGTTACAATTGCTAACTTTCTGACCTTTCATTTAATATGTCATCATACCATGTCCTTAACACTTCTGTTATGCCACGTTAGCGTGCCTGTTGACAAAAATAATAATAATGAAAACAAATGTGGTCAAGGTTATTATTTGAAAATAGTTTGTGATTTCAATCGACAGACCATAATCGAACTTGGCCATAATTAATAGGCCACAATCGACAAAAAAATAAAATGTGGTGCAAACAATGCCCCCTTATTTAAATGGATTGAAGAATGAAATTCAATTAACTGATTTATAAAACGGTTTACCACAATCGACATAAAATATTTTATAGTGCAAATAATTCAAATTCTTGAAGAATTAAATTACACCTATGGTAATTTTTAATCTATCACTGTCGATTGGCGAACACTCCATCTTTGGTTTTGTTGAGTGACATAAGAAAAAGTCACATCCTTATTTTTAAAATAATGCAATTCGCTGTTAGCCACATTTTGGCTGATTAAAGAGAATTCACTACATACAGCATTTTTCAACCATTGTTGTTTTTCAAACCATGTTATGAAAATTAATTTTTAGTGTGATCCACAAATCCAAAGTGGATGTTGGATCCCAAAACTCACATAATTGAATGTTATGAAAAATTCATAAATTTAAACATTTTGAACAATACAAAAAAATTCACATTTAATAAACGTGGGTTCATAATTTTCAGCCATCTTTGGCTTAAAATCATGCCCCCCAAGTTTATAATTTTCAGCCATCTTTGACTTAAAATCATGCCCCTCAAGTGAATTTTTACCATCATTTTGTGATTTTTTTAACATTTGTTGAGAGAAAATGTTGTTATTCTTTTTTAGCCATTAATGGCTTGTCACTTTTTGCCACGTTTGGCAAAACATCATGCCCCCCCCCCCCCCCAAGTGAACAATTATTATCAGAATTCTCAATATTTTTTGAGAGAAGGGGTTGTTTTTTATTTCTAACCATTAATGACCTATAAAAATTCTCCAAAGTCATATTTGCTTCATGACTTGGTGTGCTAACCCTTCGAGCCACATACCTTGGTTCTTTATGAATATTTGGTTCTTCAAAAATATGCGTATTAACCGTATTTTATATCTTAATTTTTTATTGGCCATTATACCTTCCAATTTTTGCTTCTAATATAGAATTTCTTCATCAATTAGAAAATTTTGGCCTTTAAGTCAATGAATTTCTCCATCACAATAATTTAAATCTATTTGCATCAAATAATACGGAGATGATGAAATTATTTGAAATCCTTGCCTATAAAGAGAATTAATTTCTTTTTTAGGGCTAAAATTTCACTATCACACCAATAAATTTCATCCGCATAACGCCAAATCATTCTTTACACATCATTTGTCATGCCATTATGTTGATAATAAGTGGTAGAACCACCAATTTTCAGAATATGAGGCATTCCACTGATAATTTGTTTCTATGGAAACATTGTCACTCCATTGGCGGTTTGTATCCATGGGTGCACAAGATGTAGCAAACCTGTTGAAGACATGATTTCATAAGAATAAGTCTGCTTCTTCATCATCATCATCATCACTCCAAGTTAGAATGGTCCCACTAGTCTTGCCAATTTATGTTAGCAAAAATTCCGTTTAGGCCCAATCAACAGTGATTGATCAACAAGCTTCAACTAATTTTAAATAAACACAAAAATGATAAGACTTTGTGATTGAGTCCTATGCCTTAAACACATTAAGGATGTCATGCCCCAAAATTTGGACAATTAAATATTAAATTGTGACTAAACCCCAATCAATATTCCATCATCCAAATCCTAGGGGTGAAACAAATTCTAAACATTCACGTTTCTAAAGGGTTTAAGTAAATTTCGATCCTCAAAAGATTACAAGGGATTAAAAAAAAAAACAAAAAAACTAACAAAATGCCAACCAAACTATCACTACAAGAATTTTCACTTTTGGCGACGAAATTTTTAGTCGTCAAAAGTTAATTTTTAGTCGCCGAAGGGTTTCAGCGACTAAATTATTTGGTCGCAGAATTAGTTGTCGAAGAATTGACGATAAAGGTCATTAGCGACTAAAATTATTTTAGTCGCCAAATATATTCAATTTTCAATTAAATTTTTAGTCGCCAAAAGGTTGGATATTAAATTAAATTAGTACATTTTTGGCGACCAAACTTTTAGCTGCCTAAAGTCCACATTTTTAGCTACTAAAATTTTAGTCGGTAAAGAGTTCTTGTTTTGGCTACTAAAAATTTGGTCGCCTAAAGTCCTACATGTTTGGCTACTAAAATTTTAGTCAGCAAAGAGTTCTTGTTTTGGCTACTAAATATTTGGTCGCCTAAAGTCCCACATTTTTGGCTACTAAAATCTTAGTTGGCAAAGAGGTCTTGTTTTGACTACTAAATATTTGGTCGCCTAAAGTCCCACATTTTTTGCTACTAAATTTTTAGTCGGCAAAAGTATTTTTATTATTTAGCTTTTGTTTTTAGCTACGAAATATTTTAGTCGCCAAATGTTTGATTTTTCTTTTTGGCTACAAAACTTTTAGTCGCCAAATGTCTATTTTTTTTTTTTTTGGCTACAAAAATTTCAGCTGCCTAAAGTATTTTCCCAATTTCTTTTTAGCTACTAATTGTTTAGTCGCCAAAAACATGATTTTATGTTTTATCACAAAATTATAATTTCTCCATAACCTGTCTATATTCCACGTAACCTATAATACGTATATAAACAAAATGATACATACTATCAATCATTCCACAATCTGCATCCATATACAAAAAATAAATAACTTTAAATGTCAAAGTCCATACAAACCAACTATTGTCCAAACTAAAACAATAATTCCATACAAAATATATCATACAAAAATCAAAGTCCTCTGTATACAAAAAATACATTTACTACCAAGCGAAATTACCATTTGGCATGGTACAAATTACCATCGTAATCTGTACCACGACAAAAGGTGATATATGTACCACGACAAAAGTTTTTCTATAGACCATGGCAAAAGGTCATAAATGTACGCCGACAAATGGTCATATGTATGTACCACGACAGAAGGTGATCTACGTACCACGACAAAAGTTTTTCTGTAGACCATGACAAAAGGTCATATATGTACGCCGACAAATGGTCATATATGTACCACGACAGAAGGTGATCTATGTACCACGGTAGCTATTATCCGTTGATTTCCAAAAGTTTTCTATGTAAGTAATAGTGAACTACACAAAAGCTGATGACGACAAAAGTATTATATTAGTTCTATACAAAAGTGAAAATTCTTCTCTATACACCAATATGGATTATCCACAAGTCCACGCAACAAAGCCATCTACAAAAAAAATAAATAATAATAACAATAAATAAATAAAAAACAAAACATTAAAATTGGTTACAAAATATCAATTCAGTCAGCCATAGGGAACATGTTCTAACATGCATTTAAAGCAGAACAATTGAGAAATGTCTTCTGGGAAATAAAATAAAGTATATATATGTATCCTTCAATATTTATTCCAACCAGCTTCACAAACAATCTAATATGTACTTTCTTCGTCTTATAAATATATAAAGACAATTATTACAATATGTAGATGTTATTTTCATAAAGTTGTCGCTCTTCAAACTAAGTGTTGCGACTTTTTCGACTAAGTGTAAAGCGTTTTCGGCTCAAACCCCAAGCCTACGGGTCCTAATTACATTCCGTCAGTTGTCACAGGTCGTAATTGTCATGGGAAAGTAGTCCTTGAGAGCCATACGGTGGATCGGGGGCTCTTTTGAATTTTCACCCTCGAAATGTCGTTTTTCAAGTAAGCTTAAGGCATATTTGGCTCTAACTCCCAACCTACGGGTCCTAATTACTTTCTGTTAGTTGTCACAGGTCGTAATTGTCATGGAGAAGCAGTCTGTGAGAGCCACACGGTGTTTCGGAGGTTGTTTTGAATTTTCTCCCCCGAAACGTCATTTGGCTCTAACTCCCAACCTATGGCTCCGGATTACATTCTGTCAGTTGTCACAAGTTCTATTTGTCATAGGAAAACTGTCCGTGAGAGCCACATGGTGGTTTGGGTGCTGTTGTGAAGTTTTGCCCCCGAAACGCCCTTTTACGAGTAAGTTTAGGGTATATTCGGCTCTAACTCCCAATCTACGGGTCCGAATTACATTCCATCAGTTGTCATAACTCCTACTTGTCATGGAGAAGCAGCTCATGAGAGCCACATGGTAGTTCGGGGACTGTTTTGAATTTTTACCCCCGAAACACCATTTTTCGACTAAGTTTAAGGCATATTCGGCTCTAACTCCCAACCTATGGGTCTGGATTACATTCTATCAGTTGTCACAACTCCTATTTGTCATGGGGAAGCTGTCCGTGAGAGCCACAAGTTGGTTTGGGAGCTGTTTTGAATTTTTGCCCTTGAAAAGCACTTTTTGAATAAGTTAAAGGTGTATTCGGCTCTAACTCCCAACCTATGGGTCCGAATTACATTCCGTCAGTTGTTACAAGCCCTATTTGTCATGGAGAAACTGTCCGTGAGAGCCACATGGTGGTTCGGGGGGTGTTTTGAATTTTCGCCCCCGAAACGCCATTTTTCAACTAAGTTTAGAGCGTATTCGGCTCTAACTCCCAACCTACGTGTCTGAATTACATTCCATCAGTTGTCACAATTCCTGTTTGTCATGAGGAAGCTGCCCGTGAGAACCATACGGTGGTTCGGGGGTTGTTTCAAATTTTCACCCCCGACACGCCCTTTTTCGAGTAAGTTTAGGACGTATTCGGTTCTAACTCCCAACCTACGGTTCAGATTACATTTCATCAGCTGTTACAAGTCCTATTTGTCATGGGGAAGCTGTCTGTGAGAGCCACACTATGATTCAGGGGCTGTTTTGAATTTTTGCCCCCGAAACGCTCTTTTTTGAGTAAGTTTAAGGCGTATTCGGCTCTAACTCTCAACCTACGGGTCCGAATTATATTCTATCAATTGTCATAAGTCCTATTTGTTATGGGGAAGCTGCCCATGAGAGCCACATGGTAGTTTGGTGGCTGTTTTGAATTTTTGCCCTCGGAACGCCCTTTTTCGAGTAAGTTTAAAGCGTATTCGGCTCTAACTCCCAACCTACGGGTCCGCATTACATTCCGTCAGATGTCACTTGTCCTATTTGTGATGGGAAGCTGTCCATGAGAGTCACAGGATGGTTCATGGGATGTTTTGAATTTTCGCCCCCGAAACGCCTTTTTTTCCAGTAAGTTTAAGCCATATTCGGCTTTAACTCCCAGCCTACGGGTTCAGATTACATTCCATCAGTTGTCACAAGTCCTATTTGTCATGGAGAAGCTGTCTGTGTGAGCCACACAGTGGTTCAGGGGCTGTTTTGAATTTTCGCCCCTGAAATGCCTTTTTCCGAGTAAGCTTAAGGCGTATTCAGCTCTAACTCCGAACGTACGGGTCCGGATTACATTCCGTCAGTTATCACAAGTCCTATTTGTGATGGGGAAGCTGTCTGTGAGAGTCACAAGGTGGTTCGGGGTATGTTTTGAATTTTCGCTCTTGAAACGCCATTTTTCGACTAAGTTTAGGGCTTATTCGGCTCTAACTCCCTACCTACGGGTTTGAATTACATTCCGTTAGTTGTCATAGGCCCTATTTGTGATGGGAAAATTGTTCGTGAGAGCCACATGGTGGTTCGGGGGCTGTTATAAATTTTTGCCCCCAAAAGGCTCTTTTGAGAGTAAGTTTAAAGCGTATTCGGCTCTAACTCTCTACTTACGGGTCTGAATTACATTCCGTCAGCTGTCACAAGTTCTATTTGTCATGGGAAAGCTATCTCTGAGAGTGACATGGTGGTTTTGGGGCGTTTTTGAATTTTCGCCCCCGAAATGCCCTTTTTCGACGAAGTTTAGGGCGTATTTGGCTCTAACTCCTTACCTACGGGTCCGAATTACATTCTGTTAGTTGTCACATGTCCGATTTGTCATGGGGAAACTATTCATGAGAGCCACATGGTGGTTTGGGGGCTGTTATGAATTTTCACCCACGGAAAGCTCTTTTTCAAGTAAGTTTAAGGCATATTCGGCTCTAACTCTCTACCTATAGCCCAAATTACATTCCGTTAGTTGTCACAAGTCTTGTTTGTCATGGAGAAACTGTTCATGTGAGCCAAACGGTGGTTCAAGGGCTGTTTTGAATTTTCGCCCCTGAAATGCCCTATTTCGAGTAAGTTTAAGGCGTATTCGGCTCTAACTCTCTACCTACGGGTTCAAATTACATTCCATCAGTTGTCACAACTCCCATTTATGATGGGGAAACTGTACGTGTGAGTCACATTGTGGTTCGGGTACTGTTTTGAATTTTCACCCCCGAAACGCCATTTTTCGACTAAGTTTGGGGTGTATTTGGCTTTAACACCCTACCTACGGGTTCGAATTACATTTCATCAGTTGTCATAATTCTTATTTGTCATGGAGAAACTGTCTGTGAGAGCCACACGGTGGTTCGGGGACTATTATGAATTTTTTCAGCCGAAAAGCCATTTTTCGAGTAATTTGAAGGCATATTCGGCTCTAACTCCCTACCTACAGGTTTGAATTACATTTGTTAGTTGTCAAAAGTCCTATTTATCATAAGGAAACTGTCTGTATGAGTCACACGGCGGTTCGGGGGCTGTTTTGAATTTTCGCCTCCGAAACGCCCTTTTTCGACTAAGTTTAGGTCGTATTCGGCTCTAACTTCCAACCTATGGGTGTAAATTACATTCCGTCAGTTGTCATAATTCTTATTTGTCATGAGAAAACTATTCGTGAGAGCCATACGGTGGTTCAGGGGCTGTTATGAATTTTCTCATAAAGAAAGCTCTTTTTTGAGTAATTGTAAGGCATATTCGGCTTTAACTCTCTACCTACAGGTCCAAATTATATTCCGTTAGTTGTCACAAGTCATATTTGTCACAAGAAAGCTATTCATGAGAGTCACACGGTGGTTCAGAGGCTGTTTTGAATTTTTGCCCCCGAAACTCCCTTTTTCGAGTAAGTTTAAGGCGTATTCAGCTCTAATGCCGAACCTACGGGTCCGGATTAGATTCCATCAAGTTTCACAAGTCGTAATTGTGGTGGGGAAGCTGTCTGTGAGAGTCACACAGTGGTTTGGGAGCTGTTTTGAATTTTCGCCGCCAAAACACTCTTTTTTGACTATGTTTAGGGCGTATTCGGCTCAAACTCCCTACCTACGGGTCCGAATTACATTCCGTCAGTTGTCACAAGTCCAATTTGTCATGGGGAAACTGTTCGTGACAGCTCATGAGAGCGACACGATGGTTTGGGGGCTGTTATGAAATTTTGCCTTCGGAAAGCTCTTTTTCGTGTAAGTTTTAAGGCATAACTCTCTACCTACTGCTCCGAATTACATTCTATTAGTTGTCCCAAGTCCTATATGTCATGGGGAAGCTATTTATGAGTGTGACATGGTGGTTTGGGGGGTTTTTTGAATTTTTGCCTGCGAAACGCCTTTTTTCAAGTAAGTTTAAGGCGTATTCGGCTCTAACTCCCAACCTGAGGGTCCGGATTACATTCCGTCAGTTGTCACAAGTCCTATTTGTCATAGGGAAGCTGTCCATGAGAGTCACATGATGGTTCAGGGGCTGTTTTGAATTTTTTCCCCCGAAACACCATTTTTTGACTAAGTTTAGGGCGTATTCGGCTCTAACTCCATACCTACGGGTCTGAATTACAATCCGTCAGTTGTCATAAGTCCTATTTGTCATGGGGAAATTGTTTGTGAGAGCCACACGGTGGTTTGGGGGCAGTTATGAATTTTTGCCGTTGGAAAGCTCTTTTTCGAGTAAGTTTAAGTCGTATTCGGCTCTAACTCTCTACCTACAGGTCTGAATTACATTCCGTCAGTTGTTGCAAGTCCTATTTGTCATGGGGAAACTGTCCGTGTGAGCCACATGGTGGTTCAGGGGTTGTTTTGAATTTTCGCCCCCCGAAACGCCCTATTTCGAGTAAGCTTAAGGCATATTCGGCTCTAACTCTCTACCTATGGTCCGAATTACATTTCTTCAGTTGTCACAAGTCTTATTTGTCATAGGGAAATGGTCTATGTGAGTCACACAGTGGTTCGGGGGTTATTTTGAATTTTCACCCCTGAAACGCCATTTTTCGACTAAGTTTAGGGCTTATTCGGCTCTAACTCCCTATCTACGGGTCCGATTTATATTACGTTAGTTGTCACAATTCCTCTTTGTCATGGGGAAACTGTCCTTGAGAGCCACAAGGTGGTTCGGGGGCTGTTATAAGTTTTCGCCCCAGGAAAGCTCTTTTTCGAGTAAGTTTAAGGCGTATTCAGCTCTAACTCTTTACCTACGGGTCCGAATTACATTCCATCAGTTGTCACAAGTCCTATTTGTCATGCAAAACTGTCCTATTTGTCATGGGTAACTGTTCATGTGAGCCACACATTGGTTAGGGGGCTGTTTTGAATTTTCGCCCCTGAAACGCCCTATTTCGAGTAAGTTTAAGGCGTATTTGGCTCTAACTCTCTACATACAGGTCTGAATTACATTCCGTCAATTGCCACAAGTCCTATTTGTCATTGGAAAACTGTCCGTGTGAGTCACAAAGTGGTTTGGGGGGTGTTTTGAATTTTCGCCCCCGAAACGCCCTTTTTCAACTAAGTTTAGGGCATATTCGGCTCTAACTCTCTACTTATTGGTCCCAATTACATTCCATCGGTTGTCACAATTCCTATTTGTCATGGGGAAACTGTTTGAGAGAGCCACATGGTGGTTCGGGGGCTGTTATGAATTTTCGCCAACGGAAAGCTCTTTTTCAAGTAATTTTAAGGTGTATTCGGCTCTAACTCTCTACCTACGGGTCCGAATTACATTCCGTCAGTTATGACAAGTCCTATTTGTCATGGGGAAGCTGTCTGTCAGATTCACACGGTGGTTCAGGGGTTGTTTTGAATTTTCACCCCTAAAACGCCCTTTTCCAAGTAAGTTTAAGGCGTATTTGTCTCTAACTCCCAACCTACGGGTCCGGATTACATTCTGTCAGTTTTCACAAGTTCTATTTGCGATGGGAAAGTTGTCTGTGAGAGTCACACGGTGGTTCGGCGGCTGTTTTGAATTTTTGCCCTCGAAACGCCTTTTTTCAACTAAGTTTAGGGCGTATTCGGCACTAACTCCCTACCTACAGTTCCGAATTACATTCCGTCAGTTGTCACAAGTCTTTTTTGTCATGGGGAAATTGTTCGTGAGAACCACACAGTGGTTCGGGGGCTGTTATGAATTTTCACCCCCAGAAAGCTCTTTTTCAAGTAAGTTTAAGACGTGTTCGGCTTTAACTCTCTGCCTACGAGTCCGAATTACATTTCATCAGTTGTCAAAAGTCATATTTGTCATTAGGAAGCTGTTCATATGAGTCACACGGTGGTTCAGGGGCTGTTTTGAATTTTTTCCCCCGAAACGCTCTTTTTCGACTAAGTTTAGGTCGTATTCAACTCTAACTGCCTACCTACGGGTCCGAATTACATTCTATCAATTGTCATAATTCCTATTTGTTATGAGGAAACTATCCGTGAGAGCTACACAGTGGTTCGGGGGTTGTTATGAATTTTCACCCCGGAAAGCTCTTTTTCGAGTAATTTTAAGGCGTATTCGGCTCGAACTCTTTACCTATCGGTCCGAATTACATTCCGTCAGTTGTCACAAGTCTTATTTGTCATGGGGAAGCTGTCCATGAGAGTCACAGGGTGGTTCGGGGGCTGTTTTTGAATTTTTGCCCCCGAAACTCCATTTTTCGAGTAAGTTTGAGGCGTATTCGTCTCTAACTCTCAATCTACGGGTCCGAATTACATTCTATCAGTTGCCACAATTCATAATTGTGATGGGGAAGCTGTCCGTGAGAGTCACATGGTGGTTCAAGGGATGTTTTAAATTTTCGCCCCAAAACGCCTTTTTTCGACTAAGTTTAGGGCGTATTTGGCTCTAACTCCCTACCTGCGGGTCTAAATTACATTTTGCCAGTTGTCACAAGTTTTATTTGTCATGAGGGAACTGTTTGTGAGAGCCACACTGTGGTTCGGGGGTTGTTATGAATTTTTGTCGCCAGAAAGCTCTTTTTCAAGTAAGTTTCAGGCATATTCGGCTCTAAGTCTCTACCTACGGGTCTGAATTACATTACGTTAGTTGTTACAAATGCTATTTGTCATGGGGAAACTGTCCCTGTGAGTCACATGGTGGTTCAGGGGTTGTTTTGAATTTTCGCCCCTGAAATGCCTTATTTCGAGTAAGTTTAAGGCGTATTCGGCTTTAACTCTCTACCTACAGGTCTGAATTACATTCTGTCAGTTGTCACAAGTCCTATTTGTCATGGGGAAACTATCCGTGAGAGTCACATGGTGGTTCGGGGGCTGTTTGGAATTTTTGCCCATGAAACGGCCCTTTTCGACTAAATTTACGGCGTATTCAGCTCTAACTCCCTATCTACGGGTCTGAATTACATTCCGTCAATTGTCACAATTTCTATTTGTCATGAGGAAGCTATCTGTGAGAGCTACATGGTGGTTCAGGGGCTGTTATGAATTTTCGCCCCCGGAAAGTTCTTTTTCGAGTAATTTTAAGGCGTATTTGACTCTAACTCTCTACCTACGGGTCCAAATTACATTCCGTCAGTTGTCACAAGTCCTATTTGTCCTGGGGAAGCTCTCCATGAGAGTCACACAGTGGTTCAGGGGCTGTTTTGAATTTTTGCCCCCAAAATGCCCTTTTTCAACTAAGTTTAAGGCGTTTTAAACATGTTTCTCAAATTAAAAGCACGCTTCTGCTCTTTGAAGATGCTGAGTACAGATATTTTAATTCTTCAATTGCATGATCTTAGCTTGTCCTCATGCTTAACAATAAAGAGATAGTATTGTTTAGTGAATATGTAAATCTAAGTTTGTATAAGTTTTAGTATGATATGAATAAAATTCTTTTTACCAACTACGACGATGACCATCTGAACCCTCCAACAGTGTTGAGAGTCGTAAAACCATAGAGTTCAAATGATTAAGTTGTTCTTGTTGCGCCTCCTTGCTTCTTTTTTTTTCCCTTCTTCTACTTCTTTCATCAACTCCTCTCTCTCTCTCTCTCTCTCTCTCTCTCTCTCATCATCTCTCACGATCTCTTTGGCACTTTTCTTTCTCCTTCATCAAATCTTCATGAAGAACCTCCATCTCAGATCGCATTGCCTCCATTTTTTTGTCACAAGATGGTGTCGCACTATTAGATGGCGAATAGGGTCGTGGGCCAATCCCAAATCCACACAAGTAATTCTTCCTCTGTCTAAGCACTTGCCGTGAGAGTTGTGTCAATGGGATCCCCGCATCCGTGGTTGTCGATTATAGATTCACCATCGCATCCTGCCATTACTAAAAAAAGTAGACTATTCAACAAAAGCACAAGGAATGACATGTAATTTTATGCTAAGATAGGAATTACTATTAAATACAATTGGAAAAAAATTTTACTCCTTACATGTAGCTCACCACATTTGGAATCAATCCATTCGTTTGTTTTCTTCGATTTGTGTGATTTGGAATAAAATTTCAGAAAATCCAACTCCCCATTTTCATCTACCTGTTACTTTCAAATAACAAAATTAATTCGTCACAATAGTAACCATGACTTTCATCTTACATATATAAGTGATGAGAAATATGTTCCAAATGCATCTAGCTCACCATGAGCGAAATTGCTATTGGAAAGGAGCGAGATCCACTGGTGTGATTATATGGTAGCAAACTCTTGTTTGCTTTACCAGCTTTAGAGCATTTCTAAAAAAAAGGAATTATTCAAGAATTAGTATATATCAATGCATAATACACAAATAAAGCAATAGAGTCGTTTATATTTGTTTGTTATCAAATGAGATGCTTCCTTCCAAGCCACATCAATCATGTGTTTCCAACCATCTAAGCAAACTCCTGTAGGCGGATGACTATATGGGTCATCAACACCATCTTCTACAAGTTTTTCGAAGTGTTGCTTCAGAGTGTACCTCCAATCCTTGTACAAGAGATACGCCTTTGTATCAACGATCTCTTGAGCTTGTTGATCAGTATGAAAATCCTCACCAATTTCAAACTTGTCCTGCAAGCATAAGTATGTGACGTATTACAGAAATTGAATGCAACAATTGCAACTTTACATAATGAAGACATTTAGTTTAAGGTTAGAAATTACTAGCATAGCTTGTACAACAGCATCTGTGATACTTTGATCAATTTTCTTCCATGACTTCACTCCCTTGAGAGGGCACAACCACCTTATCTACAATCCCAACTCATTTGTTATAGGGGTGGCATTCCCTCCAGTGAGTGCATTTAGCATGCGATTGACATTAACATGTAGTTTCTCTCCTTTTTGCTCGCAACCCTTTTTTGCACTCCTTTTCTGAGTGTAGGACCATGTACATGAGTTGACATACTTTTCCTTGGTCAAGAAGGGGCAACAAGTATAAGGCCTTTAAATTGTAAATAGTGTCCTAAACATATAATCGACATTAATTAACATTAAATTTTAAATTTTATCAGCAAATTTTCTTGAGGATTATTATTTTTTTATACATGCAAGAAATTTTCTTTCTAGGTGAAGAAAAATCATTTGCTTAAGTTCAATAAATTGATCTTTAGGAGCCGAAACACATCTACAAAACTACCAAGAAGAAGAATAAACATTGTAGTCCTCAATCAGTTAACCCTGAAGATGCAACAAAAAAGTACAATGGTTTTACCTACGCCGTCCGCCTGTGTCTCTTCCACAAATGTTTGTGTGTCATCTGATGGTTGTATCTCATCGAATAAAGTCTGTGGTGTGACAATGACATGTGCAGATGTTCCTAAGGGTGATGTTATGGGGTCAGTTGCTGTTTTCTTATGCCGCCTTGTCTTCGTTCTAGGAACCATGCTGGTAGCTGCAAAATAGTTGCAAACATGATATATTAAGTAAAAACATCACATGCATCATCGATATTATGACCAATATGGATTGTTTACAGAAGCTAAAGTATTCACAAAATTATAACAAGACAACAATAGGAAAATAATTGTTAATGATTGTCAAATAAAAGTGTTGTACATAAACCAATGTTAAGCATTAATGTCAAATGAGGAGGTTCATCAATTTAAGAGGTTCAACATTACGAAAAAATTTACAATATAGCTCAAAATGATGACATGAAGAACAACAGAAACAAAAGGACTAAACTCTCATCTAATTACATAACACATAAAGAACACCGATCTCTTTCATCCATTTCCCATTACATCAACAAAAGGACAAAAAGACAAAACAACAATTACCAAGAACACACATCGAAATTTAGAACCCATATATCAACACTCGATGTCCATATTTGTATCAAAATCACTGTCAAGCTCATGTTCTTCTTCATTGTCACCCTCTATTGTCGGTTCATTTTCATCATCACATATGAAGTCATTATCCATACCAACCTTGGGTTGTACACGGTTATCAGACTACAAAACTTCCATAGGAATAATTTTAGTGTCAATATCATCTCGACGCAAAACCACATCGTCATCCATAGGCTCAGATGGTACAACATTAGTGCTTTTCATCTTGTTGGAACACATTATCAGGTTGTGGCACGTCCACCTCGGGCACATCTCAAATTCTTCGATGTTGAAACTTTTCTACTGCTCTCCAATTGGCACCTAATTTCGTATCATGCACATAGAAAACTTGTTGCACTTGGCTTGGTAACACAAACGGGTCATCTTTATATCATCGACTTCTTACATCAATAGTATTGAAATGTGGTTCGATATGCAAAGTTCTGTTACTACTGGTGTTATACCATTCACATTGGAATAAAACAACACGGTGCTTAAACAAATATGTCATTTCCCAAACTTTGCAAATATAGCCGTAGAACTTTATGAATTGGCCTTCATGGGTCCCCTTCTACTACCAATCCACTATTTTGAGTTTTACGACAATTGTCACGGTCGTGAGCATGGAATCGGACGCCACTACAAAGGCATCCCGAATATGTGTTCACTAAGCTGTTAGAACCATTTGCCAGTGACCATATCTCATCAGTTGCTTCGGGTGACTTTTCGTGCTGCAATTGGTTCATCTACATTAAAAAAAAAACTGTCATGTTATTTTTGACATAACTTAACTTCATGTGTAAACTACACTATAAGGAATTTTAGCATACACGATCTTTGAACCATTTAGGAAATTATTTGCATTGTATCTTTGCAATGTTGCATGCACTTCCATGTTGTTATTGCAACAACATCTTATGTTCCCTACGTAGGACAATGTAATTCATAAGTAATTTGAAGAATAATTACTAAAAAAAAGCATATAGGTCACATATAGTGCGTCACAGGTTTGACTCATGCTCTAGATATTCTTCCACTTCTAAACTGTTGTGTAGAACAAACCAATGAGGCCTTTCACGGTCGGCTACAGACACATTAGTTTCCCTTTTAGTAGACCAAATAGACGAACATTTTGAGTGAAAACCGCCCACCCCGGGCCATTGTCACCCTCGTCATAGTTTTTTTCTTCCTGATTAAACACCGTTTCAACGTTGTCTAAATATATTGAACAAAATGTCGTACACTCTTTTGAAATGTAAGCCTTCCCAATGGAACCTTCTAGCCGAGCTTTATTATGAACAAATCCTTTCAGAAGTCCGAGCATCCTACATGCCAATATGATTTGAATGTTAATATTTACATTATCTACTATATGTAAATAGGGATGTTTGGGAACTTGTGGTATTACCTCTCAATAGGATACATCTATCGATATTGCACAGCCCTCCAAGCATAGCCTCGTGAGACAAATGAATTGCCAAGTGCACCATGACATCAAAAAATGTAGCTGGAAAAATCTTCTCAAGATTACAAAGTATAAGTACGATTTGTTCCTCCATTTTCTCCAAATTAGTCACCCTCAATGTCTTTGAGCACAACTGCTTGAAAAAATTTCCCAACTCAAAAAATGTGGTCCCAATCTCCTTGGAAAGGTATCTATGCATCCCAATTGGAAGTAGTCGTTGTAGAAGGACATGACAGTCATGAGTTTTGAGGCCAGCTAATTTTCCACCATAAGTAGTGACATAGTTGGATATATTTGCTGCATAGCCATCAGGGTACTTAATCGATTTCAAGAAATCACAAAAACCTTGTTGCTCTACCAGGGATAATGTGTACGATGCCGGAGGCTTCTCAAATGAGCCATTGGAACGCCTTTTCAAGTGTAACTCTTTTTGTATCTGCATGTCTTCTAGATCCAAGCGAGGCTTTATCTGTGTCCTTGTTCTTGCCATCAATGCTCAGTAGTGTCCCAACCAGATTGTCATATATATTCTTCTCTATGTGAATGACATCAAGGTTGTGTCAAAGCTTCAGCGTTTTCCAATAGGGTAGGTCGAACATAATGCTTCTTTTTGTTCAATTGGAAGGTGGATTTTCATTCCGTTGCCTTTTTCGGTTGTTTGGATGCTTACCATACGGCCTGTATGTCCCCAAATCAATTTGCTGTAGTATTTGTTCTCTCGATAACTCCACAGGTTTGGACCGATGCTCATTCTGACCATTGAAGAGCTTACTTCTTCTCGGGCAAGTGGCGGCGGGCACCCATATACCCTATCTTACTTCGTAGACGCTGAGATGATGCATCCATGATACAATTAGGGCAAGCCAAGTAACCTTTTGTAGTCCAACCAGACATGGTACCATATGTGGAGAAGTCATTGATGGTCCACATGACTGTTGCATGCATTTTAAATATTTGACCATTTGAGGCATCTTATGTTTGCACACTATGCTCCCACAAATTCATTAACTCCTCCACTAATGGTTGCAAGTAAACATTGATGTCTCTTCCAAGGGTGGATGGACAGGGAATAAGCATTGACATCATCAGAAATGGCTCTTTCATACACTTCCACGAGGGAAGATTGTAAGGCATTAAGAGTACGGGCCACATTCTGTATGAAGTGCTCATATTTCCAAACTGATTGAAACCATATGTGGCAAGCCCTAACCTTACATGGCGGGGTTCCATAGAAAATGTAGGATGCTGTATATCAAAGTCCTTCCATGCCTGACCATCAACTGGATGCCTTAACATTCCATCATACACGCTTCTCTTTGTGCCATCTTATATCTGTGATGGTTTTTTTTGACATGTACAATCTCTTAACCTCCATGTCAAAGGAAAGTACCTCAATATTTTGTGAGGAATCTTTTTACCACTCTAATTGTTGAACTTGTATATAGACTCCTTACATGTAGGGCAATTCTCCAGTTTTTCATTGTCCTTTCAAAACAAAATACAATCATTCTTGCATGCATGAATGGCCTCGTATCCCAAACCTAATTCACGTAAGAACTTTTTCGCTTCATAAAGGGTCCATAGAACAGTTTCATCACACTTTGGGAGAATGTATTTAAAAACTTGTATAACCATATCGAAAGATTTGTTACTCCATTTATTGTAGACCTTAATATGAAGCATCTTAATAACGAAGGACAACATAGAAAACTTTTCACACTCTGGGTACACTTTGCGTCGAGCATCATCAAACAACCTAATGAACTTCACTAAATTTTCTCTCTTCGAGCTATTAGGTTCTTCGTCGATATGATCATCCATGAGGCCACTCATGTAAATCTCTTCCAACATAGTAGGCAACTTGGCCAAATTATCGTCAATGTCAAAAATTGTAGCTCCATATCTTTCACCATCATCGTTTGACACACTAGGTTGATCATGACACAATGGAACATGTTCCCCATGGTGCACCCAAGTTCTATAAGAACACGCGATTCCTCTTTGAATCAAGTGCAGCCACACAGTTTGTCGACTATGTTTTGTGCCATTCAAGCAATTGACACACGAACAACAAATGTCATCGTGTGGGCCTAAATCCTTTGTAGCAAAGTCAATAAATGACTTAACACCTTGTTGGTACTCTTTACTTTTCAACCTATCTTTTATCATCATCCAACTCTTGTCCATCTTTTGAACCCTACAAGTCAAGCAAGTCAAGTCAATAAATGACTTAACACCTTGTTGGTACTCTTTACTTTTCAACCTATCTTTTATCATCATCCAACTCTTGTCCATCTTTTGAACCCTACAAGTCAAGGATGCATTAACGTAGGAATGAAAAACAAATAAACAAAAATGCTCAACAACGGAATTGCGTATCTTTTATCACCATCCAACTCTTGTACATTTTTTTCGAAAAAAGTTTAAGTTTTCACTTATTTGCAGCATAGATTAAAATTTGGAAACACATGGTTTAGGGATTGTATTCAAAAGTTAGGGTGAAACAACTAACTATTTGGACTATACAAGTACAACGTAAACAATGAGAGGTAAAAAAGAATGAGAAAATTCACCAAACACAACCATCGTAAGTAGAAGAAACAACCAAGCTATCATCAAAGGTTACGAATTATAGTAAACAACCAAAGCTTAAATGCTTCTTCCACTGTGGGTGAAGTTGTACAATGTTCCTTAGGAGAAAATATGGTTTACTAGAAGCAAACTTACTTTGTTATAGAAGCAAACTTACAAAAGTGTGATGTTTGCAAGGGTTTGGTCTCATAAGCAAAAGACATTTCATCCTCCCTCTTATACACGCAATAGTGGAGAGTGAAGAAGACTCAAACACAAAAGCCAACAATATAGAAAGTGGTGAAGAAGAAAAAGAGGAAAGCTGGTATGCACAAGGTCCTCCACCTCTTCTATATTTATTGTCTTTGAAATCCTCAAATCTTGTGAAATGGGAGTTTTAGGTAATAGCAAATTCACTTCTATGCAAGAGTTGCCATGCCAAAAGCATGTTCTAAATTATTCTCAAGGCACACCCAACAAGGATAAGAAAAAGGACCACCAAAGAATCCACATTGTGATAAACTAAAAATTTATGTCATAACTCAAGCTAATGAAAGGTCGAGTAGGACTTTTGAGGATGGCCATAAAATATAACAATTTGGGTGAAGTAGGAATATAAAGAAAATACAAACAAATTAAAAAAAAAAAAAACACATAATGATGTATCTTATTTATATTATTTAATAAAAATTAAAATGTCTATCAATTTAGTTTATAATTATAAAAATAACATTATTTCATCAATTTTGCCTTTAATATTATTTTTGTTTTAATAATGGAGCATCAATCTCCCTGTATTTGTTTTCAAGTGTTAGATGAGACTTTTGTACTATGTTTGGCAAAATTTATGAAAAGGATGATACATGACATGAGCAATGTGGAGACCAAATATCTCTATTTATTTATGACGTCTTCAACATAAATAACCAAACATATACTCATTACTAAAAAGGTAATTGTTGACTTGGTTTATTACTTTTAAATCCTTGTAAATATAGAAGATTATTTTGAGATTCTAAGATTATTATAATATTGTAAGATTTAGTGAGATAGTTGGTGAGAGAAATAACCAACTCATTGTAATCTCTAATTCATAATGAAACTTGATAGACAAAGATTTATAACCAAACCACAAATAAGGACAATAATTTCCCAAACTAGAAACCAGAAGAGGATAAAATATGTATATTTATACTTGGCCCAATATAAACAATGAAGAAAATGATAAGAGGGGTGGAAAATATTTTCGGAATACATTCCATGTTCAACTAGCACAATTTTTCTTTATGGCATAAATGTGAAAATTAGGTACATGAACTGATAACAGGCGAGCTACGGTAATCTAGTGAACATGGGAGCTCAGAATGGCACATAACTTGAGAAGTATATTTGGCGATTGCAATAATTGTCGGTTATTCTTGAGGAAGCTAAGCTTGTGGCCATTTGCTCAGTTTACCTTTATGTGGTTTACATTGAATATTTTAGCTACTTACCATATTATTTCATGCATCTTAGATTTGTTTTAAGACGGCATATCAATTTTATCATCCATCACTTCCTTATGGGAACTCTCTTCTTTTTTAATATTTTCTTTTTTATAATTATATTTAATTTTTACTTCCTGTATATCACCAATCAACTTCCTATTTCTAAACTTTCTACATTGGAAAGTATTTCTTGAATACTCAGGTTGTCATTTGAAAAACTTAAGTTTTGGGAATGTACATGTACACTTAAATGGATGGTGCTCCTTTTGTTGTTTTTGATTTTATAATTTATGCTTCTAGTGTTTCTTTTATCACTAGTGTTTAGTAGCGAGATTCTATATTCAAGAGGTAAAAACAGACATCTCTATGAAATATGACCAGGACCAGAGTAGGTTTCTAAGCATATCTCATCAAACTAGCTTCCCTAGTGAAGCACAAAAAGGGTTTGATTTCGCACAATGTTCAACCACAATTAGTTTCAAGGTGTTGATTTAGAAATTCATCGAACAATAATATTCTAAAGTTGAGGCATAAGGGAAATCTGTAGGGTGATGGGTGACAATAGGTCTTTAAATTCATCTCCTTGTACCACCTTCTTTGTTAAAGCACAATTAGAGATGGACTTGGTGCAATATTGGGACATACTGGGCTTCATGTTGTAGCTCACTATGATTTTATACAATAGTGGAAGTTTGAAGCTCGTATGATGATTGAGCCAAAACAGAAGTAGCTCTTATGACGGGCTTTTGTGCAAACCATTTGATGAGGAAAACAGAAAACCTTTGCCTGAAGGTTTTTTTTTTTTTTTTTTTTCCCTTCATGTTTTAATAAATATTATTAAAACACAATAATACCCACTTCATAAAAAATTTCAGGACACAAACTCGGTACCTTATGTAATGTAGGTTGAATGATGCAGCTGCAGTTGAGTGACAATAAGTGTAGTGATTGAATCACCTGCATATGTAGATAGAGCATTATGTATAATCAGTTTGGTTGCTGAGAAAATTGAGCAAAAGAAAGGACAGATTCTTCAAAATCATTGTCTCACTGGTTCTAGAAAATATAAGGATAAAAATAAAATTCACCCATATCTGTAGGAAATTACTAGAAAGTAGCATGTAATGCTGGATTTGTTTAGTGTTTTTCCATTTTTTCCCTCAATTCTCTTGGTAGCCAACCAGAATCTAAAACGAAATTCACCCATATTTGTAGGAAGTAACTAGATAATAGGCATGTAATGCTGGATTTTTCGTTTCTTTCCATATTTTCACTTAATTTTCTTGGTAACCCAACGAAGTCTATTTCTGTTTATATGAGTAATGGATTCCAGAGAATGTGGAAATAATAATTTGGTGTTTTGTTAATTTTTTGGGTTTTTCAGTTGGAGTTGTTTATGCTCAACTAATTGTTTTTTATTATCTATTAGGACTTAAGTAGACAAAATGATTGGATCATTTCTTACCAGAGGACTTGTGTATGTTGCTCATTAATTTAGGGCCACATACATTATATATTAAACATCTGCATATATCCACATGGCATTATATATACACACACATTCACCTGCATGTATTACACATCATGTTTGAAGTTTATCATAAACTACTGCCCTAATCACTAAATTTTGAATAAACCCTAAAGCAACAATGTGAGAAAATGGGGAAACAGAGCCAGGGGGAGAGAGAGAGAGAGAGAGAGAGAGAGAGAGAGAGAGACAAAGAGAGAGAGAGACAAAGACAGTGAGAGATAAAGAGAGACTGTGCATGAGAGAGCTCGAGCGAGAGAGAGAGAGAGACGCTTGCAATACGTATACAAAACATTATACACACACACACACATATATATTAAACATCATCTTTCAAATTTGAATAAACCCTAAACTAACAATGTCAGAAGAAGGGGAAGTAGAGTAAAGAAGAGAGAGAGAGAGACAGAGAGAGACTGTGTGAGAGAGCTCAAGTGACAGGGAGAGAGACGCACGGACAGACTGTGAGTGAAAGCGAGAGTGCAAGAGAGAGAGAGAGAGAGAGAGAGAGAGAGAACCTGTGATGTGCGGCTATGACGGTGGTGATTTGTATGGGGGGCGATGGCTGTCGTAATGTCAACCGTACGGTAGGCTACGGTGAGGGGGGATGGTTTTTGTGAGGTTTGGTAAAGGACGGTATGTGTGTGTTACAAAGTGTGATATTATATAACAGAGAGAGGGGCGTGCACGAAAATAAAGGAATTGGCAGGTTGAAAATTGAACCTTTAGCGACTAATTTTTGTATTTGTCAACAAAGGAATAGATCTGCCGACTAAATTTTTTTGTAGCCAAAAGGTTACTGAACAGCGACGAAAATATTAGTCGCCAAAAGTACTATTTGGCGACTAATTTTAATTTTAGTCGGGGAAAACCAATATTGCTGATTAATTTATTTTTTTGGGCCTAAAATTTGGACTAACAGCGACCAATCAAATTTTTAGTCGCTGAAAGTGGAGTTTTTACCGACTAAATTTTAATTTAGTCGCCAATAAGTAATATTTATTGACTAAAATATTTTAGTAGCAATATCTAGAACCAACACCGACAAATTTAAATTTTAGCTGCCAAAAAATGTACTTTCGGCGACTAAAATTTTTTTAGTTGCCAAAAATGGTCGCCAAAGATGCTTTTTCTTGTAGTGTATCCATCATAATTTCATAACTGACCAATACCTCCAACATTAAAGTAACAATAAATAGTCAAAATAACTTAAATTATGTAAGGTTATAAACCATGCCAAATTATCCAACTACTAAAGTTATAAAAAAAATAATAAATACATAAACTAATAGCAACCCTAAGCTCAAGAAAATAAAAGAAATCTAAGAGACATGTCCAACAACTATAGTTATTCCATGTCACTACCGTAGCCCTAACTAATCTTGCAAAGGAAGCTCGGCTACGCTTAAATAGAACGCACCCGAGTTGCCAAGAGACAAAATGGGTCAGTATACCGGTATACTGGTATGAGTACAAGATTTAACACCCACGTGTCCACTAGACACAAACAAAAATACATTTAATTCTTGTTATGGGACAAGACAAGTAGTTCCATCCGCACCGAGATGAATGGGTAGTTTCCCGAGATACGGTGGCATTTAGTTTCTTACCCGTACACAACGAAATATAAATTGAGTATAAAATAAATAAAATAGAAATAAAATTATGGTGGGTCAGTCCTGCATAAAAAGTTAGTAAGAGCCACCATTCTGCAAAAAATAAAGTTAGTATAATTTAATCATAAGTAACTTGCTGAAGAAGTATAAAAATGCATCGTTTTATGCTTGAAAAATTTGAATTGACCAAAACTTAAAGAACAAAAGTTGTATAGAATCAAATTTTCTAAAAGGTTGCTCTAATGAATTTAGTAAAAACTGAACAGGTTCAGCGAAAAACTTGATAGAAGAACCTAGACGAAATTCAACCGAAAAATCTGAAGCTGAAAGGAAACAGAAACTGCTCTAAGATGATTTTTTTCGAAAAAGTTCAAAACACGAAAAGTGTGCAGAATAATATTTTTTACTTCAGTTTGCGTGAAACCAATAAAAATGAACTTGTTTCGTGGGTTACAACATCTAAAGTCTGTCATGCTAAAATGAATAAAATCTATTGTAACCAAGATCATCTGATTAGATTGACCTTTAATACTACGTATCATCCTCAAACTGACGGACAGTCTGAGCGTACTATTCAGATCCTTAAGGATATGCTTTGAGGCTATGTCCTTGACTTTAAGGGGTCATGGAAGGGGTCATGGGAGAGGCACTTGCCCTTAGTGGAGTTTGTCTACAATAACAATATTCAATCGAGTATTGGCATAGCGCCATTTGAGGCCTTGTATGGCCAACCGTGAAGATCCCCAGTGTGTTGGGCCGAGGTGGGAGATGCATCTTCGTTGGGCCTAGAGTTGGTTCGGGAAATGACGGAGAAGGTGGCACTTATTCGTAAAATGTTAGCTACAGCTCAGAGTTGCCAAAAGAGCTATGCCAACCGTAGGAGAAGACCCTTGTCCTTTGAGGTAGGAGATCATGTGTTTTTGAAAATATCACCTAGGCAGGGTTTGATGAGATTTGGGAAGGGTGAGAAGTAGTTCCCTCGATTTATTAGCCCTTTTGAGATCCTTGAGCGAATATGAGAGGTTGCTTATCGGTTGGCGTTGCCGCCACAACCTTTTGGAGTTCATGACGTGTTTCACATTAGTATGCTTTGAAAGTATAAGCCGGATCCATCGTACGTATTGGATTGGACCGACCTAGAGGTAGATGAAGATGCCTCGTATGAAGAAAGACTGGTGAGGGTCTTGGATAGGCGGGACCAAGTCTTGTGAGGTAAGACAATTTCTTTGGTAAAATTATTGTGGAAACATCACGAGGTCGAGAAAGCGACTTGGGAACGTGAATTAGAAGTCCGAGGGAAATGTCCGGACTTATTTTTTGATGTTTAATTTTATATTGAGGCTTTCAATATGTAAATGAAATGTAAAGACATTGTATATGTTATGAGCATTTTAGAAACATGAATTTTTTTTTTTGTAAACATTGCACATGTTTGGAGCATATGGAATATGGATGATGTTGTATTATTTTGGAAGCATTGTGTATTCTATGTAAACATTTGGAAACTTGAATCTTGATTTAAACATTGCGAATGTTTGGAAAAAAATTGTAAAATGTACTTTCAATGTAGCACTCATGTATCGGGTCAATGAAAATGGATGACCGGAGGATGGGTCATGGTATTGAATTTGTGAGAATAATATTGTTGGGGGTGGTTTAACTATATTTGTGAACTTGGTTTTTAATTTCGGGGACAAAATTCTTTAAGGGGGGAAGGTTATAGCGATTCCGGTTTTGACCCATTACTTATTGTATTCCGGACTCAGGTTGATATGGTTTTGAATAGTTGTTCATATCTTTTTCCCTTGTCTCCCCTCTTTTTTCTTTTTTTTTTTTTGTTGTTATCGGGTTGTAATTGTGCGTTTGGGACAGGTTGGTTGCTTATTTTTCAAAACCTGTGTTGCCTAGATTTTGGCGTCTTTGCTCAAGCGGATATTCCTGCACTCGAGTGGGCATCACAATTTCGCTCCTCCGCTCGAGCGGCCATTCTTGTGCTCGAGCGGGAATTGTCAACTTTCAGTATTTCTTTTTGCAAGTCTGAAATACTGGAAATGTGCATCGGATGCTCTAGCGTCCACTTCCACGCTTGAGTGAGGACCTTCATCTGCAGAACTTCTGGAAATGTGCATTCCACGCTTGAGCAGGGCTTTCCACGCTTGGGCGAACTGCGTGTATTTTAGTCCGAGAAGATGACATTTTGAATCACTTTTTCTTTTCTCTCTCTCTCTCTCTCTAAAACTTTCCAAAAAGCTTGTTCTTGAGCTTCTCTCTCTAGAATTCATCTTCTCTCCTAAATTTCATCTAGATCCATTGGGATTTCCGCTCTAGTGCCTTTGAGAAAAAGGTAGAGCTCGTCAAGATCTTCATTTTGAATTGAATAGAAGTGGGTTTCGGCATTCTTGGGGTTTCACTCTTGTTTTGGCTCATCTTCTTCCTTTGAGGTAGGGATCTTTTCTATACCTTCATATGTTATTTAGCTTAGTTATGTGTATCTTGTGTAACAATGATGTGACATGAGGGTGTTGTAAGCAAACCTAGGGTTTGGGTATAATATGGAAAAAGAGATTGTTGATGAACATGAATACATGAATGTGGGTTGTGAAAATAAAATGATGTTGGGTCAAAATAGTTGAAAATGATATTTGGGTTGATAATTAGAAAAGGGGAAGTTTTGCCCTAAAATGACTATCATGATTATGTTATAAAGCTAATTGAAATTGTTATTGAAAATGTGAAATTGAGAGGGTATTGATATGAATGGTGGGATAAGTTATGTATTAACTCATCTTTTGGAAATTTGAATAAATTATCTGTCATAAGGTTGAATACCTGTTTAGAAATAAATGTATTGGGCTATCGGTGGAGGATAGCTATGAGTGTTATAGAAATTACATGAGGATTAGGTGAATTGAAACTAATCTCTTGTTGTTTGTCATTGAATATGACTATGTTTATATACATTGTACATGTATGATTACATGGGAGTGAGATGGGGATGTGCTCCATTGTTTGATGTTGTGTTTAAATACATTGCATATGTATAAATGATTGTTTGGGAGGAAAAAGGGGTTAGAGTCCATTATAATTAAGTTGGTCGGAGTGTCTTGGGTGAAAGTCCCGAAATTATACATGGGTGCCTAGCTTGCGGACGAAATATCCGTAAAATGGCAATTATAGTGCTTGTATAGCCTATGTTTACATGGGTCCCGTTTGACGGCTGCCTGCGGACGAAATTTCCGTAAAAGAAGAGTTTGAAGTGTTCATGCATTGTTAATGTGATTATAGAACTAATGAGTTGAAGTCTCATTTAGATTGTTAAAGAGATAATGAAACTGGTCCTTGTAATAAATGAATGGAAATTGGTACCATATGATTATATAAACTGTGGATATCTCTATCACTGACGTTGTGTATGCATAGTGTACTTATACCTTTGCTAAGTGTCATATATTGTGCTAGATGATTTCTACTAGACTGTGGCTCACCCTATTTGCGAATAACATTTTCAGGTGTTGGTGACTTACCTCAACCAAGGTAATAGCTTGGAGAGACATTTTGGGAGCAAGAGCTTCTTTATTTGAATTGTATATTTTTGTAAAGCCTTGGGCTAAATGTGTATGAGCTAGTCTCCTTTTTGTGTAACCAAGTTCAGGCTTAGAAAGATGTAAGCCAATAAGGCATTCAATTAGGTTAAACTCTTTTGTATTATTAACTTCATGTAATGAAATGACTATTTACTCTGATTCATGCTGTTATTAAGATATGTTGGGTTGTATTTATTGTAGCATTATGGGGGCGTTACAAATAAATTAAGAATATTCAATTAAAATTTCCAAATGTTTTTCTTTGATTAATTTTTGTACAAATTTTCTGGACGAATAGCGTGTAAAATGGTGACATATCAAACGCCGCCAAAAAGTTTCGTATATGACAATAACACGTGACTAATGTGGATTTTACTAATGCAGTTTTTTTTTTTCTGTTATTGTTGCGTGTGTGTGTAAACATTGTCCACCAAATTGTTTCAAGTTTATTTGTATATATCATCAATTATTCTATCTATACTACCAGAAAAGGGGCTTTAGATACGAAACTTTTTGTGACGGTTTAAAAATCGTCACAAAAAATAAGTTTTTGCGACGGTAAAAATACCCTGCGCGTGGTAAAAAAATCTCTCTTGTCAGAATTGTTTATTTAACAAAATTAGCCGACAAATTAGAAAATCATAATTGGTCTCATACACAATGATAAAATTACTTGGACCACTTGGTGATTGTAAAAAAATTATGATATTATGACAAAGTAAACGAGACAAATCGTATTTCAAACAAACTTTAATGGATTCATTGGTAAATGATCCAAATCATATTTGAGATGTTGAACGAGTTGATTTATACGTATACGTCCTATTGCTGTTAAGAAAATACTATTTTCATTTGTGCAAGAAAATACTATTTGGTTGATAGCGGCTATAGCAACAACACAGGCTATCTGGCCCATACAAGTGTTATAGATATCACCAAAATGCCCCTCGGAATCGAACATCACAGAAAGATTTTGAACGGTTCAATGAGGCAAATTCGTCATTGCATAGTTGTATCGAACAGACATTCGATGTCTAGAAGTCGAGGTGGAGGGCTTTGCGGAATATGTCGAAGTTGCATTTTCTAATCAGGTGCCCTTTGTATGTGCGTCAATGGCGTTACATAACTTCATACGCAAGAACAGTTAAACTGATGAGGTCACGTTGAATATTCCAGACAACGATGATTACGTGGCGCCGCAAATGTCCGACTAC